>PDGT01000026.1:1875962-1958478 GCA_003671415.1 Megathymus violae
TGTTCCGTTACCGCCGCTTCGTGCCACAGCTGATTTCATATGTCTGTGACCAGTGTAACCGCAGCGCCGTGCGCTCGTATCGCGCTTCGAGTCTGTGAAAATGCCGGTAAACCAAATTCGCCAGTAAAACATTTTTTATTAGGTAAACATTATTAAATAGTGAATGTGCTATTCATGCATTTTCTATATTATTGCATGGACTTTTTGTAATAAAACAGGAACAATTGTGGATATTATAATTTAGTGGGTGAGTTCAATCTTATAAACTTTATAGATATCAAACAATAATAAATTTTAAGTATAAGTAGTAACGCTTATCTTAATGAGTTATAATAGATATTTAATAATGCAAGAAAGTAACACAAAACCTATGGGAAAAATGAAGAATGTTTTGTGGAAATATAGCATCGCAGGGTATTTTAAAACATACGGTTGTAAAACACTTTGGCGATCACTTTTAGTTGCAATACAAAACGTGGTTAGTGATTTAGTAAATTACCTATTTAAAACTATGAGCATAAGGTTTTTATTTAAGTACAGAGATTGTAAAGGCATTTACAAGTGCAGGTATTTGATTTGCATAATACTAATATTAGATACCTACCTAGGTATTTGACTTGACCCTGCATGTAATGTTTCAGAGTTCTAAATCTTTCTATGTGACTGGATATGATAGTAATTTTGAAACGATATTTATTATTAGCGGATACTATTAATATTATACGTATAAACCTTAAACGTGAGGTACAGGGTTCCATCCATACTTAAACCCAAGCCAACCTTCCCTGCTCTTGGTGGACCATGTTGAACAAATGAAAACGAGGCATGGTGTCAAGGACTTCTTGTTGGAGATAATTAAGTTCCAAAGGAGGATACTATGGCGAACGGTGACTTTTTATTGGAAATAGCTGAGTTCTGTACCACCCAGTCTAATCTCGATGTTATTGGCGCTTTGTAGAAGTGTGTATTTTTTAATCTGCTTTTCAAGTTACTTACTCGCCTTTTAAAATTACCCGTAAGATCTTTTAAAAATAATTTCGGTTGTAGAGTTGAGCATGTTACAAAATGAGTTCTCGGTTTCCTTTTTGGTGGGAAACGTGTCAGTGATTCCTTTTATGTTACGAATAGTCGTAGATGCCCGCCTATGGGCAGCGGTCACCACCTACCGTCACAACGAACGTCTGCTCGTTTGTTTGTTTAAACTCATTAGACCTGCGAAAACTTAAAGACACAAGCTATATAGTAATTAGTGATTTAACTACAATAATATTTATAAATAATAACGATTATAATGTATTATGTAATATTATGTTCATTGAAAACCTTTATTTCGTGACACATGTAAAATGCTGTGATCCAATAATACCACAATCAGTTCCTGAACGTGACTTGTACCATTATAATGCCACTCACTGTAGTCGCAAAATTACAAAAAAATGCAATTCACGTATTTTTTTTTCACGTAAACAATTATACGCAACTACTTAATAGGTAACTTAGTTATATTGATTTTATATTAAAAAATTGTTGCATGTTTAGTTTTGCAATGTCGACCTTGGCTTTGACAGACATTAAGCAATACCTACTAACTCGATTTTCAACACATGCTTGGCTGCTTGCGTTTAATTATGAGATTCTCAACTTATTAAATTCCACAGTAATTATTATAATTTATTACCTATAAACATAATAACATATTAATGCAAAGAAAAAACTAAATAGAACATGTTCTTACTAAGGCTAAAATATTGTATGTAATAATTATTTGTAATGAACAATATAACTATAATATCCACACCACATGCGACATAAGAATTCTAGCCGTAATTATGTTTGATAGTTTTATTGCTTTTTTAACCAGCTTCAAAAAGGAGGAGATTTTTAATTCGTTTGTATTTTTTTTATCTTTATTGCTACATAACCTCATCATTTATAAACCGATTTGGAAACATCCTTTTTTATTTGAGAGAGTGTACTTTGGTCCCATTTAAATTTGAAGAAAAAATACAACCCCTAAGGGTGAAAAATGGGAAAAGTAACCAAGAAATTCACCATCTTCAAATAGAAGTAGATTTTCTTTTGTTAAGATATTTAGTATATTATTCAATAACGATACTCATACTTTACTAGTACGTATATATAGCTAGTATTTTTTTTTATTTTGCTATTTTTTGACTATCAGCTACAAAACATCCACTACCTGTCTAGTTATTGTCAGAACTAAAACCTTATACCCGTAATACGTTAGTTTGTGCAACTAAAACAATAACATTCTCACAATATACTGTGGTATGCAACATTGAACACATTACTAGGACTAGTGAGTTGGGAACAACTGTTTTAACCTGCTTTAGCTTTAGGTGTTGCGTAAAGATAATTGCCGTTATAGGAACTGCACCGAAGTGCATTGACTTTGTACTAGTACTTATACATACCTAGCTCAGTACCATTCGATGTATGTTACTTTATCTATTCTGTTTGAGTAGGCTGTTGATATTTTTTTTATTCGAGGATGGTAGAAGAGTCCCTGTATGAACTCTTACACACACACACACACCCACACACACACTCACATATTACATACACACACCTCCAAATTAGGATTCCCTATGTCAGGGCGAGCCTAAGAATAGGTAAGCCTAAATAAACATATAATTGTTACATAAATATTTGTATAAACAAGTTCGCTACTCACCACCATTTGGGGAATAATAGAAAATTAAGAATTAATGTAATGATTTTTATATATTTGACTATGACTCAATTTAATATTGGCAACTAACTATCATCTTTCTCTCAGATCAGCCATAAAATGTTTATAACGTGTTTCTGTTCTAATATCGGATTAGGTGGATCGTCCACTAGTCTGTGGGCTTTTAATAAATAAAGTCCATGTCATATTTTTCTGCCATAACTGTCGATACTTGAACAATATTAAACTTCAAGTTGTTGTATGGTATTACTAATCGACAGCATCGTATTTACTGTACACACATGGACCCACTCGGGCATTGCACGCCTACGTTTAGAAGACCATTAATCTCAGCGATCCGATGCAACTGAATGCACGCCTTATTTTTTGCATAGCATCTTATCATGTAACACGGTGTTCTGTTCAGTACATGGCATTGTTCTCAGATTTTCTAGTGATTTCTACTCCGTCCACATTGTATTGTTCGCAAAATTGACACCTTTTAACAGCACACATTCTTTTTATCGCACTGTGCGCTCCCAAAAGCATATCTCATAACGGTGCGATATTCGAACACGGTTACAAAGATGGCGATTTTCGAACGGCGAGCGCTGAATTAATTGGTACGATATTCACGAAAAGCAGAGTAATCAACAAATCTTTATTAATCAAGCAAATCTATGTTAAGTATTAAACTTGCCTATTAATCTGGTCTATCACAATTCATTATAATTGATGATGAAATAAAAAAAAAAATTGCAGCTGTTGAAACTAAAGTTTATTATTGTAGAATAAATAAGCGGCTGGCTTACGTAATTTAAACATTAAGCAGTACCTACAACCGAGAAATGCTTTCACCATGATTTGTTTCTAATTTGTATTTGTATTGGATTTTCTGGCCTTTCGAACCAAAACGTATTATTTATGAAGATTGATGGCCCGTTCTTTTGTACCATTAAAAATGATTTAAGGCCCATACAAAACTACGGCAGTATTTTTGTGTCGAGTATTTTGACATGTGATTTAAACTTCGCAACAATCAAACAGTGTGTACCAACAAGAACGTTAGAAACAGTTCACGGATAATGCATCCGACTCTTCCGGATCTAATTGTCAAAGTGAGACGCGACATAACTATATAAATCATTTAGATAAAACCTACTATACAATTGTTTTAAACTATTTATGTTAGAAAGTTTTACAAATTACCGAAACAAGCTTATTTAAACTAGATGATTTAAAATCCCAACATATACATGGTAGTTTCAATGTGATTGTGATAGTTATTTTTCAATTTGTTTCATGTTTCCCCCATGGTATAACAGCAACATTAATGTTTAATTTGAATTACTGCCGGTCGCGTGAAGCGGCCCGCTATCGATACGTCACGGCAGTTGTCAATCAGAGCGGAGGAGACCGTCTCCCTGATTCGTTGCTTCACTCTATTGCACTCCATATGACGATCAATAAGGTATTTCCGTATCAGTTTTTATTATTTTATAGTACATGAGTTTAATTTTATTGATGTTAATATTGAATAACATCGACATGCACAGTGGTGCAAACATTTTATTTCCGCGTATTTGAACCTATTTCGCATGACCCTAAACTAAAAGTTCTTGATTTCGCTATGTTGCAAAATTTTCTGATTCCGTTATAGGTTATGGTATGCCTAACTGTCATTAAATTATCATTATCATTGTTAAAAATTATTAGTGCATTCTGTAAAATAGTTTTCATAATGTGGCGATGAAATTAAAATAGTTTTAGGACTGTTAAAAATAGAAAATTGTCTCTCCGTAAACTGCGGCATCTTGTGACTTCTTTTAAAACACTAACAACCTCATAAACTAACCAAGTAATCATTATGAATGTAAAGCAGATTTTCTGGTGAAATCATTTATGTATAAAGCTGTAAAATGTTAATATATTCCGATAAATTAAAATTGATATGCAAAATATTTTCAAAACCATGTCTTATTAAGGTTGCATACTGAGGTAATTTATTAGAATTTTTCACAATGTAATGACGATATTCTCTCGAAACGAAACCGAGAAAGTGACTATTTTAAATCATTTATGTGGATCGTTTTGAAGTTGTTAAATTACTTCATCAATATTTCAAAATGTAACATGCTATTTACTCTTGAATGAGTTTTGGCTCATTTATACATAGTTCAACCCATCAATCATCCATCATAAGCCTTGGGGATTCTACTGCTACGGTGTCCTCTAATTACCGTTACTCTAACGTACTTTCATATTTCTGATACTAACGCGTTCCAGCCATTTTCTTCAGCTCATTAATCGATCTAGTCGGAGTGACCTTTGCGTATTTTACCTGTACTCCATTAAAATCATTTTATTCACCAGCGGTTATTAGTCTTGGTATGTGGCATGCAAATTAAAATATTAACAAATGAACAAGATTGGTAACACACGTTGCTTGAATATTTTTGACTTCAGGCGCTGAGGAATATTAAATGAGAAAATGCCTCTTAAAAGATGCTCAAAGCAGCCAAAATTTATTATAATACTCTTTAAAAAAGCTGGATTGTATAATCGTCCGCTTAAAAACCATAAGTAACTTTCTATTAGGCATAAGTATTAAATTTATTTAATTAGCATAGACTTATGATTTATTTTTATTCGTATACTACAAACTATTTAGAAAATAATTTAATTTGTTTTTTATTTCAAGTGTAGGAAAGAGTAGTTTATTACACGAAACTTTTCTTTTTTATTTAACTTACCTATCATATTTGTTATCTTAGAAATTTATACTCGTATATTGTACATTGTATAAACACTTTCATTTGCCAATTTATAATAGGTCTTTACCTATAAAATTGCTGCTCTGCTGTACTGGCCATTTCACATCAAAATATTTTTTTTTGGCTGATAATTCTAATTTCAAATTAATTTTATTTTTAAAACATGAAATTCTTTTTTCTAAAATCGTCATTTGTTTAATAGTTAGTATTTTGTTATCAACGCATCCGAACATTTTTCGTCATCATGGATACGTTAAAAATTCGAGTAATTATGGAGTATGAGTACCGTCGTGGCAGCAAAGCGGCACAAGAGGCACGCAACATCAACGACGTTTTCGGAGCGAACACGACAAACGAACGCACCACCAATATTGGTTTGCCCGCTTCCGTTCTAGAAATTTTGACCTGAAAAATGAACCCCGTGGTCGTCCGAAAACTTTGGTCGACAATGACGAATTAAAGGTGATTGTGGAAGCTGATGAAACTCAACTCTACGGTTGAATTAGCAGCAGCTTTCGACATTAGCATCAAAACAATATTGGTCCGTTTGCGTCAAATTGGCAAGGTAAAAAAGCTTGACAAATGGGTACCTACCCCACGAACTTAATGATCGCCAGCGCGAAGTACGCGTCGAGACGTGCCTTGCACTGCTCAACAGGCATACAAATGAAGGAATTCTGAACCGCATTGTTACTTGTGACGAGAAATGAATCCTGTTCGATAATTGTAAGCGCTCAGAAAGTTGGTTGAACCCTGGTTCAGCACCCAAACAATGCCCTAAACGAAAACTTACCCCTAGAAAAGTGATGTTCACTGTTTGCTGGTCTAACGCAGGTGTAATTCATCACAGCTTCTTACCAAATGGGACAAGCATTACTGCAGATGTGTATTGTGAAGAACTGAACACAATGATGGCGAAATTCGCATGTCTCCAACCAGCTTTGGTCAATCGTTCGGCCCCACTGCTCCTGCACGACAACGCGCGACCTCATACTGCACAGCAGACGGTCTCTAAGCTACACGAGCTGGGGTTGGAAGTTCTCCGTCATCCGCCGTACTCACCAGACCTTGCGCCTACAGACTTCTACTTTTTCCAGAATTTTGGTAACTTCTTGGCGGGAAAAAAATTCAATACCCGAGAGGCAGTACAAAATGCCTTTGAAGAATTTGTTGCATCCCGTCCAGCTGATTTTTTCAAAAAGGGCATCAATAAGCTACCAATGCGTTGGCAAATATGCATTGATTGCATGAGTGATTACTTTGATTAATAGAAATAAAAAATATAGAAAAAAAATTAGCTTCATTTGTTTCATGAAAAACGGCAATTTCATAGGTAAAGACCTATTATAAAGTAGTGGTACCCTAGAGGTTGCATCGGTCTTTCGTACGCGCGGCTTAAGTTCGATTCCAGCACGCACCTTTTTTTGAAAAGAATAATAAATTAATTATTACTTGATTTGTTGAAGGTAATTATCATGAGGAAACTTGCGTACCTGAGAGTTTTTCAGTGTTTCGAAGATGTGTGAAGTCTACCATCCCGCATTGGCCATCGCAGACTACTTACTGATTTAATCCCTCTCATTGTGAGAGGAGATTCCAACTCAGCAAAACGTTTATATTTAAATGATTGTTATTATTCGGATTGAGTATTAATATAATATAACTGTACCATGTATATTTTGAATTTAATATGTAATATAATATAAATAGAAGCTCTTGACTCTTCTCAATTTCTTAGTTTGTGATTTGTGTAAACTTTAAAAACAGACTGGTGTGACAGACCAACAGACCGGCTCTAGTCAGTATTAGAGGAAACTTAAAATATATACAGAAGTTCACTATTAAGGCCAAAATGTTGTTCTGTATTTATAATTAAATTTGATATATGAGCTATGATTTATAAATTCAAATTCAGAATAATATAATTCAGAATAATAATATTATCTGTGTGAATATATTAATTTGCGGGTCTATTTCAAAATAAAGTAAATATCTGAATAAATATATATTTTTAGACTTTATGAGGTGTAAATAGGAACCCTTCATATATGTATAATTTCAATAGTAATCTATCATTTACGTATAGCGTAAGTTAATAAATTCTGATTTTGGGCATACATTAGAAAGTAAAGTATTTGATATACTTAATTAATAAAACTTACTCGTTCTTTACGGGAAAACCTAAATGGATTTAATAAATCTTTAAATTTCTATTGAAAATAGAAATAACTCGTCGACATATTTCATTTATCATTTCATCCGAGCCTGACAGCTTGATCGGTATTTACTAAATAATGATACAATGTAAAAATATCCAATATTTTTCATTGCATTTTTTTTATGTCATTCGAACCTTGTAATCAACAATCTATTATAATAATAAAACTGTAGCAAGATCTAACCGAATATTTTTTTGGAAATTTTAGTCTTACTACATTTTATTATCTATGTAGAGAACTAAACACATTTTTTTGGAGTATTTGTCTGCCTACCAGTGCAAGTACAACACTAAAATAGTTGAACAGGTTCAAATGATTTTTGGCATACATGGAATTTATATCATGGGTCATATTTTAAGACACCTTTCATCTAGGAACGAGGGCGAATTAGTTAGTTGATAAATGGTTATAAATATGACTTTTTTATATGAAGTTAATCTTTGCACTCTCAAGATTTCACAGAAATGTAACCCCATTGTCTGAATGCAGCCTGATTGTGTTGATGTGCCCTAGTTATGGTGTGAAATGACACTATTATCATACCACTGTCTACAATTCAGTACTTCACTCACAATGTATGCAATAATTGCAAATCTGTTGTATTACGATAGTATAGAATTATATACAACGCAATTATAATACTTAACGAATGTACTATTATTTTATCAAGTAAGCCTCTTCGTCTGGAAGTGAAAAGTCCCGGGATCCAATTCTGAGTACAATAATAGACAAATGAACGTAATGAGCTAGCAAGTCTGCCATGTTATCTAAAGCTTAGTCCACGCACACATTTTTAATAATAAATTTTTTGGTAATTAATTTGTATTTCCCTAATTAGCTCTCCAATGAGACAATATACTGTTTTGGATATACCAAATTTCATAATTTTGTTTTTCATTTGTTTTGAGATTTACTAATATCTTGAGCAATAATTAAAGTAAAAAACGAGAAAGAATTTATATATAAGATTCTATATAAGAAGAAAGATATTATACATATATAAGATTCTATTAGTACTTTCCTTTTTCGTAATGGAGGTGAAATTGCCTTCTAAAACCAATGTAGTTCAAGCTTGACTATTATTAAATAGTAACCTATAAAAATTCTAAACTCATTTATAATGATATATACAGTAACACTGACTTTTTTATTAAGTTAAAGTACAGTTGAGTTACTCAGCGCTCAATGTACGTGTGTAAGAGATCATGTCCAGAAGTAAATTGTGTGGTTTTGGACGAAACAAGGAAACGCAGCGATCACATTTCTATTTCTTAATGAGGTTTTACATTTGTTCGAACATTGAATAATCATTATAACTATCAAAAGCATGGAAATCTTCGTTAGGATTCGTAACACCATAATAAAGCATTTTACGAATCTACGGATCCTGACACGTAACAATAATATTCTAATTTGTTTTATCATCTGAAATATTTTTTGAACTGGAATCAAGAAAAAAAACTTACAATATTTGCAATTCCTCACATTATAAATACTAAAGTATGCAGAAGATATAATTTGTATTAAAATAAATTATTATCATAGTCAAATATAACAAAAAATTCGTTAACACACGTTCTAAAGATAGGCAAGTGTGTATGAGTATTTATTTATTTATATATAATACATAACCAGTTTTACATTAAACTCCTTTCGTGTGGTAAGGCTACAATCCCAATATAATATAATAAGTACTTATTATTTATAAAACTAACGGTAGAATATGAAGATTGTACCTAATTTTATAACCGTTACATTCTTAAATAATGTCAGTTCGAGGTTGTGTTCAATATGGCTTATTTTCCACAATTAACTGCGAAAGATATAGATCGCAGTGATCAAGCCATGAATGGAGTGGACGGAGCGAGGCGATGTGAACTGGAACCTTATCAACAATAGCCGCGTTTGTCATTGGCTCATGGCTGTAATGTTTTGCTAACGATTTACATATATCGTGAACCGCATTATCCACTGTCTCAACGACCTATTATAAATACTGTGACTGAATTTTGTGTACGTAATATATTTTTTTATGTTATGGTAGTCCCCCTTTTCTATTTAAGAACAAAACTGTTTACGATTTATATTTTCTATCTTTAGTTTTGTTTGTTAGTGGCTTTAGATATTTTTAAATAAGTAGTGATAAAGAAAAGTATAAAAAATTAATTGTTAAAAAGTATATACATACTTTTTATAAAAAGTAAGTCCGTAGTCCTTTAAGACCACTGATAAACTTGTAGCTTGAATGTCGATCCGTCGGGATTCCGAATGTGAATACTGCATCCTTCTCTAATATTATACAAAATATTGTGCATACTACAAATTAACGATTGCATGCTTCGTTTTAGAAAACAATAACGTAACCTGCAGCTTTATAACATTACATTTTGCTTCTTATTATAATTTGTGAAGTTAATTACATTAGAAAGATACCTATTAAAAGTTTAGGTTGTATATATCCTAAATTTCGAAAAGTGACGTTCTTCAACATTTTTTGCAAGCAATGATTATTTTCATCATAATTATTCTTCTGTATTTATAATGCAAGCTTGTCTATATGGATCTGTGTCACTGAGTTTTCCGCCATGCCGACTGGGGCGAATGCACTACATGAACAAAATGGAGTCCACACAATCTGTAAAAAAAACTTGTAGTGAAACTCTAGAGAATACAAAAAAATTGTTTAAGAATAAAATTTAGTAATTGCTTAAATATACAGTAAATTTGTTACAACAAACGTTTTTATGTTGACTTTTTAAAACCAATGAGCGAAACTCAATATTAGTTAGTAAATAACAGTGTTTTGAACTTAGAATGCTGTGAATTTGCATTTCTAATTTTGTTGGCTTACGATGCGTTTAGAAATCCAAATAATTTACATTTTATTTCATTAATATTAGTTTTATGAAAATGTGTTTTTAACTATACGTTTGAAAATAATTTCACTTTTCTATTCTATTTCTAATTTTATGATCATACTGTGTGCAATAATAATAATAAAAATATATAATTATTCATATTGACCTTATTATTATCCAGATCTTGCTTAATTTTCAAATAAAATCGATAGTTTTTCTTTCATCAACTTATTCTTATAAAAAACGTTCTTAGAGAACTGTGCCCAAAATAATAAGGTACAGATCGTGTTAACAACACAAAATAAATTAATTGAGTTTTTTTACTACTTGTCTTTTCAAAACGTTCCCAAAAATGGCGGCAACATTGTTTTTTGTTGTAAATTTGTAAATGTCTGAAACAATACGTGAAACTAGTGACGAAGATTACAATTTAACATTCTTAGAGACAAAAGAACCAGTTTCTTGCTCATATTAGTTACTACTGCTATGTTATGTTGTAGTTTTGCGTGCTTTGTGATTTGAAGCATTTGATACGCTCGTGATTCAATCAAAGAATCCAGCGCTAGCTTGGGAGTCAGCACTCATAACGTAAATGAACTTTGGTCTCTTTTTGTACAATCAACTTTCAAAAGTGTACTCAAAATAGGTTTACTCATATAAATTTGTATAATTCTAGATTTTAGCACAAAACTTTAGCGAAACTTCAAATTACACACACATAAATATTGTTATTATTACATAGATTATTATCAACTATTGCCATACTAAATATAAATATATAAAGTATAAAAAAATTGAGTAGTTTGACCTTTTGTTAATGACAAAAAATATTAATTTGTAATTGGTACATAGTTTGGCGAAAAACAGGAAGGTACATTTTAGTACATTCATAATAATACGTCAGATCAGGTTAAAAGGAAATTAGAGAGACTTGAGCTCTTACAGAAAAAGTGAAAGAGACATCGCCCACTCAAGCCTTTTCCAAACCAGTCGATATTTCAACTTTAGATTATGTGGTTTTACGGCTGACCATTTCACTTCAAGCCGCGTTTTATTAATATTTTATTCATTCTAATAATACTGATCAATCGCCCCGACAACTCTTGTCTTCTTATCAATTCAAAAGTAAAAGAGCGTTTATGACACAGTTACAACAAAGGTGCAAATCCAGGATACAAGTCCTTTTATATTCAATTGTGAATGATTCCACTTCTCCATATTTAAGGGAAAATTTTCAATATTTCTACTCAACACATAACAAAACACTTCGTACCTCAACTGATCATAGGTAAGATACACACACACACACACACAATATCGTGTTCTTCGGTAATTCTTTCACGATTCATGCAATATTACTTTTGGAACTCCTCGCCCATACAAATCAGAAAGGCATCGAACAAGTGCTCATTTACGATACAAGTCTGGCATCATTACTTCAAACACCTATCGGAGTTTATGTAACTTAAATTTCTGTTAAAATCTTGATATATTTTTTATAAATAACTTTATATATTAATATGTATAGTAAATGTTTATTTGTATATATAAGTACATGATTGCTTGTATGCACGAAAATAATTGTATAATTAATAAATAAACATTGAAATATAATACATTTTTTTAAATTAATGCCCTCTAGTAAATTGACGAAAAACTTAACTTTCCACATTTGAAATATAATACTTCCAAGTATAATAATTAACAAGATAATATAATGAAATAATGTTTCAACTAACTGAGTTTAGACTGATACTGTTAAACGTTAAAATGCTTTAATTTAGATCCATTTTCTTATAGTTATTTACGTATGAGAATAGTCAAAACTTTAAGTTGGTGAAGATGGGTAACAGACATACAAATTCACATAATTAAATGTCATGATACCAGATAAATAGGTACGTAACCGAGAAAGAATGAGTCAAATTGCAAATTCGTGATGGTTTTCGAATCTATTATACGATATTGCATAATTTATTTGCTAATCCGATGTCATTTATGCGCAATTTATCTTTTGATTATCATTATCATAATTTAAGTAAGGACTGGTAGAATATACAGGCCCAGATTAAGTTACGATCGGAAAAAAATATTTTTGCCCCGAATACTGTCCGGATGTCATTTTACTTTTTTGTTAGTCAATTAATTAAAAACATTAAAAAAAAAACTTTTAAACCAAACACATCAAACAGTTAATAAAGTTAATAGTCGCTGGTTGGTTTCGAACCCAATCATTCAAAAATTATAGAGGTGAATGAAAGATAAAAAATTATAATACGTTACACATTTTGCAGTGTTGCAAAAAAAAAACGCAACAGCATGCATTGAAAATGGCAAAATAGTAAACAAAAGAAAATGAAGTAAAACAACTGATGATAACTCATTATGCTTTATGTAATATTTTGGCACACGACCTTAATCTTTCACCACTTTTGTTCCAAAAGTAATTTATACTTGATTTTTACACCCTACTTATAATTTTTTAAATATCTTTTTTAGTTTTATTTATAACATGAAATTTAAGCTCCAATAGCCAGCTTGCAAAATTGGTAGCCTATATAACTTCGTGTTATCTATCTGTCCGTATATTATAACATTTTTACACGAATTTTGAAATACATTTAAATGACTTATGACAATACACAGACGAAGTTTGAAAAGGAAAATAAACGTATATTTTATAAACCCTTACAGAATAACGAAGTAGTAAATACGATATAGTAAGAAGTGAAGTTCGTTTTTTAATTTTTATTTATTTAGACTATTTATAGCAACACTAAAATTATAATATGTGCGCGCGTGTGACGCGCAATTTACCTTGCCTCATTCAATAAAATAATTAATTTTTAAAGTCACTATTTAGTTTATACAATTATTTTCCTGATAACTTTTTATAAGTAAAACTTGAATAAGCAATATGCATTCGACCGTATGAAGGCCGCATCCAGCGGCCTGTAAAGTTCATCCTCTGTGACAATTATTCACAAATTAATCGTACTCAACGGAGAAAAACTTGTACACTATTGAGGTTCTTTTTAAGTTTCGATAAATTCATACAGCATTTAATTTTTAATCTTGAATTGTTTTGTGCTGATTTTGTATGATTGTTATTTAAATATCTACAATATTTTAGACTAGCTTACATTAATTACAGCTTACAATGGCATTCTGATACATAAATCGAGAATAATTGAATCAATGAACGAAGAAATGAAATTTTTGTTTTGTTTATTCCGTTTATAAATCCACAGTCATGATGCTGCACGGATGCCGCTTTTCTAGCTGTAGTAGAATACGGTTAATAAATAAATAATATTTTATCAATGATTAAAGTTGACAGTCCTTTTTTGTTTCTATCGATTTTACTTATAATTTCATTTTGCTTATATTTCCGATTATGAAAAGGAACTCGAAAGAACGGAATTCGCAAGGCTCCGTACAGGTCGCGAATTTAATTGGCTCTGTCCGTAATTACAGATGATAAAACGACAAATTGCATACCGATGATGACGAGTGCGACCTCGTGTGTAATAAAGACGGATCGTTACGATAATAAGGATCAAACTAAACACAAATTTTCGTGTGCATATTGTATTTAGTCGTAGAATATACTTAAAACAATACGTAGCCATTTTTATGTACATATTTAGAATCCTATATTTTATGTTATATTACTAAAATATGCTTCAACACCCATAGCCTGTTGATGTTTTAAAATTAATTACTATGAATTAAAAGCGTGTAAATTGAGTGAAAGTGACTTTGGATTTTTGCATAGCAAGAAAAGTTTATCTTGAAGTTAATTAAGGTAGTAAAAAATATTGACGGTTTCAATTTAAATAATATTTAGCATGACAAATCACAGCACCACTAGTTGTATCACATATGTATGTGTCAGCGTACTTACCTATAAGTCTTTGAGCTTGGATAAAGAAGCCAGATTAATACGGTAATAGAATTGGTACATTTTTACGGCAAACGATCTCAAGGTCTCGGATTAAACTTGATCGTGACCTTTGGATGGAAACCTTTTCAATGCCGCTCAATAAGGGGAGTTATTTTTAACTTAACACGTCGAGAATGTCAGATCGGGTTAATAATGCACAAAAATAAAAGTTTTCTAAAACACAGAACCTTTAAAGTAACTGAAGCTTATTTGTTTAGTTTAATAAGTGCCTTTAGAGGGGAATAACTTAATTTTGTTTCAATTATAAATTTAATACCGAACTTGAAAACGGGACACGAATACGATTCCAATCGTATTTACAACAAAAAAATATTATTTTCGTTTCGCTTAACATGAGGGCTAGATTTTTACGGTTCATTAACATGCTACGCGTTGCTATTAATATAGGAATGAAATAAGTACCAGTACCGTTCGGGAACCTCGCTTCAATAGTTTTCCATTGTATACCTAACAGTTATATTATACGGTTGAAATCACTGGCAAATGGGGAAAAAACAGTACCAATACATCCAAAGGACAGTAACACGTACTAAACTCATAACTTAATAGGTAACAAACTTTTCAGCATACTCGTAGATTGAAGACTGACGGTAAATGACTTTTTAATTTCAATACAATTAACGTAATTACCTAAAGAAAAAGGATTACTAGTAAATTATGTTTAAATTAAAATACTCAGTACATACAATATCAGTTGTAGTATGTTTGAATATCAAGGTAAATTAACACTACCCTTGGCCACGAAGGCAAGGCTATTGACAGTCAGTCAATTCTTAATCATTTTTTCACAACAGAGATACTTGGAGCAGTAAATTACTAATGTTTTTATTTCACCTAAGCAAAACTCCAGTTGTCTGATTCGTTATTTTTGTGACGTAAAAATTGCGATGAGTTTATGCAACGCCATCAATCGGTTTAATTTTTTTTATGTTATTGTTAAATATTTATGGTTTTTCTACTTTTTTATTCCTATTATTCAAGTCAATATGTAAACAAATTTTATTGTTATCATAATATAGTTTAACATTTAGACACCCATTTCTGTATTGTATCTATGTCATTATTTTTCTTTGATGAAAACAAAAAATCTATTTGTATCAAGTTACAGTATCGTTTGAGCGCATTGTATATCGCGGGCGTGTTCGCGAGCGGACGGAACGGACTGTTGCAAAACTTCTTAAGCGTTTCCGTGTTTTTCAGGGACCTAAATGTAAAAAGATAAACTAATAGGTAGTTAACGGCCCTGGTTGTAGTAGCGTAGAAAATGTTAAGAATGTGATTTTGGCGAGTTTCTTATTTTTAAAACAACCACATGTTTCTCGTTGTATCGTAAAAAAATATTAATTTTCCCAGTTTGTAAAGATTTATTATGTTTCATAATTATATAATAATTCTATTTTTTATTTTGTCTTGTGATAACGGTGGAAAGTTTGTTATGACATGTGCATAACCACTTACAGCATACCAACTTTGTTTGAATTTTTTTCCTCTAGATGGCGAAATCTATTACTTTATTATTAAATTTATCAATGCAATGATTTTTCACAAATATTCCTGATATTAACATAATACATTATAACAAACTTTATAAACCTACATTATACTATATCAAAAATATACCTACTCTATTTTTTTTTGTTTAACACTCTATTAAATGAGATATAGTAAAATAAAATGGAAATAGGCTTTTTACTCTTACTAATGAACAAATAATATCAAACATTACAAAATATATCTTTAAAATAAATTTTTCAATTTAAATACAAAAAATAATCTTAATTGCTTGAAAATTATATAGTCGAAGAGGTTACCAAAATTAGTTTAGGTGTTGCCTTAAGTATCCCGATGTTCTAAGGCTATGTGACAGTAACTCATTGCTAGATACCGATATTTGGATCACGGTTTTAGTAAATCGTTTGGGTAGTTTATATAATCGGACCTTATAAGAGCTTCCGATACTTGGGTTCAGGTTGGTCATTGTCCCTTTCAACTATCCTGATGACATAGTATGCACTAAATTTATAGATAGGTATATTTTAGCTATAATTTAACCTCGCACTAATTTAGGTACGCTGATATAAATAGAACGCAAAATCTTCGAAAAAACAAACATTACAGTTAAATAGTAGAACTTCATTACACTATTTAAAAAGCTCTCACTCGATTTCAATCTCATAATCAATCAAATTATTAGCCAAATTTTACTCATAAATACGAATTACGGATTATATATATGAGATATTGGGTGTTCTTGTCATAATGTTCACATATTAACAGGAGAACCAAGGCACAATACACCGTTACTAATGATCGATTCACAACGGGCGTGCTTCGATATTAAATAAGCATAACCGGATAATTTTATTCACACGATAAGATATATCGGTGGGTATCTGAATAATTTATGCCATGGCTATAATGTGTTTTTTGCGTGGTACCGTGCTGAAGTATCGACTTGATTACAGGTTATACAGATCACAGATTGTGCATAAAATTGTAAATTTTAGAAATAGATGCGGGTATTGCGATGATGTATACTGACATAAGTATGTAACATATTATAAACAATAAATTGAAGTATCTTTAAAATGAGTATTCCCAAGTTTTACACATTTTATACAAAACAAAGCTAGGAATTCGATGGTACGGATGGATATACATGGTACGGAATAGTTACGGAAAATTGGTAAATAAATAAGAAAAATGATGTTGACTCTAATACACTGCATGATTCAATATTTAAGTATTCCTAGTTAAAATATCAATAAATAAATAGCATTATGCTAAATATTATTAACTAAATATTTAAATTTTATTTCCTTCAAAATCCAAAAATCAGTCGTGTAGTGTTATAATAAAAAGATAAAGAAATTTGGAAGATAGAATGTATTAAATTATTCCTGGCGGTTACAATCAATATGTTACAGTAAAAGAAAGTAAAAGTCACTTGTAAGTAGGTAGGCCTATAGATAGGCCCATTGTGCGCGTCGCTTCTCCGCGTGGAGGCTTTGTAAACAGGGCGCACGAGACGATCAGAGACGCCGGCGTTCTGCACACGGAGACCTCGGCGACTGGAGCGCGAGTTAGGACGCACGAGACGTTCAGAGTCTCCCATGTTCAGCACACGTAGACCTCGTTGATTGAAGTGTGTGTCGGAGTGCACAAGATGTCAGCATCTCTAGTGTTCAGCACACGAAGACCTTCTTGACCAGAGCATGCGTTAGAACGAACGAGACATAGATCCCGGAGTCGAGAGTAACAGAAGATTTCCAGCTATGAACGCGAGACTGTTCTGTGTCGTCACAGAAGTGTTCCGACTCTACGCGAGAGAGAGTGTTCAGTCTCGTCACAGCTCGCCTTTTATGTAACGAATTTCCTGGAATCATTTTTGTTTGTGTTTTTTTTTATGAATTTAAAATTTCTTGTCGGCCTAATAAATTTTACTACAAATAAGGGCAAAATCGTATATATTAAAAATAAAAGTTACCATGGTGACAATAATTTAAGTCATTGGCTAAATATTTAACAGCACTAACAAAACATTAAACATAATAAAATAATTAAAGAAATTACAGAATAAGTGGATAACAGATACAGGAAATTATAAAAGAAGTATACCAAAGCAGTATTACAAAAATTACAAATTATGCTAATACCAAAATTTATACATATAAAAACATGTAAGTATCTAAATACTACAATGGATTATACTATAGTGTAAGTTATTGACAGAGGTATGTTGACAGTAGATTGTATACATTCATTAGACATAAATATATATTTAACCTAAGCTTCAAAACAATCGATTGTAAGATTCAAATTTTGTTATTGTTATGGTCGAAGCGGACAGACAATTTTAGCTTATTCAAGTTATCATATATTCATACTCAGGTACGTGTTTTCTTTTTCTTATTTTACTACTTATTCTAATCTTAATGTTACATCGAAATACATTCCTGCATAATCTAGGATAACCCCTTTTCTCTTTCCCTATGTAATATATTTTCCTTTCAAATAATATTTTAATTTTGAAGTTTAATATATTAATTTTGAAGTTTTAAAAATCTTATAACCAAGCTTTATTAGATAATCATTCTCAGTTTTTAATCAGTTAATTGAGGTTCTCTTCTAGGTTATTTTGTAGATATTGTCAACGGCATCGTGAATCGTGACGAACACACAATAAGTAGACGTAGCAAGTGTAGTGTTTTCAAAATAAACGAGAACCCGCTAAGACAATTACCTTCGTTGCACCATAGTACAGAATAGACAACACCAGTAAAGTAACATAGCGAGAAAGTCTTACTTTCTCGTCACAATCAATTGTAGCTGATGGCTTTTAAATGTATTAATTTACCGATCAATAACTAATGCCGTAGCGTAACTACTTTGCTGACCGAATATATTTTTATAAATGAATATAAATTATGAGAAAACTATAAAATTATTGATATACGTAATGTAGAAATTATAATAAGGTTTTAGTAAATAACTTAACACGATTTTATGAAATAGAATACACAAATCAGTGAAAAAATATAAATATTTATTTCTTGGTTGACGAATTAACATAATTATAGAGTGCCGAAAGATCTACATATCCCAAACTATATTCTTAATTAGATATTTGGTCTAAGTATCTGGAAGGTTTAAATAAATTATCGCAGACTGATCGAATCGACGTATCATATACAAAAAAAAGGATAAGCAAAATATATATCACTACAAATATTTTCGATCCGAATCACCTCCTCCAAATTTATACAATTTCATACAATTTTTATATACTCATAACAGGCTAATAAAAAAATTCTGTAGTATGTTACATCGAAGATAGCATCTTCCGTTACATTGTGAAATATACTAATCGTTTTTTCATAATGGGTCATAAGACATAGGTATTACTTTATGAAATATATATAAGCATATAGACAAACTCAAACAAAATTTTATGTCTTCATAAAAAAATCAATATTTATTATATTTCTTTACACACTACTATATGAGTTTAGATTTGATACTACTGCAGGTTGAATTGAAAGTGTTTCGGAATTTGTACATATCTCCGTATACTACTTTTAGTAAAAATTTTAGCTCATTCAATTTAAGAGGAAAATAGAAGGAATATTCTACATAACTTCATATCAGTTACGCCTTCCGTTATGCGTATGATAGAGACTTCAAGCGAGTGAACTCTGGTTTTTGATGTTATGTAATGACAGTTTAGTCATTAGGAGCCAATGAATTTACGACCATATTGGATAAAAAGTTTTTATAGCATTGAATTATGGAATCCAACTGATTTGTTTACCGCGTAACGGTTAATACAATAATGGTATTATAAAAAAAATTTACAATTTAAAATACTCGAATACACTTTTAAAAAATAGGTAATAAACATATTATACTACAATATACATAATACTAACAAAACTTATTACTGTAATAAATAAATATTAAAAATATTTGTTTTTAATTCTAGGATTCTACAATGGACTAAAAATTATAACAGAAATTTCTATAAATTTAAACCGTTTTACAGAAAAGAAATATATGGGTTCACACAAAAACTTAGTTCATCCACTGCGAATAATATGGCGTCCACATTTCTTGCCATTATGATTTAAAGGTAATGCATTACATTCCCTAAATATATGAAATTTAACAAAGACGTAATAATATAAATTTATGTCAATAGGAATATATTAATATACGAGGTAAAAACAGGTATTTGCATCAACTTACTTTAATTTAGGGGCTGTACGCAAAGGATGTTAATGGGGCAGTTGGAACATTTCGAAATTTACCTGTTATTTCAATATAATAGTAATTGTTTTTATTTGAATTTTGTTTGTGTAATTTCCGTAATTATTATTTACAGTTAAATCACTCAGTGCTATAATGTAATAGTGTTCGTATCCATGTCTTGTACATAGCCCTGCGTTCGATGGCCATGGTCTAGAATTATGAGAATATTGAAGCCAGGAGTATTGCATTATGCATTTCTATGGATTTCTCCACGAATGCATTTCCAACTTTAATATTCTGTCAACAATTATCGCCATTGTAGTGTGTAATGAGCTACAATTATCAATAAAAAATTATTAAATCAAGGTCCCAAAGAATTTTTTAAGTAACTTAGCACTTTGAGAGATCGAAAGCTCATAAATCGAAAACAGTACCGCTGACTTTTTATCTATGTATAAAAAGTGTGAATTAAGATATTTTAACCTGAGTAAATATGTAAATAACATTTATAATGATGTTGCAGTTAACTTGATAGAAATTTCACGCGCCCAACTATTTTATTTTTTTGTCTGATCAATGCCCTAGATTGATGAGAAGAGCGGTGTGATGACTAGTACCTAGAACCTACTGAATTATTTTTTACCTTTTAGAACATTATCTACATCATTATTATCTTTACTTTCAATAAAACCGTTTAACTTAAAAACATTTTTTACTTAATTTATTAAAAATTAACTCTACACATTATAAAACTTTAATGTTAAATAATATTCTAGGTGAAAATTAATATTAGTTAATATTTGAATGATATGCATATTCCTATTAGGTGATCGCTTAAACCGTGTATATTTCACTACCGTGTTTAGTGTCAATATTCCAAATTACATATCATTGGTATAAGAACCACTTACCTCAACAAACTAATGTGTATACTTACGAAGATATTATTATACTATTTGACTCTTCGAGCAATGTCATTTGCTTCTTTCAATTTATGTGCAGACCAACTCTCAAAAAGACAGCATTATTTGATTAAAAAGGAAATATGATTTCACTAAGTGGTTGGTTTGTAACAACATTTTATTTAAATTTCGACTTGAGACTTGAGTCCAGCTGTACCTACACTTTCTCCATTCCACCGTGTCATTTTTGCCATAAAAATAAATTGCGTGCAAAATTAAATGATCGCTTACAACGGCTGTCTTTCACTACCGCATTTATTGTCAATATTCCAAATTACATATCGTCAGTATAAGAAGCACCTCTCTCGCCAACCTAATGTCTGTACTTACGAAGAATTGTCTCTCATTATTCATTTGACGTCTCGTTACGCTAACACTTTCTGCCTTCTTTCTATGTGGAAATAAGTAAGTACCTACCTACATAGCACAGCCTGGTTTTTGTTTCTTAATAATCCATCTCGAGTCACACAATGGACAAAACAAGCCGGTCTAAGGCAGGAAGCCTAACTAGATATTGCAACAGATTTTATTCGTACAATTAAACTTAGATCCTTAGACTTTTATATCAATATCATTAAATTATGTTCGTGCGAGATGCATTGACCTCATAAATATGAAAAGAAGACTACAGAACATTTACTCATATAGAAGTATTGATTATGGATGCAATTTTACTTTGTTATTATTAGTAGAATGAAGCCGAACAAAAGCCTAAGCTTTAGTGGAATGTGGTTAATACCAATATATCAATGAGTTTCTGAAAAAACATATTTTATAGTGGCAATTTAAACCAATATTATTCTAATTATAGCAATGTGTTGACTCTTCCCCTCCATAAAAATAATATATACTTATAATAAAACTATGACGGAGTCGAATTTGTAAATATTCCACTTGGAATATTTTTTGGAATTTTTAATGTAGGTAGGTTTGGTTATCAAAACTTATTTTCTTAATTTTTTTGTCTGCCTGTCTATCTTTCTAATGACATATCGCGCTAACGCCACTGCACAGATTTGGTTTCTACAGGGCATTTAATAGCCTATACGAGTACTATGGGTCATTATTACAGACACTTTATTCCCAGGACATGGATCTGTTCCCACGATATATAAAATAAAAGTTAATAGGGACATTCTATTAAGAATGCAGTAAATAAAATTTTGACTGTATGGCTGCAGCTATTGTAATATGTTTCTTATTCACAGAACTAGAAAAACTCATCCCTATCATTACGCGGGTGCGATTTCTAAACGTAAGGCGTACGTACGTCTTCTGAAGCGAAACGAGGGCGGGTGACTAGTATACTTATATGTTTATAATATCATTGGCAGTACGGGTCATCATAAGACGTATAATATAAGTATTGAAGTTCACTTAATCAATCAGCTTTTGTAGACATTAATTTTCTATTAGCGTCCATTAAACACTTGCATATTAATTATTCACATCCCTTATATAAACATTCCATCGATTCCAAAATAATATTTTTGTTCCCATCTCTACGTCTTGTTATAAATGTTATTTCGGTAATAAGCACTAAAGTTCGACAATAGCTACCAAAAAAGAAGAATAAAGAAATCCGTTGACGGGGTAGAAAAGTTTTTTTTTCACGTATCAATATATAGATACGAGTATAGGCTTTAAAAATCATTTTACATCGTCGTTATTTAAACGTAGATTAAATATTCCAATCCAATTAATTGAGCACAATTGTGATTATGTCAAAGATAATATTTTTTGTTTTTACTTTTGACTCAATATACAAATATACTCGTATGTTATGAAGTACATTAAATCACAGTCTAAACTGCTTGGGAGTGCAGTAATCGTCTAAGTAGGTACATCTATCACGATTAGGGTTTTAACCAATTAAAATGGTAGTTTAATGCCAAACTCGAGTAGAGAAAGTGTCACCTCCATTCGCGACCATCTGCCCGGGCGTTCTATCGAGATCTTTTTGCATGAAAATATTTTAATGCCTCCGTTACGTTGCATTGTGTGACTATGTACGCTAATTGTATGGCGATGCTAAAATGGATTAAGTTCAACGCCTCTATGATGTCATCGATCCATCATGCGGCAATTTTATCTGATATATTGAAGAGATCCATTGGAAAAGAAAGTTATAAAAATGCTATCTATAACAGTTATAGAATTGAAACACATTGTCTGTAAAGAACTGTCAGATGTAATATAATATAAGTGGAATTTATAATTTTAATTAGTCTATTAATATTACTAACTCACTATTGTTATTACATCATATGTTAATTATAATTTGCAAGTTGGGCACTATTAATATCTTAAATTACACTATTAATATCTTTCTCAAACTCCACCATGAAACAAGTTGCTTCAAGCAATATAATAATATTGGTGTCAGGATTGTTATACTTGTAAATGAAGAGTTTCATCTCAGTTTGCAGAAGTGGTATTATATCCATAATCAACCTGAAATAAATCTGCCTTGCCAACCCACGCAAGTATTCATTTAACACTGAACTGCAAGTGGTAATACTATTAACAAAACCAACAAGAAAGACTTAACTGGAAGCTGTTACATGATTGTCGCTTTGTAAATAGATATATGTTAGTGATATAATGGAAAGAATTACTCAAGGATGTTGCGAAATTTTAGATACCTATGTACTTGTAAGTGACATTACAATCGTCCTCTTTTATCACAATGATGAGAAATGGACCTCAAATCCAAATACTGCCAAGTCATTGGCATTGCGTTATTTCGTTTACTATGTGGTAATTTTATTAGTACCGATCGATTTTGTAAAATTTTCTTACAGCTTACGATGACGCCGAATAAATCTTTCATCTAAACATCTTACATACAAAGTACAAAGAAATGCTAATATTTGTTCCTCAATTGTGGGCTAAATTACTATAAAATTATATATGTTTTTTATTTTAGTTTTTATATAAATAGGTATGAGTTTGGGGTGTAAGGGCCTTAACCCAACCCTTTATCTCATCCAACATTACCTGATTTGTGGTCCACGCATATTTAGTTTGTATAATATCAATCCCTTATTTTATCCAACTTAAATATTAGCTTCTGGACGTGGTCGACAACCGACAAGGTACTTAAAGGCACCAGGACCCAACTGATGGCTTTTCAGCTACTGATGGCTTTGCAACTTTCAGCTCTATATCACTCAAATTATACCTGATTGTACTCATGCATGGTGGTAAGGTTTTCCTGTCTAACTAGCTACCACTCTTCTACGGGGAGGAACTATGCAATATTTTAAAGGATGGTTTATTTAAGTGTGATAACTGGAAAGTCGTGTAAATAATATAATATAAATTCAAAAAGCCTAATTATTATTTGTCAAACAGTCGGTTAATGAGAATATTGATGGATGTGACCACGAGGTGCAACGAATATTGATTCCATCCTTGTTGACTTCACTTGCGTGCGCGTAATGAAATACGTCCGCATGCAATGCTAAAAGAAATAAGTTATAAATTCCTTGTTTTATTTGCCGCCATATTTGGTGGCAGTGGGTTCTACAATTCTTATATATTACTTATACGTTTACACGTTTCATTTATTATGAAAATAAATAGAAAGCAAAACCATTACATTAAGGTTTATTTTTTTTTAATGAAAATATGGTTCAATCATCCGTTTAAATAGAAATTTAATATCTTTAGAAGACTTTCTCGATCCCAAAATAAACCTAATTAAGATTTGGCATTTAAAATTTATAAAATAGTTTTAAAGAATGAATTTACGATTTACTCCTTTATTTTCATCCATTCAATTGGATCGTGACAAAGCTTACTTATGATCTAAATATCTTTATATTTTTTTACCGGATTTGTTAACGGGTTCACGTGCTAGTTCCGATATTTTCGCCATTATTCGCATTCGTAGTGCTAATAAAGTCAGTGATTCGTTTATTGTTCGCGAGTATAATTTAATGCGTCACAGAATATTGAAAATTTTCAGATAATGAGCGAATTCCGTGTTTGGTCGATACTGAATAATATTTTTGCCATAGTATTGTAAAGATAAGATATAACACTAAATTTATTTTAGTTACCCATTTTAACGCTTTATTTTTACGCTAGGTAGAATTAATTTAAATACATTTCAAATAAGTTAAGTTCACGTTCTTAAGACCAAAGTCTTCATTTTCATCTCGGCACTTGATGAGAGGACGGTGCGGAGCATTCTAGGATGTAATTCTGTCACATATCCGCAAACCACACGTACCTACTACATTCTCGGTTTAAAAAAATAGATAGATAGGGACTTCGTTTAATGTGGGATACTACTGACGGAATAGGAGTTATACCAGCCACAATATTTTTTTAAAGGTCACCGGTCAGCAGGTACTAATTACAGATTTATATTTGTTTCGTTCACCTAGGGGAACAGAATCAAGTGCAATTCGAAATTGCTTGATATATGAGTTAGTTGCTTGCATATCTTGCGAGTTCAATAATAACAGACAGAATGTAGATTTTGAAAGTTTGGATTTCTGACATTGGTTTGCTCAGTATTATTCGATAATATGTATGTATTTTTGTAGAAACTGTTCTTTATCACCAGGCGACAAAGATCCTTTTAAATGATAATCTTGACTCAGAGCTACAAAAGTTATCATAATACAATAAAATACATTTCAGAAACTCTTTTATGTACACAAAACAATCAGTGGCTTATATAAAATAATCACATACAAAGACCTACAGCGATGTACAAAAGGTGGTTTTATTGTGGAAAACTTCCAGACAACTTTAGAGGTTGATGATGTGTGTTAACGTTGTAGAATAAATTGTAAGTATCGAGTACTTACTATATATGTATATAAACTGTGATTTAAAAATTGGTATGCTGCTTGGTTCGAATTTTGCGAACTTATAATTTTTCAAGTTACAGACCTAAATATTTCCCTAATTTTCCGAGTGGTAAACAATAAAATTATACCTTTTCTTTATAAATTAGACAACAAACGAACTTATAGTAAAGTAACACAGAGAGGTACTTATATAACATAGATTTATTATGTGCGATAGTAACGTGTGATGATTCTCATGGTCCACAAACTCCACCCATTAAAGCTAGGTCACTACTCGGTGTAACTATATTGAAATGTTGCAGATGTTATCAAAACGCAAGTGAGCCATGCGTAGCGACATGGCGTACCGGGGGCTGTCCCAGCATGTCGAGCTGGACCGTGCGGCCGATCCCCGGGACAGATTCACGCTTCAAGACTTGATCGGCGAAGGGACGTATGGGGAGGTGTACAGTGCTCGGGATAAGAAAACTGGCAAACGTATTGCTGTAAAGGTAAAATTGCATTGTTTTTTTTTTTGTTAAAAGCCGGTAAACTAGCAAACGTGTCTCATGGTGATAACCGCCGCTTATGGACATCAGTAACGCAGGGTGTCAACGGGTTTCTAGATGAGTAGAGTGGGGAATCCGCTTGTTAACTACTTCTCCGACGCTGTAACGGAATCATTTTAAAAAGTGCCATGGATAATCGATATGTAAACATTATATTTTCTCGCTATACTGACATACTGACAATAAACACTTCGGGCCCGACATAATCAGAAGAAGAAAATAGCGTTTATACATAATTTAGTTACTTTTAAAAGCAAGTTATTTTAGTTGGCTTCACAACTGCAACTATAATCTTGTTTTTATTAAATTTGTATTATAAGTAAATGTTACATTTTAAAATATTCTTCATTACAATTACTTTATCAATTGGTCTTAGTGAATTTTTATTATTTAAAAGTAAGAGCATAATAGTTATGTAAACTTTAATCTTCACAATGACTTAAAAATTAAAATCACATTTTTAATGCGCTAATATTAAGGAACGGATACCAGTTTTCTATAAATTTCTAAGTTTAACAGGTGTGAAAATTTGATGAGAATTCTTAGGTATGTAACATGAAAAAATTACTACTGTATGGTAGTAAACGAATTGTTAGTGAGAATAACTATTAGTTATTGCGTAAATATACATCTGAATGTACCTCTGGGTACATTCATGTCAAGGTCACAAAACAATACAGTATTATATACGCAGCCTCCAATCGTGTTAACGATCTGTGTATAACTAGTTGCTGTATAGTTAAAAATATATTTTATGCTTTAATTACTCAATGCCATATAATTATATATATAAAAAATACTTGACTGATAAATATTTTGACAAATACTACTGTAGTTCTGTTTTATCAATTGCGTGAACTTTAATTGAATTCCAATCGATTGGAATTGGACACTATATAATATATCTTTTGTAAAGTATTTTTGGCAATTAAGTAGGTTATTGAATTTGTAATCACAAATATTTTTATTATAACTACTTCATAACAAATTGGAACAGCTTAAAATAATATTGAATTACATTAAGTAAATTGTTACACATTGTTTAATCAGGTGCAAGATATTGGAAAAATAAATGAGTATTTTTAAATAATCAATTTCAGATTTTAGAGAATATAGCTGAAAATATAGAAGAGATAGAGGAAGAATTTTTAGTATTTCGAGATCTATCGACACATCCTAATATTCCAGAATTTTTTGGTCTGTTTCTCAAACGAGGTCTGTCATCAGATGATGATCAAATATGGTTTGTTATGGAAGTAAGTATAGATATTTTTTTGTTGCTGACTGCATAGGATCTGTCAAAAATATTGATAAAATATTATATTTTTTGCAGCTTTGCACAGGTGGATCAGTTACAGACTTAGGTGCCGGCCTCCGTGCCCGTGGAAGTAATTTAACAGAACCACAACTTGCTTACGTTCTGCGGGGAACCGTGCGAGCCCTGACACATCTTCATGCTCATCGGTGCATGCATCGTGACGTCAAAGGACATAACATTCTTTTGACTGAGCATGCAGAAGTGAAACTTGTCGACTTTGGAGTATCATCGCATTTAGCTGCGACAGCAGCAAGAAGAAATACATCAGTTGGAACACCTTATTGGATGGCTCCGGAAGTAAGTACTATCTGCAAGTAGCCACTTAAGAGCGCACGCCAGAAAATAGCCAGAGTCGCCATTGTCGAACACGACAAGGACGACATTATCACTATCTGCAAGATATTACAAACTCTTACTTTATAAAATATTTGTTTTAATTATCTATTTTGTGAAATGTAATGTTTATTGGGACAGTGATCAGTATTTTCTTAAAATTGTGTAATTTTTAGTATAGATACTACTGACTGATGATATGTGACTGACTACTTGCAAGCTATAATTGTTTCTGATAATCATGTGTTAAGAGTTTTTAAAAACAAATATTAATTTTAGGTGATAGCATGTGAGCAACAACTAGATCAGTCATACGATTGTAGATGCGATGTGTGGTCAGTGGGCATAACGGCTATAGAATTAGCTGAAGGAGAACCACCGCTTTCTGGACTACATCCAATGAGAGCACTATTTCAAATTCCTCGTAACCCTCCGCCAAATCTTTCACACCCTGAGGTATTTTCATCGCAACTATCACACTTCATTGGCACTTGTTTGGTAAAGGATATGAACGAAAGACCATTCGCGAGAGAACTGTTAGAACATCCTTTACTTCTAGCAGTTAATACTTTTGAAGAAAAGGTAAGTTTTGCATGCATTTATTGTGTACTACGAAACCGAGGGACATGTAAAAATAATCTTAAAATGATTTAGATTCGCAGGGAACTGGAAGCGGAGATTAAACGACAAAGATCTGATGGTCGAGGATATAGAGCACCTGAAGCTACTACTAAGAGGGGAAAGCTAAAATCTCACAGAAAAGCAAAACCAGAAAAAATGTATACCGATGACTTGGCAACTCTAGAAGTACTTACGGAAGAAGCTATCGTCGAACAACTTCAAAAAAGATACAATCAAAATCAAATATATACATATATTGGTGATATTTTAGTAGCAGTAAATCCATTTACTGATATAGGAATATATACTTTTAAAGTAAATAATTAGTTTATTTTTGGTTTTGTACTAATTTTTAGAACTTTTAAATTAAGGTCGGTAATCGGTCGCAGTGATTGCAAAATAAAAAATAAAAATTTAATCTATATAAATCGTAGTCAGTGGTAGATAATTTAGTAGAAATTAATATAGTTGAAGATAATTATAACTTTCATTTTTAAAAGTTTTATTATTAAAACTGATTGTATAATACGACTTTAAAATTTTAGCCTGTGTTTAAACTGGAACACATTGTAGTAACATTGAAAATATGGATTATTTTTCAGAGTCAACAAATATATCAAGGGCGTTGTCGATCCGATAACCCACCACACATTTACGCGGTGGCTGACGCGGCACACCAAGCATTAATGCATCAAAAGCAACATCAAGCTATAGTTATATCGGGCGAAAGTGGTGCTGGAAAGACTGAATCTGCCAACCTTTTATTGAAACAACTTGTATTTCTATCGAAGGTCAGATATCAAAATATTCAATTTTACTTGTTTTTCTTGATTATTCAGAAAGATAACAAATGACTTGTTCTTTACAGACACATAATGGGAACTTGGAAGAAAAAATCTTGCAAGTGAATCCTATTATGGAAGCGTTTGGGAATGCTCGGACCGGTATCAATGCTAATAGTTCTCGATTCGGTAAATATCTTGATTTATCAATGATCCGAGCTGGACGAATATCAGGAGCAAGAATATCTGTCTATCTATTAGAACAATCTAGAGTAGTGCATCAAGCCTTGTAAGTTTAAATCAAAGTTGCAAACTTTTTGTATACTATCATATATAATACTGTATTATATAAATACGTGTATATATATTTTTATGATATTCTCAGGGGTGAAAGTAATTTTCACGTATTTTACTATCTATATGATGGTTTAGAAAGTGAAGGAAGTTGGAGGAAGTTCTATCTTGACGAACAACTAAAGTCTCGACACCGATATTTACAACCACTCTCGGTTGCTCATAGAGAACATAATGTACATCGGTGGCGGCAACTCAACCAAGCTTTTAAGGTAAATCTTTGGAATTTATTATCGTAATATATATACTTCTTGGTAACCAAATAAATTCCACCAATCCACTTTAGAACCACGTCGTGGAGTTTTCACTAGGAGCCATCAACGAGTGAATGAATCAATCAATTGTGTAGTAGCCTAGTTTCGAAGCCTGACTAGGAAAACATGAATGTAACGCTACCTACAGGCTAGCGCAGATGGGAGTCCGGGCGGCGTGTTCTAGCTGAACGGATCAAGAGAGAGCTCTCTCTGCCAGCAATAGTAGCGGCTATGTTGGTGTAGAACACGATCTTCTTCTTGAGATCATAACAGTAAAGAATAAAACCGTCGCTAAGGGTCGCGAGGGTCGCTCGACTTTTGAAAATTCCGTTGCTTAGCAAGATGCACCATAACTAGATGAGGCTGATTTGTTCTCCACGATGGATGGTGCCCCTCACAACACTATATTTGATAATCTGATACTACGGAAAAGGTCGCAGTAGTTGCTGATTTAATTATTTAATACATTACATACATGTGTAAAATTTTGTGATATTTGCGTATGTATCTTTTGTTATGTAAAACGATTAAGTGCTTTATAATTACTACTATGCGGTATATTTACAGGTAGTTGGATTTCAAGAAGATGAAGTACAAATAATTTACAAAATGTTAGCAGCCATCATGCACCTTGGAGATATAGAATTTGGCGAAATAGCAGGAGAGGATAATACTGACAACAAAGCTACAATTATTGATACAGCACCGTTACACAGAGGTAAATTTTATGTATAATTATAATTCATCACATACATAAATATAAAGATTGAGAAATTAAAAATTTTGCGGCTTAATATTTCTATTTCGTAGAACTAACAAAAAATATAATTTAAAATACGTTTGAAAATTTTATTATTATAGAAATGCAAGATATATGAAAAAGTTTACCAAGCAGCACTTCAATATTTTATTTAAACTATAATTTTGTTTTAGCATCTTGCCTTTTAGGCGTAGAAACATCAGACCTCCGCGAGTGTTTGACAAGTAGCAGTGTGGTAGCAAGAGGTGAAACGATAGCAAGACACAGCTCGCCTACAGAAGCCGCCGTCGCAAGAGATGCCACTGCCCGAGCGCTTTACGCCAGAACATTTGACAGAATCGTCGAAAGAATCAACGCGCTATTGTGCCAGAATAGAGTATATCAGTAAGAATAATATATTATTTTATATCAGATTCGATAATCATGGGAGAAAAAAATCATTGTAAACAAAATCGCACAAATTAGGGTGGCACCAGTCTAATTTCAAGTCATGTTTCAATTGTAAAACTAACGATACCAAGATATTTTTTTTTTCATTATATGAGTCTCTTTCATACATTAATTTTTATAGCTTATTCTTTCACATTTTTCTTTTTGTTACTTATTGTTCATCTGTCTCATATACTTTTACAACGTGTCAAAGTATAAGGTCATTCAATTCTCACGTTTTATTTGTTTTTTTATTTTCACTATTTTATTTATTGGTTTGTTTGTTGTTTTATTTATTGCTTTCCACACAACCTATTAACATCTGTGGTAAAAATGTAACAGATGAATATGCTCCGTAAAAAACTTCACTTTTTCCATTTTATTTATTACAACTTGTAGGTTTACAATTACAAGAAAGAAATTTAGAAAAAATATTCTAAATGACTACAATAAAATAAGTTACAATAGTATAAAAGAAGTAAATGTCACTTGATAATATCGATTGGCCTAAAGCTAGGCCCATCACTTCTCCGGCGTGTAGGTCGCAGAGGCTTCGTAGACATGGGCGTCCGTTAGGGCGCACGAGTAGATGGAAGACTCTTTTTTTTTAATTTCTCTCTTTTAACTATAACACAACTATAACATATAACAAACTCTATTATCTGTCATTATTAACACTTAAATAACGTATTCTGTTATTGATTTATTGCTGTTATTGTTTGACTAAAATATAAGTCCATATTTTCGTTTCAGACATGAACAGCTTTCTATTGGAATTTTGGATATATTCGGCTTCGAAAATTTCCCTAAAAACTCATTTGAACAATTATGTATAAATATAGCTAATGAGCAAATTCAGTATTATTTCAACCAGCATATCTTCACATGGGAACAACAGGAATATATGGCAGAGGGAGTACCTGTAGATCTGGTGGAGTTTTCTGACAATAGACCAGTGCTTGATATGTTGCTGTCAAGGCCTATGGGGCTTTTAGCTCTTCTTGACGAAGAAAGTCGATTTCCTCGTTCAAATGACAGAAGTCTAATCGGTAAAGAATAATACTATTATTTTAAACATAACTATGAACTAAATTTTTTCAATACCTTGTTTTAGAAATATTAATAATTTTATTCATATATTATTACAACTAGCTGGCTCGATAAACTTATTTTAAATATTTTATTACATATAATTGTATATAACTTTGGTTTTTTAAATATATAAATTTTGTTTTACTTGACTACAGCCTCTCCTAATGTATCCTTATGAATCATCGTGTCGCCAACCCCAAAAAGTATACCGTATAGTATGAACTCAACCAGTCACGTCGTTCAGAGACTACAAAATCTGATGTTATATGTATGTGTATTATATTGTTATAGAAAAGTTCCATGGTAACATTAAGAGTAAATACTACGTTCGTCCAAAGTCAGACGCAATATGCTTTGCAATACATCACTTTGCTGGTCGCGTGGTGTACCAAGCTGATGGATTCTTAGAGAAGAACCGCAATTTCCTCCCACCTGAAGTGGTACAATTAATGCGGCAGAGCCAGTATGATATCATCAGGTTCCTGTTCCAGTGCCCTATTACGAAAACTGGAAATCTCTATTCACCGCTTCCAGGAGATGTAGTAGACTCTAGGACATTAGAAAGCCCAACGACTGGTGATGTTCGGGTAACTATAACTTTATACATGTAGATACATACACGAGATAAAACTGTTTTAAACCAATCATTCGTGACCAAACCTTGGGATAACTAAGAAAGTTAGCTGTACGATTAAACCCCAGTAAAATTTCACTTAAATCATATTATTGAACATTATGTTTTCCAGGATCGTTTCAACAGTCGAGGTTTAGCTTCTCAGTCACGAGCACAGCAGACTGTTTCTACGTACTTTCGTTATTCCCTAATGGAGTTACTTCAGAAGATGGTTAGCGGTATGCCACAGTTCGTGAGATGCCTCAAACCCAACGATTCCCGATCACCAAGGCATTTTGACTCTGCGAAAATCCTAAAACAACTTAGATATACTGGAGTCCTAGAAACAATCAGAATAAGGCAAAATGGATTTTCACACCGACTTACATTTGAAGATTTCCTGAAGAGGTAAAATAATAATGTCTAAATTAAGTACATCCTTCCTGCATACTAAGAGGACTTTTAAACAGTTTTCATTTGTTTAATTACACAAATTCAAAAAGTAACAACGGATTTTGTTTATTTTAGATATGGTTTCTTAGCATTCAGCTTTAGAGAAGACGTACAACCAAACCGTGATTCATGCCGACTTTTGCTAATGCGCTTGAAAATGGATGGGTGGGCCATTGGCAAATCTAAAGTATTTCTGAAGTACTATCACGTTGAAGTACTTGCGAGAATTTATGAAGAGCAGGTATTTTTTAACAATTTAATAGTAATAAAATTTGATAAAAATTGATTTCATTTTGTGGTAACTAAGAAATAATTAATTTTGTGGAAAGAGTTTAGTAAGGGTTCTCAATTTTATGTTCCAGCTTCAAATATTCTTTGCCATAAAAGTAGATTTGGAAATGATGGACAATCTATACCACTGAGTCGAACATTTGGTTTAATTTGTTTCAGATAAAGAAAGTAGTTTTGGCACAGGCCTGGATCCGAGGTTGGCTTGCACGTCGTCTTTACAAGCGATTACGAGCTCAAATGGCGATATCAGTACTTACGCTGCAAAAGCATGTACGAGGCTGGTTGACAAGAAAACGTCTTCAGGAAAGACAGAAGCAGTTAGCGAGAGAATTCCAAAGAGAACAGATGGAACAGGGGAGGAACAATCAAAAGCCAGGTAAACATATATTTCAAATAGAACATTACATGGCGCATTCAGAAATTGTTGCAAAACTAAATAATAAAGTTATATAGTTCGTGCTTATTGTGACATCTTTACCATACACTGTCAGAAAATACTAAGTTTCATGCATCTTAACCAATTTTTATAAACATATTTTTCAGTCTTATAGCTTTCTATAGAAAATTCGAACACTGCTAGCGCATCTGCCAACGATAAGAATTGTAAATATATTTTAGGAAATAATAAGAAGTATAGTATAGTGTTTACCGTAGCTGTCAGGAAATTGACCCAAAAGACTACAAAAATTCATCGCGTCTAAACACATGATGTAAATTTAGCTGGTCTAATTTTTACTTTTAAGTAACCGTATTTTCAAAATCAATAAATTACCAGTGATTTTATATGAAAAGTGTTTTTCGCAAAACTTTCTGTGTGGCCTGGTATTGAAACATTGGTGTCCTTAAAACTATTCCGTTTATAACAAAAAATATGCCATAATATATTTTGGAAAAAAAACAAGGCATCAATAAAAAATCATTTTACTAACAATACATATATACCAGCATTCTCATTACATACGCGTGGCCTAAAATTATGCTATTTAATTTCATAAGCCATACTACTTAACGTAGTTGCTTTCGTTCAAACATTTTAGCATTTTAAAATACGCAGCTATATAGTAGTCGCTAGATGATAAAATATGTTTTAGGTGCCCCACATAAAAATAAAGCGATGATAAAAGCAAAGATAATGAGACGGTTGACATCAGATGACAGTGACTCCAACGAGATGAATAGGAACAACAAAGAAAACATTGATTCTAATAAAGCTGCTGTTATCATACAAAGCCGTAAGTATTGTAATTTACCAACACCTTTTGCGAATGTAGAAGGCATCGGGGTTATCGAAATATTTAAACCACAATATCATAAAACCACATCAATTTCAAATCGAATACCCCGAAATAGTAATAATCTGTTCAACTCTTTGAAAATATTATCATTTATAAATATTAGAATAAAATTCTTCGGAACTATAATTATTCCACTGAGTTTGTATAAATTTATCACAGGCATGTAAACTGGTTTCAATGCCACGTGAAGTCCAATTTACATTTAGTTAACTGATATTTCTAAAAGTTTAATGAACCATGATTACAGTTAGTCACGCCACAACCTGTAGTTGTTTTATATTTATTTTATTTCACTTGTTTAGTAATCACAATCCATGTGGATATTAATATATGAATATTAAGTACTATATTATACGTTTATAGAAACACACAATGGATTATTTGTAGGTAGAAATTTCATTGCAATTTGTATGAGGTACTCGTATCTGTGACTACAGTTTTTATTATTATTATTACACTCATAAGTGCAACTGTAAACTCTGACATTTATGCATAGTGCGTCAAAATGAGACATAATCGCAATATGAATCGCCAGCTTATAATTACTTGTAATAAGCCTATTGTGGTATGTTATGTATTTCTCATTTCATTTATAGTGACTTATTTAAACTTATATTTCCACAGTATATTTTTGTTCTTTCTGAATTTTTGCCATTGTTACGTACCTTATTTTAAACATTTTCATAATTTATTTTCTCGTTAGCTGAAATACTAGTTGTTGTACATTTGATTCTTTTTTTTAACAATGTTATTTTTTATATTTTCAGATTATCGTGGTTACACAGCTCGTCGCAAGTGGGCGAAGGGACGGGCTCCGCCTCCGCCATCGCACTCTCCTCCGCCCACTCCGCAGGTGATGCAACGGTACTCTGTTCAAGAACGAGCCGCGCAGCTACAGACATTTGCTGATCAGGTAACGGTCTATTTCTTATTTTTGTTAATACGTTAAGTTCACATCAACTTCATTATCAGTTACTGTTGGAAATAGGTGTCTTTTCAGACTGAGGTAGGCAACGGCCATTGTTGGCCTCGCTAATGCTTCTACATTATTACCATAACCCTTAAACATTCTCAGATATACAGTTTTTGGTCCTTTTCTTTATCGAAGTAAGTGATAATTCACTTCAAATACGAAAAATATTGAGCCCGATTTCAACAAGAAGACGAAGTTTTGGATTTAGCTATTGTAACTTAGTTAACATCATTTAAAATAAGTTGATTTAAATCTCTTTTAAACGTTTAAAGTTAAGTACAGATATTCGTGTAAAGACATTAACTAAATTATTTTTGTTTTCAATCTAATTAATAAGTTACTTTCGACACCATACCGTTACCTTTTTACACCATAAAATTAGACATTCATTCGATTTTAACTTTTCGTTACATAGTTGTGTTTATTGAGGCCAAGCAAGCAAGCAAAAACTACGAGTATGTTAGCTTCATAGTTTTTGCTTGCTTAAGCAAACTTTAAAGTTTAAACTTTATTCGATATCGTTAATTTAATTTCCCAGTTTTCTTAGAGTATTATATTATTGTTTTTGATCTGTTCAAATATTATTTTAATTACTTCATCTCTGGGATATGATTTGGAATGATCTATGATTTTCCTTCAATTTATTTCCGTAATTTCCCATTAAAACTTAAGATCTAAACCGACAACAAATAAAATGAATCATTCTATCTATCTGTTCCTAGGGCTATTTGGCTCAACGCCATAGCTTTTCAGTTATGAACAATGAAATTGAAATTTTAAAATTTTTATTTTTTAAATACATTAAGATATTTTTGGCATACATATTGCAGTTAGAATTTTAAGAAACTTTCACCTGGCGCGGTTGATCTCTTATAAAGTTGTCAAGAAATTAAATATATTTATTTTCATATTTTATGTAACTGATGTATGTTGTGACATATGAATACAGAGAAATTAGAAAAATGTTTTGTAACATCTTTTCATGTTTTGTTTAGGCTAGAATTTTAGGAATAAAGTTTTAAATTGATTGTGCTAAGGTCTCATGCGTATTACTCTTTATTGATAACAAAATGCGTAAGGTGTAATATAAATATTAGACAGATATAGAATTATAACCCATAAATAAAAATTCCAGGTCCACGAGAAAAATCAAGAAGTACACCAGAATTTACGACGAAATAAGCCAAGCATTAAACTGAACGAGATACAGCGACTTCCCAGTGAATACCAACCGCCTCCTGGCTTTACTATCGTACCTGCTATAATAAGGGGACAGCCTTCGCGTGTGGAGCAGGAGGCTAGCAGACTATCTAGGTAAATAATTATATTTAATAAATCTATAGCGAGGTACCAGTATAAACTACCACAGCTACTTTACTGATATCCTTCCCTTTCCTATTTAATATAATATTTAAGTGTGTGTGACGTAAGGCCGGGTTAAATAAATAGTCCACAATTGGCACACAAACGAAAGTTTATTACACAGATAGGTTACAAGGACAGTACTACACTACACAATAAAAATGAAAAGCGGAAAACAATAAGAATGATAGAATAGAATAGTTAAGCACACTACACAGAAGTTAAACAGAAAGTTGAACACTAACAGAACACTACGCGAATGAAAGAAAGAAAGTTAAGCACTATACTAACAAAAATAAGCAAGTGTAAGGCAAAGGTTAGCGGGCAAAGAAACAAACTACTACGGCGAGATGTCGGAACAAGACTGCCTCGCTGCGAGCTGCGCAGGCGGGGGGCGCGTCGAGCCGCCTAACGGTAAAATAAATATAAGGAGCTGGTGCAATATAAGTTACGTAGCGGTTTTAAAGGAGTGGCGGAGATGGTACGCCACAAATCAATCATTATAATGATGGAAACGACATTATTATCAGCATCTTCTATATAAAGTAGCTAACAGGCAAGTTACCAAAAAACCGGCATCCGTTGGTTACATAGTTTGTTAGACAGCAAAACTCCACAAGGATTTATCTATAAACATACGAGACATAAGCTAGTGAGACCTATCTTCCATTTGAAAAGACTATTTTGACAACATTATGGTGTTTCCTAAACTATAGTTAAGTTTAACAGACTTAGTTGGAAACATGCACCCATATTTAGTTACGAATACTTAATATGCCAATTTGGATAGTAAACTTTAAATTATGGTTAAAAACAGATTCTTACCAAAAGGTATTCATAGTTAGTTGAGAATCACAAATATTTATCGACAAAACAGAAATGTATCATGGGAAAGGTAAGCAGCAACCTTTAAGTTCTCGTAATCTAATCAATTCCTTTTCGTTAATGCTTTCGTAATGGACGCTGGAGCAGCCCATCGCCAGAATATTTCAGCTGTCCTACACTTCCATGGGATCCTCCAGTCGCACTTGCAAAAAATATAATCACTCCCAGGTTTGTTGTCAGTTCCCTGGTTAACTAGTTTAAAGTTTGGACAAATATTATAACAAAATTCTTAATGTTTTAGCTATCTACCGGTAACATAAATTTTTACCTAACACCTTAGGTCATTCGTCATCAGTGGCACCGGAAGGATTCATACCATCTTACCCTCTTGCTGCTGCTCTCAATGCTGATGTGACATATTACGTTACCAGTAGTTGACCTTTACAACCTGTACATTAACTCCTGGGTCATTATAAGAGATTATGGCAATTTATTAGCTCTCTTCTAAACCATATTAAAGCATAGCACGGTACATTCCGAACTTCTTAAATTATAAGGATTATCTACGACTTGTAGCGCATCGCTACAACTAAAAGGTAGAAACTGTAGACTTTCGTATACTTGAAATTTCTATTTACTACTAAGCCAGTGTCTACTAAATTTGATGACGTAACAGTGGTAATTGAAAGAAATTCGGAATACGGATAGTATACACCATACAGTACGTTTCAATATCAATTCTTATTTTTCGAAATGGATTATACCAATGTTCTTCTTTCCAGCGATAATAACGTGCGTAAAGACAATACGTGACGCGTGACCTGATGTCTAAAATTATCTTGTCTCATAATTTTCCAGATACTGTAATTCTGAATCGACCTATCGTGGAGATCGTCACTTACAGTCCAACCAAAATTGGCAGAATCTACCGTGCAGCCGCCAGTGTGGAGGCTTGGTCAGGTACGAAGAGTTTGATCTCAAACGATACTGGCCTTAGATCTAATATTAATTTGTTATTTTCTGCATGCATTACTCTTGGAGAGGGATTAAATGGTATGACGTCAGCAATCATATAAGCTCAAGCTTAGATTACGCTATCGGCTGCACTCCTAAAGTAGAAACCGTCATGAAAATTGTGAGAGGCGGAAGCGTGATTTTTCACCTTCTAATCCTGCATCCAATTTTAGAACACTTTCGAGGATCTTTTTTATAATTATGCTTAATAAAAGTATATTACAATCTTAACTGATAAATTGGAAGGTGGAAATTTTAATGTACCATGCTAGTTAATTGCGAATACAAAACATTACACTTATTAGAGAACACTTTCAAATATTAAGATCGAAGAGCAGAAGTCCGAACATTTAATATATGTCTATAGTGGACAAACACTGCGATCAATGCATTAAATATATTTTTGTTTAAAAAAATTGTGAAAATAATCAGACAATACCCCTCGCCTTGTTAAGAAAACCTTCTCCTAATGTTTACAGAAATTGTTTTAAGTTTTTTTCTAGTTTTATGATTTAGAAACATATTAATTTATTACAATATCTGCAACTAGATAGTCAACATTTGATTTACTGCTCTCTTAATAAAATATCCATATTCAATTGATTTCTTATTCCGCGGGAACAGATCCATTTCCCAGAATAAAAAGTTTCTAACTTATGACTCATTATATAAACCTTAGTGGCTTATGTGTTATCATTCAAATTTGTTCAGTGCTTTTAATGTGATACGTGGTGTAACACACAGACAAACAGGCAGATAAAAATTCCAAAAAAATATGTTTTTACCTCTGTATCAATAAAGAAGCCTACCTTCATTGAATTTGTCAAAATGTATTCAATGTTTATATTCGACCCTGTTATAATTTTATTATTGATATAAAAGACATATATTTCGAAATACTTATCTAAGCTTATCACTCTACATAGTATTAACGCTACTCGGTAACGTACTATGTATGTATCCATTCATTACGTAGGCTTAACATTATGCTATTTTTTGAATGATTTATTCCAATACAACTTACTTTAATTTAATATGATATATTGGTGTGAAGAATCACTACTGCTATGTAAAGTAAAATTTTAACACACTCTTCTATAGGTTTTTTACATCAAATATGCTAATGCTTTACAATAAACCCACCTGATAAATGGTGATGTAGTCTAAGACTCTAAGATGTTCTACGCACTAACTTGTTAAAGTATAAACCGGCTCTACTGGAGGATAGCTCAAACTTTTTTAACCCGACCTTCTACAATAATCTGTAATATTTACTACTTATGTATTGTATGTAGTTAAATTGCCATTTTGTTTTCCATTTAACACCTTACATATTATCAGTATCGTCCTTTTTACAGGCACACAATAACAGGTTTGTTGTTAAACCCACCTTTGAGAACTATCATGTATAATTGTCAAAACTAGATATTGTTATCTGTCTTGGCTACTAATCTGTAGTACATGAAGCTAAATTTAACGTAGTTACACTAAAATTACTACATTCCTAATTTTTTCTAATCTCGAACCACGTGTCGCTAACCAAATTCTAACGTTATGGATTCATTGTTTACAGTAATAAAATAAATGAGCTGGTGAAACAAACGCAAAAGTCGGAGACGCCACCTAAGCTCGTATACAGTCCAGCATTCGATCCTGAGTCAGACCTCCGGAAGATACTCCGGAACTCGCCCGAGATATTGGCCACGCCTATTTTCAGCTCCGACGACGACTACACGGAAGGTCCGTTCCGGTTTAAACAGCTGCTACGGCCCACTTTAGGTCCGACAGAGAGTTTACGGAAGAGAAAAGTCCGGAACTCCGGCCAAAGCCCGTGGATGTCGGACAGCTCGCGAGACAGCTCTGGTTCTAGACAGGTTCTGTATAATAAGCGCCGTCCGCAGATCAGCATGGGTGTTTATTATAACTAGATAGAATAATAAGATGAAGTCTGTGTGTAGTAATTCATTTAGTAAAGTCTTTTTTGAAGTCCGATTCTTGGGGATCCTCTTCTATAACACATATATGTATTATCCACTTCTCGTGTAAATTGACCAACAAGGCGTAAGAGTCTTGATTTCATTCTTCTGTAAAATTATTATCGAGTCCGTATTAAATCGTGTTTGTGATAGTTGTTTATAAAACATGTATTTATCTATTATAACAGGCCTGATTAATTGATATGTCCCCAAACAAACGTTTTTTTTTAATTTCCTCTTAAAAATTAAGCCCCAAAACAATTTCTTTATTGACAGGACACGCGAGTAAACTAAAGTCTTACATGACTCGTTATAAGTTCTTTTTGTGTGTGTTCTGATACATCTTACACTTCTTTTAATGAGTATTCGATACAGAAGATCTTATTATATATGTTTATCTGTAAAATATAATGAAACTTAAATTAAATTAGTAACAAAGTTTTCCTTTGTTGCCTACAGACACCCACCGAGTAAACTATTGTAAACAATCTTAATATTTAAATGAAACTATATGAAGTCAACGCGAAGATTGCTCTTTGTGGGTTCATCAAAAACTAGCTATCAATTTTATTATATATATTGTCAACATTTTAATTATCATATAATTTATTAATATAATTCGTTGTACATTTATACTTGTATACATATATGTCATCACTGTGGTGGTGAACAGGGATCAACCCACATTTTTGTTCAAAGTTAGTTAAATAAACTAGTAGTATAAGAAAACAACTATGTTACGCTGGGTAATAGAGTTAATTGCCAGACTACATTGTTACAAAATATGTTAATTGGGATGAACCAAGTACAAAACAGCGATTACCTATAAAACTAACAGATTTACAAAGTATTTTAATTCAACGACGAGGCAAAAAGTCTATTCTCCTTATGTGGCTCCATTCTGATCAAAATCCGACTAACGGTTTAAAAGTTATTGTCAAAATTTTGGTTTTTTGTTTACTCTTTTGCCAATTAATTGCTTATTATCTCAAAATATGTTATATGTGGGTTGACTCTTTTCACTTCCAAAGCGACGATATATAGTTAATATATGTATACTGTACATAACTAAATCCTTTGTAATTTTTTTCTTTTGCCTGTCCGCACTGTAATAGAGTGGTCAATAACACTCCAAGCCTCCTCGTTGTAGCCATATATAAGTCGATTTCTATATAGAATAAAATAACCGTGTGCAATATACATTAAAAAAATAGTCAATTAGAATATTATCACAGAAAGAATAGTTACAATCTCATTGCTGTCACTCCGACACACGTAGAACATAATTTCTGATGGTTTTAATTTCGATATAAAATTATTAAGAACCAAAGTAATAATAAAGTTTATAATTTGGCTTAACTAGTGTTATGGTTAGATAGTTGTGCATGTTGATAAAATTATATGTTAAAGCTATAAATTTTTATGAACGCTTGCGTCTGTCGTGTTGCTTGAAATGACTTGAATTTTATGACTATTGTGTAGGTTGAAATAAATTTTGTTAAGCATTTACCGGTATTTGAATAAATTGAACAAAAAAATGAGATTATGCATTTGAAACTAATGTGAAATAATTAATAGGATAAGATTACATTACGTTAAACTAAATTAGATCTGTTATCTTGATTTTTGCAAATCTTAATTATGGAAATACAGTTGATTAAAGAAATAGGGAATAATCATCAAATCTCACGTCCTTGTATTTTTTATAAACTGTATAACTAAAATCATTGACTTGTTTTGTGATAATGTGCCAATGATTATGCATAAGATTTATCTTTTAAGTAGATATAAGATATAGTTTGTCAAAAATGGTCAAGACAAATAAAGAATAATTCAAAATAAAAGTTTTTTCAGTTACAATCTTCCTACCGTTTACCCAACTACAGAATTTTAAACACGTTCAACAAAAACAGGTTAAAGAGCTCGTTTATAATTGGCCTTCTCAATCAAAACAAAATAAAAGTGTAGAGTTGTAGTTTTATATCGCCGCAAGTGTATCCCCGCGCGGTGTGGCGTCGCCGCCGACCACGTGGGGGCGAGGCGAGCGGCGGGCGTGCGACGGATTGCGGCGGGAGTGCGTGTGCGCAGTCGCGTCCGCGCCATGGCCGACCTGCCCGACGTCGACCTTTCGCAAGTAAAAACCCGCTCCGTTGAGAAAACGCTACTCCCGCTCATCAAGCAGGTACGATCACACGCATGTTTCGCTTCCTCGCAGCGTTCGCAGTGACCGGAGTCTGCCGTGACGCTACGCGAATTCACCGCAGTTGCCCTATGACGTCGCTCCGCTGCACCGACTACGCCGGCTTTTACGCTTTTCCACAATCGTGGAACTATTTTCGGCGCGCTCTTTCGTCGATCGACGTCGCCTAGTGAATTTCGCACGTCAGATGACGCTAGAAATTCCCGCCCCGGCGACTATCTGTTGCACGAGCCCACGCAGCCGCAGCGATGGTTACGACAGTTGGCGCCCATTTCGAACCGTTCCAATCGGATTCGATAAAATCAGAACCTGTGTGTAGCGTTACTGCGGCTTCCGACCCATCAATACGTAGTCTTGCACGTGGCCGAAGTTCTTCGTTAGTTTTGGGAAAAGTTGAGATCGCGGGGCGGATGGGCGGGCGGCCACGTGCACGGATGGTGAGGGCGCGCGGGGGCGTGGAGGCAGCGGATCGATGGCCGGGGCCCGGCAGTGCCGCGGCGGACGCGGGCGGAGTGGCACGGTGCCGCAGACACGTGAGCCACGGACGGGCAGCACGTGCCCGCGCCCGCGCCAGCGCGCCAAACCGCTGACCCAGCGCGCGTTCAGCGACATGGACGCGCTCTCCGATGACGACGACTACGCACGTCGGGAACCCCAGGTATGCACGTGGGGCAAGTCGTACACCTCGTGCTATTCTTTCCCGTTCTGAAGTTCACCTGATGTGCATTTCGTCTAGTTATCTAGAAGGAACTAAGCGCAACAAGTATTGATAATAAAGAATCGGTGCATCGACGATGACCTCGATCCAAACTTTAAATGAAAAGGTTCTGCGTTAGCTCTTTCTGTTGCTAAAAGCGTCTTCAAGTTAAGCCCATGATTTTCTACTGTTTAAATTCCGTATTATCTCAACGGACACATACTTTTTTAGAATTCTCATTAATCAAGAGTTAAATGATACATTATTTTCTATTATTTTATCTTTTTATTCCTCAAAATCCCTTTCTCAGGATAATCCTCTGCACACTACTGACTTTTCCATTCGCACATACCGTTTCTTTAAGCACCTTTACTTAAGTTAAAACTGGAAAACGATAACGAAATATTTATATTATCTTTTTAATTAATTTTTCTATCTACCTCGTATATTATAATTAAATAATCAATAGTTACAATATGCTTACTTTGCTTTAAATTGTATTGGATACCTTTGACTTTCTTATCATTTCTATATACACCGAATCAATAAGATTGTCTAGAGGAAATCGCGGTGTAGCAATAAAACAGATTTTATTGTTGTTTTATGGATCATCTTTAATAAGTAAATATTATTTTTACAATTACGTAAATAATCAAAAAACTGTCAATATTCAAATCCACCAATACCAGAATCAGATTAACTATGGCTTGTCAAAGTGCTTCGTATCAAGCAACTATAAAGTGAAACTAATTTCTAAAAGGTGATATTAAAAAAAAAATTGGTATGACTTGTCTATAATGTTTCGTAACTATATGAAGAAAATCGTTTCTTTATATAGTTACCACTGATATAATTATGTACGCTTTTTTCCTTCTAGTACCGTATCGTAAGGATGCTCTATTATTTATATAAAATATATTATCAGAATTACTGCACATAGACACACTAGTTTAATTATGCTTATGCTGGAAACACGCATAATTAGATCAATAATCAGCATTGTTTAAATGATAATATATGTTATTGATAACAATAGAAGACAATACAATCACTCATCGGTGGAGACCTAGATCCTCGTAGTTCCTTTTTTGAAGCATAATTATTATCGTTGTTAACATATATGTTAGACTGGTTTTAGTGTTAAAATTAATATTCATTCTTTCCTTTTTCAGTATCAAGTATATTCTAATAACAGAAACTTCATTTTTATTATTGAACGATTATTTAAATTATTTATTTTAACTTAATTAACCTTAAAACTCCGTTTGCCGCGGATTTGTAAAGCGAAGTGTTTAAGCTAGTCAAAAGCTTTCGCTATAAACAAAAACCATGCTGAGGGGCAATCTGTATAAAATAAACATAGTGAATTTAAATGGTAATAAAGATGCGGTAGAGGAACGGCCTTTTGAGATTAGTTACAGATGCCAAAAGATTTTTAATTTTGAAATGTTATTCATAAACATTGACATTGTTAATATTTGACAAAGATCAATCTTCGCAAAGAGACGTTAGCAGTAAACTTTATAACTGTTCGTAGCATGAATCTTTTTTATAATAAATCTTCCCGATATCTGTCACAGTTTTGCCACAATTTCAAAGAGCTCATAATAGAAACATCGAAGTACTGGAATCGCTGTAATGGAAAATCTAAATCGGAACGCCAAAAGTAAAGAAATAATTTAGGAAGATTTTTTTAGGAGTTGCAAATATATACATATATATATCTATGCAACTTCTAAAAAATTCTAATATATATCTGTATTTTACTTTGTTTTTTTTGGACTATATTAAATTTTAATGAAACTTTCAATCACCTACGGATATTTTAGATAGGTTATTATAAAATGTGCATTTATATAGAATGCAATGCAACCTTTAGCGAAGTTAAACAGAAAAGAAAAAGAAGATTAAAGAAGTATAAACGGAAAAGTTGTGTACTCGCTTCTATTAGTATCCTCGTTAACGTAAATATGTATGGGACAAACCATAATCTTAAAGGTCGATTATGTTACAACCATTCGATAAGTCGTAGATTTGAAGTGTGCTTCAAGAAGTTGGATCTACAAAGCATAGATTTATTACAACTGACTCCGTTATTTGAGCATAATGATAATCCTTTAATCATATTTATCACTGTTGTAATTTTTTTTTAATTTTAAGTAATACGGAAGTTAAATATGTATATCTAAATTTATTTTATGTTGGAACGTATTTTAAAAAAGGAATGTTAATACACACACTATTTTAAAACTTACTTACAGTCATGAACGTTTGTTCACCAGAAGTATGTATGAACGTTAAACTTCACAAATAATTGGCTGTGGTAAATAATGTTTAGGTACATTTACCTGGATACAAATTAGGAATTACTTGTGCGTATTCAACATACTAATAATCATGTACTATTACCTAACTATTACCAGTTTCCGTATTAAATATACGAATATTTAATATGAAGTCGACCGCAATATTAAGAACGCAAAGCAGACAATTATATAAACATTTATTTAAAGCTAAAAGTTTTTTTTATTGTTATTATATAGAAGCTTTGTATGGTAGATATAGGTAGTAAATAAGCAGAAGTGTTTGTGGAAGTTGTTAAACCGCCAAAAGTCTTTAACTAATCAATTTCGATGTAACGACCTTAATGTAATATCCATAGCATGACGCGATCATAATATCATTCGCCAAACGAGTTCTTTTTCAGCATCCGACCGCACTCAATGTTACTTTACTTAGTCAATTACTTACAATCGACTCGATGAGGTATTAATGCTTCGGAATTGACTTATGTCATCCATCACAGTTACAAGAATTACGATCATTTTCCACCAGATTACCCAAATACGAGTTAACGATTTCCCTTTACTTTAATACGCAGTAGAATAGAGAGTAGTGTTGGAGAATCGGCTACGAAAAGTTTTAACGTTACCTTCTTAGATGATAATGCATCTATCTCACCCATCAACCCACAGACAAATTAACATATAATCCACGATGTCCATCTTTCAATTTATCGAACATCCTACGTTCGTTTTTAGAAATCTTCTACCGTCTTTTTATAATAATGATATTGTCATATAATAAATCCTCTCTAGAGCTTATTGAATATAATACTAATAACAGAAACGTAACAAGGCAAACTTTTTACTTCAAATATTTTTAGGATATTTTAATGTTTGTAGACTTTATAATCTATGAAGGGGCCTAAACATATTTTATTGTCTATCTCTGTGTACAAGTGTGACATTAAAATCACTAAATTAAAATAATTTTTGACTTATTTTAAACTTACATATGGCTAATCTAGGGTAAGTACTTTTAATCTTGGGAAATGGATCGGTTCCAAAATTTTCCAAAGCGAAGCGAGGGAGAGTTACTGGTAGTCATTAAAATAAGCAACCTTCCTTTTACTGGGTTATTATCGCCGAATGTTTTCTGAAATCTAATGTAGGATGTCCGATAAATTTATCGGTAGCTACTCACTAAGTATCGCTACCTAATTGGTAGAATAGGAAAGCGGAGTTTGAGATTTGGTAACGAATCGATGTCGTGGTCACCCTCATACATTTTGAAGCTTACGAATTTCGTCATTTGTAAAAACAGTGTTTCCTAACCATTTCAATATTGTCGTTCATCTTTTTTTTAATTATCATCTTTATTACCCCCATAGATTAGATGACTTACTCCAGCAAGGCAATTAGCCGTAGATTCGGAAACCTAGATTTAGAGTGTGTCACCGTAGAGTTAGGAATGTACTTGGGCGATTGTAACGTCCTACCATTACTGAAACTGAAATGAGCGTTTATTCCCCAGATCAGCAGCCTGGTGGCAACACGGGGCGAGGCGGCGGGGGGAGCGGCAGTGCAGCGCGTGGGCGCCGCCGTGTGTTGCGCCGTGGAGCGGTTCGTGGCCGTGGGGGAGACCATCGCCGACGACAACCCCGACGTGCGCCACAGCATGGTCCTCGCCTGTAAGGAGGCGCGGGCCGCAGGTCAGTTCATGATAAAATTTAAAGTTACATTAAAAATCCGTTGAAATTTAAATAAGAGCCGCGAGATGTTTGTTTATGGAATCTGAACTGTCATCATGTTAGTTGGAGTAAAGATCTTAAATTGAATTTAAAATTAAAAATACAAGCAGTCAATACATACCCATGAACATTTTCCATGAAATTTTAAAAACCTATTTAGTGAATATAAATTTTGTTTATGTTGACCTATACAACGAATACCTACATATACCTATTGATAAAGAACCAAAATTTTTCCTGTATTTTTTTTTAATTTTAAATAATGGTCATTATCATAACCGATGGTAAAGCTATTAAAATTCAACTCTTTAAACTTGTACAGCACAAAATAAAATATAATTTTATTCAAATAGTATAATAATATCAATTGAAATTATTTTCAGAGCTGAAAAACTATTATTATCTTCATCATAAATTAGTATAAAAATAGTATTAGCTGTTCCAAATACTATTTATTAATATACGATAAAATAAAATAAATATTAATATTTATTTATATATATTTTTATATACGTTCTGCCCTCATCACTAAGTATTTGAATATGATATTCATGGTAACGGTTCATATTTTCTGCATGTATTTTAAATGTAATTCCCATCATATTGTTGTTATGTAACTTTTATTATAAACGTTTTTATTACATGTCAATTATTAACATGTTGGTCTGTTAATTAAACTCAGTTATGAACAACAAAATTAAGAAAAGTAGGAAGTAGGTACGACAGGAAATCGCGTGCAAGAAGGCGCGTGCGGCAAACTCTCGATGCTCGCTAATTATAAAATTAAGTACTATTAGACCCGTATAACTGTACTGAGTCACGACTGTTCAATTAACTGTTTAATTTAAACTGACTTAAAGCTTTCCAAATTGTGTATTAGTTATTTGTTGACTTTTATTCATCTTACGTGTTTGTTGACGACATATGTTATTAATTGATAGGTGTACTCGCCTATATTACTTGATGCACTCATCAGCAATAATTCACTAACTCTCTGACAATATCATTACTTTAGTAATAGGATTACATTAAAATTAAATTGTGTATTGAATGATCGTTAAAAATTGTATTCTCATGTATTAATCATATTGTACCGAATTGTATTTTATTAATTCATCTGTTACAGCTGTATTAGTATGTCCAGAAAGTATTATTTAATAAGCAGTTAACGAAAGGTATATAATTTAAATCTTAAGTCCTTCAAGGAAATCCATATAGAAATACATCCTTATAGAACTATAATCCAGACTCACTCGCTTAAACGGAACCTTATTTTTATAGCTCTTTATCGTTTTATTTACGATGCAAAATTAACTTAAGTTTACATTGAAATCGAAAAACTTTGAAGAAATTCGTATTTAAAGCACCATTGTGTGCAGATAGTTCCATGGATACTCAATCAAGTCTGACTGTAATTGTGCCATTGCTGCCAGTACTGTAAAATTACGGCAGTACGGAATTTAAAATGAATAAATAACATTTCATGGAATTGTAAAAGTCATGAATTTAAATAGAATTAGTTATCCGAAAATAAAATTTTGAATATACTGATAATTTGAAATGGTCGTTTCGTTCATATCTGAATAAATTTAAGTGCCAATCGTGTATGACTTATTCACGTTTCCTAAAATTACAAAGATGTAATATATGGAGTAAAATTCCGTTCGCCTATGACTCTTTACCATTTTAACGCGTTTTTCATTTTCGGTTTTGCACGGTTCGTGTATCCTGTAGCCATTAGGTAGCTACGCTTCAAAATACCAAAATTCCAAGAAAAGGTACTGTATTCAATTTTTTTTTTTTCATATATGATATTTTTATTATATAACGATATCTCGTGAAATATTGAATTATTTTACAACGTATTTTCAAGTGTTATATACATATTATTCTGTTACTTTTTTTCTCATTCGTTGTATTTTACTTATCACTAATTATAAAAAATGACCCATAAATCAATCTTACATTTATAATCTTTAATAAGTAACACGATATTATTATCTTTCTACCGATTCAAACAAAGTAATGATATGTCGATTGTACGTTTGCATTGAATTGTGAAATTTCAATAGCTTCAATCTTTTAGAGCTTCGGAAGCGTACCCTTTCAAGTTTTGGATTTAGTTTCTTCTATGACTATTTCTGTAAGCATACAGAAAAAATTTTGAACTTCTGCATGTTTTATTTCGTGATTTTACGTTAAGATCGAGAAATATCAACTTCATCTTGAATTTGATGTCTTTCATACATATCACTTATGCATTTTCGTTATGTACTACGCTGTAGTTTCATACAGAATATTCTTCGCTCATATTTGAAAGTAGGCCGTCGACGCAATGAACGAAAAATGAACTTTTAAGGATTCTTCAATACTGATATTGGTTTGTGTTATTACATACATGATGTAAGCTACTTTTCGCTTTAGTGCATTTTTGAGTGTGTCCAAAATTAAAGAATAAATATGGTTACAACCGTATATGAGTAATAGCAAGTGTAATAAGTAGTCTTTACATTCATTTAAATGTCGGAGACAGTCTCGAATACACTTGCTAAAGGGAACGCGGTACGTGACTCGAGTGATGGCAGCACCGTCGCTATGACTTAAACCCTAAGTCACAGGTGCTATGGTAGGCTCCACTGATGTTTAAATCGTGTCGTGCCGGAGACTAGTGCCTCTGAGTTACGAGTAGAAACAATTACACGACTCGTTTTTGATAAAAATTAACAGTGAATACTTTTGGAAACGTAACTCTGCTTGAATTACCAATTATCCGGCTACGAAGATGTCTGACAATGGCGTCAGCAATGCCGTCCAATCCGACTTAAATATAAGACTGACGACGTATTAATTCATTTCAACAGCACCGTAGTATGACCCACCTTAATTATTATTGTTATATTGTACATTTATATTATTGTTATATTGTATATATTTTCTGACATCACTGAACGAACATATGTTATAACTAGCAAATGCCCTCGCTTCGCTTCAGAAAAACTAGGCTTGGGCTTAGAAAAAGCACCTGCATTGTTTTAGGACTGGGTTCATCTCGTTCTGTTAATTAGAAATACATATATTAATTTGTTACTTTTTATGGACGGATTGCAATGAAACGAACTTTAAATATTAAGTGATACTTACTGCAATACATTATTAAAAACCAAACCGAAATCAGTTAAGCCGTTTCTGAGATTAGCGCGCACAAACCCACAGAAAAACAGACAAAAATACTAACAACTATTTCTTTAGGTTCTCTTGCGTTTATAAAGGCCTCTAATATATCCTTCGTGTACCGATAGCGATTAGTTAGAATTTTATTATATGTATAGATAATAATTAGTAATAGTAAAGTTTGTTATGTTTAAAATAGTGTTGTTTGGAAAATTGTTACCAGTTCAGGGATCCGAAGTGTGTATGTAAATGTAATCATCATAGCGACTTTATCAGCTGGTAGTGGTGGTGCTTGCAGAGCGACATATATAGGTACAGAGTTAGATTTCAAGCTGGATTTCAAGGATTTCGATCTTTATGAGAGACAAATAGTTGTTCTCAGATTGTGGTTATTTGTGATGTATTATGTGTCCTTATATATATATATACTCATACCACCCGCCACTCAACACTGGGGGTGTGAGAACATTTAATTTAGTGTTTAATCATTAGGTTACATAATAGGGGTACATGGACGAGCAAGTAAATACGAATTGCCCCAAAATGATTATTATACACTTTTTTGTTACATTAGTGAATAAAAGTATTTATCTGATAACAACTTACGTCAGAACGGCTAATCACATGGCTGATAATAGTGATAACAGAAATTATCTACTCTGTTTATTAATTGCATTGAGTAGAATGTCATGGAGTCTCTGTCTCTATTTTACGAACAAATTTAGGACTTGTGGCCGATATTTGACAAAACCGAGAGTTAAAAGGTACAAAGCAATCCAGAACAATAACTTTCATCTAGCAATCGTCATTACATAAAGCGTTTAAGACGCTCAAAGTCTTACACAGTGTATAAGTGATCGATCGAGTAAACGACTCGCGAGGGGTCAAGGGTTGTATGAATGACCACTTCTAAGTGGCAAAGAATTTTAGAAGCCATTCCTGTTTGGCTAAATTATACGCCTAGTCGATGGTCTTCAGATAGCATAAATTATTCACTCACTCGCTTTGAACCTTGCTTACCACATACACTTCAAACTTGCTTGCAAGAACCGTCCCATCAAAGAATGGTTTTCATTGTACTATGGATCTTAAGTTACCAGCTTACATTGCTATATATATATATATGTAGTATTTTTGTATATATATATATCCATATGTGGATTTTTATTGTTGGTTCTTTGGTTGTATTATGTTCCTTAATTATATCTGTTGTTGCCGTCGTTGTGTAATTTTTGATATAGTAGAGTAACTTTCATACGTTTGAATTTTTATACTCAACTAATTAGAATTTAATACGCCCATTAAATCTTTGTTATATTACCATAAAAATCAAGACTACCATTTTGTAGGGCGCTTATAAATTTGTGTCAACAACGTGACCCGAATTTTAATGCCTGAACGTTATTACCGGATCCAGCATGCTTCCAAACAAAAGCCGCTAACAAAAGGTACCCTTGCCTGCGAGGTATGCCTTCCCTTAACAAATTATATTAATTTGTAACCTATCACATTGGAAATCGATGGATTAATCTTGTAAAGTGTGTGTGTAAAATTTTGTACAAGCACAACTTTATCGTATTGGCTAGTAAATCTGGCTCAAATTCATATATTTTGGACAAATAATTCTACACTGCATAGTCTTATCTGTAAAACAGTAAAGTTAGAAATAACTATGAAAGTCATACTAAATTGATACCAACCTATAATTTGACCTTTTCAATGACGTAAGGGGGCGAACCCTGCAGTGGAATGCTAATTGTTTAAAGGCAAATCTTTAATTAATTGAATAGGTTAATTTAGACACACAAAAATAAATTAATTTATATGAAAGTCACTTCATAAAACGCCATGAACTATTACGATAACAATCTGCTTCTGCTTCAACATAAATCTTTTTTATTTTAGTTCGTGTCACGTTTATAGGGTCGTATTTATTTAAGTACATTATACTCGAAGTTTACCTGATGTTATTAGTAACTTTTAAATTTTCTCTTTCAATTTTTCATCAATTACAATTATTAAAGAGGCAAATTAATCGTAAAAAAAAATTGGAATTGTCTTCATGCCGAAACTAATTTTTAAAACGTACTTGACTAAAAAGTATTTTATATTAACTTGTATAAATTCAAGTCGTAAACGTATTCCAGTGGATTCACCCCTGTGGATCAACTCCATATGTGATTACCGTAAAGTTAAGAAAGTAGCCATAAATCACTAAGAATATCAGACATTATACGTACTTACTAGTAAATTTGTCTATATTTCACCTATGAAATCTAACGTTGTATTCTGAAATTACGATTTTTCCCGTTTCTCGCTTAGACCTAAAGTATTAGACGGGAGACATTATTTGAAGTTGCTTGTAAATCCATAAATGACAATCTTGGGATTACAAATGTATCTAAACAACGCCTAATTTATTCGTTAGAAAGTTTTATCACAATTAAATATAATCATTGCGTAATAAATAACTAGAATTTACACTTGAAATATAACCATTATATTATCCGTAGCTTGTGGCATTCAGTGTTCAAAATATATTAAAAACATTATTTCGATGTTAAAACTTTAAAGTTCACTCAATGCCTCAGCGGCAGTAGCTAAACAAAGCTAAATTCTTGAAGATATGAATTTGTTCTAGTTTTTCTGAAGTTGACAATCGAAGTGTAGCGCGCCGGCTGCGTTGAATCGGAGTGTACTAAGGGTGATAGCTCGGAAAGAAAAATGACTTTGCCTGTGCAATAAAAATGTAAATTTTCTGCTTAAACTATCATCTTATCTACTGACTAGTGTATTTGATTATTAATACAGCTTTATAATTTATACAGCCAAATAAATTACAGGCGAGCGACTGTTCAAACGAGATGTTCTATCTCACTTCTAAGGAGTAAGAAGTCGTGCAACAGACTCGGAATATAACTGTAGTTGCATTTGAGATTCATTAGCACTTAGCATCACGAAATGCCCATTTTTTTATGTTCACAGCAATAAAAAATATTCTTGTCGCGTGTAAATTTTTTTTAAGACCAATGTTCTCAATTTTGCGTTACTTTACCTAATTATTTAGAGGCTTTTCACATCATCATAGCTTTTACTCAAATGTATCATCTTTAACCATCACCAAAGCCCCGTGATATTCGTTCCAAATGAGTTTCTATAATACCTCATAACAATGGATACATCGGAATATAATAACGGTAACCCTTTATTAGTAGTTTTATTCGTGAGTTATAGAAATAGTCCATTCATACCTCTATATCTTAAATAATAAATAATATTAAATAATCTTAAAATATTGTTGAACATATATATTATTACATTCAAATATAGTTAAAATTTAACAAGAAAGCCTGCAACTGAAATCTTTTAATCAACATGATTACCGTGTTTGCGTAATAAAATCCGATTGCTTGCATGTCCACTGGAAAATACATTTTAAATCGATATTCATAGCAGACTGTGTTCTAATCTAAATGAATCTAAATTTAGGCAGACTAGGCTGAACTTTAGCGCGCAAATATGCTCGTCAATAACAGGATTATCCGGGGACTGAAACAAATCTAATAAATTACAGGTGCCAATGTTGGCTGTCGGTTCGCTTCGCTCGACGCCACATCTCTACTGATGATCCAATAAAATTGTTACCATAATTATTCTTATTTGTTTATGGATACAATCTAAATATAATACGTGGAGTCTATGATTTTAATTAGCATATTAGGACTACTTAAAGCGCGAACGACCTTCTACACTACGTCCAATTTTAGGAAATATTTTACCATCTTTTTATAATATTTATAGTTATAATGCGCAATAAAACTACTTTATCTTAATGTCAACTTTCAAATTTAATTCAGACCATGCTTCATAATCCAATACAAACTGCAATCTTCCTTTTATTGAGAGGCGAATAATTCCTAAAATCGGACTTAGGATGTCCGATAAATTTGAAGGTAAAGATGGGGTTTAAGTATTACAACATAATTTATGTAAATTTGAGTCGTCCCTTTTAAATTCGAATATTACTTTCAAATCGATTTAATTATATCATCTGAAATGTTTTCTTGTACTGATGAATCCAGTTTAATTATGGGACGTAGTTAATAAATTAACAGGATATGAAAGGTAGTAGTGTTCTATCAGCTAGATATTATTGGATAAAATATAACTGCTATCCTGATATCAATTAAAATCGACATTAAGAAAACCGTCGAAAGTAGGAACCAGCCTAATTTACTCCACTATATTATGTTCATCCTGTTTAATATTATCTCAATATCGTAAACATTTCGTTACTGTACTCATTAGTCTTCCTAAACGACGGTCATAAATAAAGGCACATGTTTGTAGGGTTACCGGATCTTCGTGTTTTGAGACATGTGTCAGGGTTCTGGATGCAAGCATAAAAAATACTTATTAGCCTTTTACCATGTATAAAATAAAAGCTAATACAACTCGTATAAATCAAAATTAACTGACAACGTTATACGACTAACCCTATCATAACCCTAGGATTATAGCGCAACTCTTGCAATATTCAATGTTTCGAGCTATAAACACGGTCGAGGCGTAAATTTCTACTTCGGTCAAAACACCTCTGAGGCGGTAAATGTACACCCCAATCCAACTTTACCACCCGACCAACATGTTAGGCCCGTAAAATCATCTGAATTTTACCTTTACCATCTATGAGTATGAGTATGAACCTTTCATGTATTGAGCGATTGTAATAATGAACTCGAAGGATGAAAAGGTACATACATCGGTATCTGGGATTACGATTACGATCGACACCAATTGAATTAATTACGTATAGGATACGTACTTGTATACTGTACTAAAGCACAAAGTAAATAAGTGGAACAGAGACAAAGTTTCATACAGCAACGCTTTGATGGGTACACTACTACAAACGTGAGGAGCGTGTACGTAAGCACGAGCGGCCTGTCACGTACGGAGCGAAACCGGTTTATACTGGCTCAGCGCGTGCTCTAACACAGGGTTCGGACGTCAAATTATTGAAAACAAAAAATTACAAAGAATATATTCAGAATAAGTAATTTATAAAAAAAAAAAATTCTGTCATAGTTGTTTAATTTTAAGCTGATAAACGTTTTCTTTATTTAATTTTATGCCCCTGCGGCAACCCTACCAAAGTAGGTAAAAAATTTGTACGCTCCTTAGAAGCTTTGTCCGTTTCGTTTCTTAATTTGTGACTAAAGTATCAAGAAACTAGGGTTCATATAATATGCTTGTAGTCCTATAGAAACAATTTTAAATGACACTTGTAATGGAAGATTATAGACTATTATGATCTTCTAGTGAAATACGTAGTATATTTTATCTAATACAATTTTACTTTAAATTTTACAGAACAAAAATTTGCTACTTATGCAGTTCTCTGTTATAATTCTGTTGCCGTACTTAGGTTTACGAAATAGAATGTCATTTCATCTTAATGTATCTGAGTAGCCGTTGCCCCTACAGCAATGGAGATTGCATTCTATATTAAAACTAACAGTTTGTGTGTAAAATTTGAAAATAATTTGATTACACATCAAAAACTGCTGTACTTATTTAACGTTCGTTTTCCTACTTAATACTACGAGACAAAATTTTCTTCCAATTCGATTTGCATGTAAAAGCGTATATAACAAATTAATATAATTATTATATCTTACTTTGAGACAAAATTTTATGGAATATAAAGTTGTAGTGATCAAGGTAAGTAGTAGCAATGTTTGCCCGAAATACTCGTAAAAAGGAAGTTGTGAAAGCTTTATCGGATAACGGCTCTCCTTACAAGACTTCTAACTTGAACTAGCGAACTTTATTACAACAAATTTTTTTTTTACCACGTTCTATTTTGTTTGCGTGAAAATCAACTGCATTGACTTAATATTATTATTTATAGAGGAGGTGCGATCAATCTTACTTTCATATTTAAAGAACATTAAAGTAAATTTTTGGGTTTTATCATTAGAATAGTTTTCATTGGAACTTTATTAGACTTTAATTTGATCTCGCTTTACGGAGAGACGTTAAAAAAATAGATAGTCAATAATGTGTTTTGTTCACCATTTTCAAATATCTATTTTTCTGAATTGGTTAATTATTCATTATTGCATACAAATATTTTATTGCAAACGAATTTCATGTTACCCGAAAACTAAAAATAATAAAAGCGTGGCGAATTATTTTCATATAAGCTGGGCTAATTTACGGCATCAATGCTATTCAAATTTCATTTGAAATTTATTTAAAGCTCAAAGCTTTAAACCGTTACTTACATATAGGGTTTTTCAAATAGACTACTACCCAATTAGAGAGACGCTTTATTCGAGGGTTCTTATTCAATTTTTATAGTTCAGCGTAGCTTTTGCTTGAATAGCGAGCGCTGTAGAAATTAGAATTTAAATTAATATTTTTTTACTTCAGACTGTAACTCAATCTTTTAAAATTATACTACCAATTTTTTGATAGTTACTTGGGGTAGTAATAGTAGACCTACAAATTAACAATAAGCATTAGAAAATTGATACGAAAAACGAACACAAATACACATAGAAACGCGCGTGTGCGTGCGTTAATGTATGCATGCAAAATAGTAATCGTACCATATACTGAGGGTTGTATACTGACAAGTTGTGTACAAAAAAAGAACATTTAAATAAATATACATATTTTGCAAACAGATGTAACGTTCAACCAATGGCTCAACTACGTTACAACGTTTTAAAAGTTAGTTCAAGTATTTTAACAATGGTCTCTATCGGTATCTTACCCACTTACCTATTATTGCTCGTGAAAAGAAAAAATTATGACTGTAAAGCTAATACGTGTTACTCTCGCCAATAAAAGGTAGTAGTACGAATACGTTCAATACTGCTGTAGTGCAGTTGCCTCCAGAAATAGTTATGTAGTCTAATAGGCATGCAATTACGAATCTAATTTACCTTGGATTCAAAGTCGCTTTTTAGTTGCGACTAATATACTCGTAGTATTATAAGAAAACGGGACTGACTCTTCATGCTACTTTTCGAAGCGTGAAAGTGGTCACGTTTACCATGGTAATTGTTGTTTACATGTAAGATTACTGAAACGGTTTTGATGTTATATGTTTATTTTTAACATTTCATGCCTGACTCAAGTCTCAGTCTATCCCTCTGTCACACCATATTTTTTTTGAATACATAATACTAGAAGATTCAAAATTTAGTAGCGGATTTGTAACGTACTAGCAAACTGCTCTCGCTTCACTTCGGAAAAACTATGCCTTACGCTAAGAAATAGTACTTACATTATTGTAAATGAATTTATATCTTTTATATTTATGGACGGATTGAAATGAAACAAACTATAAATTCTAAGTGACGCTTACTGTAATACAATAGTGAAAACTGTAACGAAATTGGGTAAGCCGTTTCTGAGATTAGCGAGAACAAACGCACAGACAAACACAAAAATTCTACCTAACAACTATTGTTTTGTGTACTATTGCGTTAATAAAGGCCCCTAATAGTAGATTCTTTCATATATCATTATGTACAGAAAGAGATAAATGAGAATTTTGTTATATGTATATAGATAAACCAATATTCATACGAAGGATTGAGAATTAAAAAAACCTCTGAATTTCCCCATTTTTTTCTAAATTAGTGTCTTAAAATTTTGAAAAAAAAAAATGCTCATTAGAAATACTATCTGACATTTTACATTAAAGTCAAAGCGAAGATGTCCAGGTAACTTTATGTTTATAACATGATTGAGAAGAACGGTAAGATGTAGGCTGTAGGGTATCAAGTAAAAGCGAATCCTATCTGGATTTAACCGGTTTTTTATCTTTAAATTCCTATTTTTATCTTTTCAAAAACTATTGCAAAAATATAGTTTTCTCGAGTGTCGCTGTGAGTATGGAGTTGGCACGGGTTCGAACGAATGGGCCGGAGTAAACGACGCGTAACTCTCAGATAGTGGATAGATACTATTCACTAAAACAACAATTTTTTTAGTTCAAAATACGAAACTTTTGCATAAAAATATTCAGGAAGAACCAAGAAACTCATTTAATGCCGATGCCTATTGCAAACAAAAAATTTTAATTATTTTTTCAGTATTTTGTTGAATGAACAATAGGTCAAGGTTACTTTAATCGGTGGAAAATATTACACAAGATTTCTAAAAACTTTTTGCCAATGTACATGACTGATGTAGATTTAATTTCTTTTTTGGTATTACAGATTTCCGCAATAACTCAATATGTAATTGGGTGCAAAATTTAGGAATGTGACGCCATATTGAAAATATTTAAATGTAATTTAAAGAGAGATTAAATAAAATAAGTAAATTAACTCGTATGATACAAGAGCGTAAAAATTTTAAAAATAATATATAGGTTTATGGAAAACTGTAACCGACTGATTTTCAGTAAAGCATAAATTTTGCAGGTGATCATAAATAGCACACATAGTAGTGAAGTGCTTTGTAACACATCTGCTTGTATTTCTCAAAACAAATATTTTTGGAGTGTTGAGCAAAATGGATTTCACGTAATCAAATAAAATTTTAAATTTTATAAGGTAGTGCTTTAATCATTAGTCCATCCAATCGGTTACATTACTTGAAAACATAAGAAATATACTTGACTAATAATCGAATCGATTCATAGTCCTATTATAACTAATCGGGTTGGTATCTGAATGTTTATGCAATTTAAACTATTTATCTATGGACTTTGATGGTTGTAATGATTCATTACAACTAATGATTAGTCTTGCACCTCGATTTTTATTATCTATAAATTGCTAGCGAAGCTAAATTTTATTTAACGCATGTATTACCTCTTTAGTACCTTTAAACGCGTTACTTCATATTTATCTTAATAGCATTATCAGTTCGCACCGTCTAGTAATAAGTAATCAACCATCCAATCCTAACTCAGTACGTTTAATATAATAGCTTATAGAATCGGATATGAACTGTTAACACAAAGTATTGCGGTTGACCTACTCCAGCAGCAGTGGTGCGATGACGTTTGCCCGCAAGCGTAGATCGTAGAATCGATATGTCGCAAAATCTTTTGACACAACTTCGATAACTTTAACTTTAACCTATATTTAACCTATTTAATCGCTCGCTCATAATGGATCTTTTTTGTTGTTGGAAAAGTCTAAAGTGTACTTCACTACGGATCTAAAGCGAGGATTTGTTCAGGGATTAGAGGTCACACCAACCATCTCTCATGTGACCTGAGAGCCATATATCGCTTAATTACCGTTAATGATAGCCATCGGGCTCAAGGGATTAATGTGAATTTCTCTTTTAAGGGTCGAATGGTATAGAGACGTACTATAGATATGATCGTATGGTTCGTTGATTATGGTTTAGGTCAGACGTTAGGTTGGGGTAACCAAACGGTAATTAATACGTGGACTGAGCGGTGTGAGGAAATTTCTAATGTAAAGAAATTAGATGGCACTAAAAAAAATAATGAATTTCCGATAAAATTCGTTCATTTAACAGATTATAAAAAAAACTGGCAATTATAACGGTTGTATACAGATAATATAACTTAATAATGCTAAGGAGGAGAGACTGTCTGTACACTATAGCGGACTTGAGAATATAATAGTAAAAACACAAATTTTTATAAGATATTTCAGAAAGTCACTGGTAAATGATGTATGGCGTAAGTCATATTCACAATGTATAACAACTATAGGCCCATATCTATAGTATATCCCCACATCCAAAATTATTTCATGAACCTTTATACATTTATACAAGCGCATATACGTTTGCCAAACTACTTGACATATTTTCAGTGGTGTGCCAAAGTGATGCACTATTGAGTTACTTAATATCAGTAGCCAAGTGAGAAGAATTTTATGCATTGCTCTTACGTAATCAAACCTAACGTAGCGTGTCGGTTTGCTCTATCTTTACTCATCTATATAATAATAACTATTCATATTCGCTGGCTTTGCTGGACATAAGAGGAAAATTTCTCTGGTGTGTTCTAAATCTATACTACTGCTACTGTTGAGATTTTCGGATACTCGTATGTCTCGAGATAACTCGAAAACGGCTTGACCGATCTTAATGAAAATTGTTATGTAGTGAGAACACGTGATTGTGCAGGCTGTATAAAATATCAGTTTACCTAATGATGATAATTATCATCATCATCATCTCAGCCGGACAAAGCCCACTGCTGGGCATAGGCCGCCCCCAAGGATGTCCATGACGATCGGTCCTGCGCTGCCCTCAGCCAGTGGTTACTCACGACCACCACCCGATCGTCCATCTCGTTGAGTGTCTACGGGTTCGGTGACTGTGTGATTATTCATATTTATGTTTGCATTACAAGTTATTTAATACTTATTTCGATGAATGAGAACACTGTGAGGTTACCTATATCTATATCTGAGAGATATTTTTAATATTTTTAAATATGTATAAAGTCTGTGAATCTGCACATGGCCGGCTCTCGCCTTCGGAATCGTCATATTGTCGCTTGTCAGAGGAGACCGAGCCAAGCGGTGAGGCCAGTCTTCATAACAACGTTTATAGGTTACGACAATAACGAAACTATAATAATTTGGAATGAAGTTCACTTTGTAGCTTTTGCACGAGTAAGCTCTCAAAGAGCTTTCTTTCAGGGCCAATGACGCATAGACTCTAGACTAGTGAAGCTAATACCCGTGGGCAATGACGACTTCTTTAGCACGGCTACCAGCTCGTCAACACAACATACGAAAATAGACGAGCTAAACATAATCTATTCATGTTCTTATTAGGATTCACTAGGAAATATTTGTTTTCCTAATAAAGTACTATTGTCTAGCTGTTATCTGTTTACCTATACATATATTTTGTATAACGGTTATGTTCACGATCCTGTCGTTTTACTTAGATATGTTGATGAATTGTGCACGTGTCGCAATCGTTAAGGCGTTGTTTTTTTAATATTTGTGTTTGAATAACTTGTATGAGAATATCAATTATTTAATATTATATCAATTATTTAATTAAAAATGATCTAATAACACATGTATTATTATATTGTATCGGAGGTACTGCAGAATAAAATAGGAACATTTGAGAAGTTACGTAGCAGTAATAACAGTAATAAAATGTGCGACCTAAGTAAATACGGAGGGTATTTGTGTCACATTACATGAATACAAAGTTTTGAGCTTACAAAGATATGACAAAACCAATAACTATTCCTTTAGACTTAAGTTCTCTCGACATGTTACGAGTTAACGCCATAGCCTTATGAAGGTCGATAAATTTCACACAAGTTTGAAAACATTGGAATACCGTTGAGTATGCAGATTATTTGTATGACATTCTGCTTCACCATAGCTATTTAATCTTATACGCGTATATCCTCGAAAAATTACAGGTGCAATTGCAAAACATGTTTCAATAATTTTCTTCTTTATAATGAACTCATTACTCGTTAGTTTCATGTTTTTTCCTTAGCCTGTATAAGCAACAGTGAATTAAGTCGAGACAAAGAATTCTCATATTGAGAAGTATTCTATAAATAAAAATAGTTCATTTTATTAATAATTTTCCACATTAATATTTAAATTTTTATACTTTATTTTCAAACTGAACACCCATGTTTTTACTCGGCTGTATAATTTTATCGAGAGCACTTTGTTACTATCTATTCTGTTTGCTTAAAGTGGATTGGTCGATTATTGATTGTATTGAGTAGATGTTCATGTCAACCTTTGGGTAATATGCGTAACAACATAATATGTAATAATACTGACATTTTCTTATAAAAATATACGTTGGCACGCTGAATACTGCATTTTTACATGTTCTTCTCTATAATTGGATATGAATATTATTTTATTTTTATTACATAAGACATAATAACTAACAGTGATGCGCATAATCATAGAGGTTTATAGATAGAGCAGGGAAGCCAGGCTTCCAACTGTCCTTCGGTTAAAAAAAGAGAGAAGATTACGGTACTTTCTCTATCTCTCTATTCTCAGGCATGTGCAATTAGCGAGAAAAGTGAGCATAATAGAACCATTCCACGGTTTGTTGTTGTAATTGAATTTCTACGGTTGATAATGTGTTTATAAAATGATAAAAATGTGTGTAATTTGTAAATTGTTTGGATATTATTATTTGAAAAAAAAAACTGTTCTTTAATACGCATGCGTTAGTAGAAACAGACAGATAGGGTACCGCAATCTTATTTCTCTTTGTAACCGTCGGACATTTCCGCATACAGGTAGCCGTATGTTTCCTCTACTCTATGTATAATACCTCTATGCCTATAATGAAATAAAATTGATATATTCCATTTATGATTAATCGTATAAATTATAAGCAGAAAAAAATACTAATCATATTATGACATTTAATTCCTCTCATTTTGGAGTCCGTAATTATCAAAGTTTATCCTTAAACCATGCCACAGCCTCACAATAACAGATATTTTTATTTATTTATTTATTTTTATGTAATTATAACGCTAAGGATAACATGAAATGCTGTTAGTAGAGACAGAAATAAATTGAAACTCAGTTACAATGTTAATTAAAACTAATATTATCAGTTTATCCTGACAAATGTTGTGCAAAATAATAAATATTCGCCGGGACATGTTATCGTATACTTCAGTCTATTAAGCAATGAAATACTGTTCTACCGTGAGTTATCGAGTGCTTCTTGTTTACCGTGCATTGTGTGCAAACTACGTGGGCACTAACAGATATGCAGTAAACTCATGCGGGGTGATCATGAATACAAGACTACAAATAATATAAATTGACCATTAATCTAAAATAACATATTTGAAGATAAGTATCTATGTATCTACCTACATTTTCTCCAAAGAATATGGGTAGAAATTTTGGTTGGTTCCCTTGCGGCGAGATCGGTTACCTGCAATTTCTTTGAAATTTATATCACGTTTATATTATTCTATCGCTAGCGTAACATAATCGATACCTTTATATACAATAAAATAAATGTGGGTAGAAAACTTGCAGCACGCAAGCAAACTCAGGGCCATATCTCCGCGAAAATACGGCTATGAAAAAAGTTACTTCGATAACTTTACTTTGTCCATCCAATAGAAAACCGATACGTTTATCTGTCGGTCATACCTCATTCTACAAATCTTTATAAAAAAACTCAAGACAAAAAAAATGAAACCATTGTTTATAAAATTTTATACAAAATGCATGGAAATTAAATATTCTCTCCCTAATACTATCGTGCTTGAAATTAAAAAAAAGCAGAACATGAATTTGCCTAATTGGTAAATAACCAATACATTGCCGAAAAATCGAAGTATATAAAAATATATTATACATTTACTATACCGAATCTTATCTCACGCGAATCTGATACAAATTTGAGTGGTTTTTTGATTTGAAAAATTATTACTTACAAATGAGAAATTCCATTTCGTCCCATACTTATAGATCTAATTTAAATATCCATATATTCACTTGTTTCATGGCAATATTTATAGAGAAAGTATCAAAAAATATAGACATGCAAACTTTATGAATAAGGAAATTAGTATATAGCTCACTGTATTATTATTATTATTATTAATATTACGTACTAGACGTAGGTGTCATATTATCTAGTACATATCTCGCACCATAAAGAATTCATTGAACTTTAAAAATATATACGTTACACATACAAGCATTTCCGATTTCATTTCTTTTTTAAACGGGACACAGTATCGGATGTATAAAAGCAACCTATAAGCAAACAAAAAAAAACTGATATTAGAATTGAATTAAAAAAGGAATTTCGATTTATGCTACATTACACAATTGTCCAACTACTAGGTTCAAATCGTTTTTGAAGAACATATACTTTAATCTTACTCAGAGTGAATAATTAAATTATCTTCTTCTCATACCAGTTCACCGACCGGCACGAGACTGTTGCAAAAAAGATGAGTGCAAAATGAGGAGAATTTTAAATTTTCTCCAGACAATTTATTGCTATCGTCCACATTACTTTTTATAGAGGTACTTTGGGCTAGCTTCCCGCTGGATGGGCTGCGAGCAAAGGCGGCTTTAATGACACGGATGAACGGTTCCGAATATTTTGCCAATTTATTTTAACATTATAAACTAAAAAGACCCTTTCTTCTAAAACATAGATAAAACCTTTGCAACCGCGGGATTACAAAATGATGGTAGTCATAGGCCGGATTTGCTGTACATATAATCCGTAGCATAATTATGAATCTTCGTCTTGACAAAATAAATATTATTAACCAAATCAGATCACAGACACGTTCACTAACAGATGTACCATTGATTATACGAATTGTTTAATTGCCGCAAATTTAATCCAAACAATGATAATTGATCAGAGCCGCCCATGGACGTAAGTAACACCAAAGGCGTCACATAATTCATGTGACTATTAAGAAATGCTTTCTTTCTTTGATATATTATTCAGCACTACTAAAGTTCATAGTATGGCCTAGTATTCAATCTTTCAGACTCTGGACGTAAAACATCATTGGTTAACAAAAGGATGTCGAGTCTAGTGCGTACGATTTAATTATCACCTAAGTCGAGAACTCGGCTCTCGAGCCCTTCATTGGCGATAAAATAAATCTGCCACAACCGTCACAGCAGTACTGCGAGATCGGAGCCACACATCAGCATAATTCCGAGATAATACGCTCCTTGAGTTTGCGACCCTCCTTGTGGATTATGGCCAACAGCGCGTCCAAAATAAGGGTTCACTTTCGTTGCTGTAAATGTTGCGTGTGGAGCGGACACTTTATATATATCACTCTACATAATATAAAAAGTATCTATCAGTCTAAATGGACTAGTTCATCTTATAATTTGCCGATTATTTGATTTTCTACGCTTTTTGCTGATAGACGTAGTTCGTGAAAAATGTTTAGGTGTATAGGGCAAACACGAGAACATTATAAAACTAGCAAATGCTCTCGCTTCGCTTCTTGCAAACTACTTTATGATTAAAGAAAGCATCTGCATTTTTCTGGGTGTTTCTTGTTTTATGAATTACAAATAACAAAACTAATTTAAAACTTTTTTATTTATGAACCGATTGCAATGAAACAATCTTTAAGTATTAAGTGACGCTTAATTCAATATATAAGTGAAAACTAGAACGAAATCGGTTTAGCCGTTTCTGAGATTAGCGGGAACAAACGCACAGACAAACAGACAAAAATTGTAATAACTATCGTTTTGGGTTCTATTGCGTTAATAAAGGCCCGTAATAAAGTTTTTTTTCATATAACGTTCATGTACAGAAAGCGATCAGTTAGACTTTTGTTATTAGTATAGATTCGTGATAAAAATCATTATATGTCAGGTCCGGTTGGTCGGTAAACGTAAGGATCATATTTCGGGAAAGGAAATGAAAGCAAATCACTAATTTTATAAAAGTATTACATCTTCTGGTGCGTTATTAAAAGTAATCAGCGTATTTATTTTTCACGATACGAAGAAACTTTCTCACGCTGATGTAACACTCGATGAATTTTTAATATCGACATACGAGTATATACGATAGAATGTGTCTTGAGGAAGTGTTTTGACTGAATAGTAATTCTTATCGATTTTTATCTTACTCATGTGTGGATTTTTATCGTGAGTAGATTCTAGTGAGTCACATTTTAGGGTAGACTTTCAATGTAATAAATATATGTGAATTATATTTTATGTTGACAAATATTTTTCCTGTTGTTTAAGTCCTATCAATGTGCAAGTACCAGGGTACATCGAGTTAATGATAACACATAGCCCATTAAGACGCTAGTGTTAATGACATGAGTTTATTTGTCAATTATTATTTTAATCAAGAAATAATGATTTACATATTTACAACAAATATTTTTATGAACTTTTCAAAAAATTAAAAATATAGTATGTTATTCAGTTTATAACGTTATTTATTCAAAGATTTTTCACTGCTAGTAGTATCGCTTTACATTCGTCTGAATCACATGTGTTTAAATGCTTAGAAAATACTAATAACATTTAAATATAAATAATGAATACAATGATAATTTAATATTTCGTAAATTATTATTAGGTTAGTTGTGATAATGCAAGCAAATACAACATAGAATACAAGACTTGAATTTCGTGAATACGTTCAGTGTGCATTAGTCTTCTATATATTTTCCTATCAAAACAGATTTAACATTAACTCTTCCTTCCCATGTGGTCGTCGTTTGTCTACACTCATATTCAATGTCGCTCACAGACGTATTATAACGTTTTCTTGACGAGAATGGTGAAACTAGTATATATTTATGAGATGTAAATTGAAATGTGAAACAATTGTATCTTGACCAAATAAAGAAGGCATAACATAGAAAATACAGAAGGAAAAGGTGCTTATTCAGCGTAATAACGATACCAAACAATCTAAAAGGAAATAATGTTTCTTGAAAACTCGAGGGAGTTTAGACAAAGCATCCTTATTTAGTAGAAAAACTTTGATAATATTAGGCAAACATACATAGACACGGAAATATGTTAGATGTTGAGGAAATAAACATTATATGTTACGACATAGAAGCAACGATAAACTGTAAATAATTTCCAACCGATATTCTGTTTGTAGAGTATTTGATGATATATGTAATACTAAATTGTTATAGATTTTTATTACTCTTCTTTTCACTCTGTCGATGATCCCTTTGTTTTTTATTACTCTTTTGACCGTATTTGTGTTTCAAAAAACATGACCTTGTTATTTTTTTAATTATAAGAGTTATGATCACTATAAATATTGTATGTTAATATGTACAAATGCCGCAACGTGTATTTAAATGACCAGAATTAAAATAATTACTTGTCTGTACAATTACAAAAACATTGAATATACATACGTTTGAATATAATGTAATAAAATAGTCAACGACAATACAACATCATGCCTCATTCGGTGAACAATAAATAATAATTGCACTTTTTGTTCAAATGCATATTTTGTAATCCAGATGTGGGTAACTCATTAAGTCCAAATTTGATAGCATCTGCTCCTTATTTTGAATCAACCTGAAAGTATGTAAAACTTGGGTTTAAAGTACACAATTTGGATAAAAATATATGGAGAACAACTTCGTAAATGAACATATAAAAATTAATAATTCGTGTAAATATATTGTTTTCTTCAGCAGCTCCTCAAATAATAAGTGTATAGTATAGTTCAATACGTAATACGTACGTTGTAATAATACATGTATAGTTCAATTCATAAGTTACAATATATGCCGATTGTAAAGGTGTTATTGTGTTGATATTTCGTAAATGTAAAAAATTATAACTTTTCTTATATTATTCAATGTCTCTATAAAGCCAAATAACACTAACAGCTTTTTAAAAATCTGTTCGATATAATCTAAATCGTTTGTCTTTTATCTTTATAGACTGAATAAAGTCATAGTTTTGTATCAGTTCAGAAAACAATCAGTCCTAATGAAGATCGATTCTTTAATTATGAGACGGCAGCAAATAGGGTTACTGCTACATTTAATTAGATTAATTAGCTTGTCGGAAGGCGATTACGTTGTGGCCCGTAAAATGGCACGACAACATGACTCCAGTGAGAAATATAATTAAATATGCTCATAAGATCCCATTCTTGAACAATATCCGTATGTCACAACTTATCCTTGAAACTTTGATTTTCAGTTAGGGAGCAGCTAAATTCTTCAAAGCTACTATATTGAAAGTATCTCTACATATATTAAATAATTTATATGTCATAGTCTAGAATGGTAGGTATTTGAATTTTTTAAAGTCAAAACCAAAAAAAACGGGTGTGTGTGTAACAGATACCTTTTTGCGATAACAAGGAAAATATTTTTTATTCATTTAACAAATCTAACTCAAACGTTCAAAACATGTCAATAAGTACCACGAATAAAACATTGAGTAAATAGTATAATGAAGTTGAATAACGTACGTACGTGTTACTGTTTCAAAATTGTTTAAGTATTTACTGCGAATGGGTCAAACATTATTCTTGATCACCATCATCATGATGAACACCAGACCAATCATTTAACAAATGACACTGACACCATACCGCCGTGATGGGTTTTGAAATGTAGAATACAAAAACTTCTAACCTCAGGTAATCCTTGGTAATAAAAATTATAAATATAAATTAAAATATACTGCTTACATTTTAGGGATTAAGGCTATAATTCCGCCACGCTGACCAAGTGCGGGCTAACAGACTTCACACAACTTTGAGAATATTATGAAGATCTCTGAGGTGTGCAGGTTTCCTCACGATGTTTCTCTTTACCAAAGCGAGTCAAAATTAATTTGTAATACGCATATAATTTGAAATATTAGAGCAGCGTGCACAATTCGAACTCGAATTTCCCGTATGGACGTTCAAACCAATAGGTTACATTAATATCTGCCCCGGCCGGGAATCGAATCCGGGATCCCTCGCGCGGCAGGCAAGGTCACTACCAGCTAGGCTACGGAGTCGTCAAACAAATTTAGTTGCGGTACAGCAATATAACTATAACGTTAGTATAGTAATTACGCTCATGTCATTGAGTTGCCCAAGCTGTACTGAGAATCTTCGACAAATGAAAAGATGGGTCATAATTATGATGGTATGTGGTTACCGGCCTTATGGATGTCCGTGATGTTAAAGGTAACATCGATGCGAAGCCGACTAACATGAAAGCATGGGACCCGCTTACTACTAGCTCTCTGACTCTGCAACAGGAACACGTGATATATTTTATTCGACATAACCTCAATTGTTGCTTAGCAAAGGAGTGTGGCTTTGGCTCAATGGACAACAATTAATAACAACAAATACTGAGAAAGAGTCCTTTTTAGTAAACTGCAAATATATATATATATATACATATATACGCACGGAATTTCGTGAATCTTAAAATGCTGACTGCGCAACGTCAGCCAACGCCAATGTAGAATACATTTTTTTGTCTAAATTCCTTATTTCACTCTCGCAATGCTACGCCCACGCCTGTGGCCCGTTTTACTGTAAATAATCGACAAACATATAAACGGGTCAATTGAACTTATTTTATGTATACCTTACTTTCTTTCTTCTCTAAACAAAGTTTATTTAAAAAATATATTACACAACGGCTCAGTCCAAGTGCCAAGTGACATTAGGCGTTGCCAACAAGCTCACTCACTTACTTAACGAAGTTTGTTAACTAAGTTTATCACGAAAAGCTCTATTTCAAATCTAACCTACTTACCAATATCTTAATGGTTCGTAGCACGAAATTTGATTTATGTAAGTGAAGCGATTAACATGTATTAACGATGTAAGATTACGAATAAACAAAGGAAAATTTAAGGCTAAGTATTGCACAATCAAAGCTACATGCTCACATGCGATCTACACGTCATTGTTATAAGTTTGGCATTATAAATCTTCATATATTAGCCGTTTAATGCGTTTGTTTGCGTGCATGCGTACGTGCGTGCGTGCGTGTGGCCAATTTTTTCACACATTCAATCATTTGTAACTTTGTACGTCTATTATAAATCGATCGTTTAAAAATTGGTCACTTATTTCCTTTTAAACTTACAAACGGTTTAATTGATGTTCCGGAACTTTTCTCTGAACTAAATATCCATGCGCCATCTAAACTTTTGACAACGTCAAGGTTTAATCAACATTTAAAGCATCCGAGTTTCAAAATGTAGATTAATTCTCAGATTATGTTTGCAAATTTAAAGAGTCCACAAAATTGTATAATTAAAAAAACAATGTCTTACTTTTGCTACTTTTATTAATTATCGTCATTCTACGCCTACGTTATCTACGCCTATTAACATGTTCTATGTTTGTTAGTTCATGTTCACATAAAGGGTAGATACGAGTAACTGGTTTAAACGCCATATAAAGGTTATTACTAGAATATTTGTTTTACCCAAATTATTATTTTTAGCTTATTATACTATAAGAGCGTGTATTTTCTTATATACACCTAATCAGTAATATTTTTTTAATAAAAATGCTGTTATTCTTTATGATCTCTCCATACATAAACCAGGTCGAATCAAATTGTTACCTGACGTTCGATGTAGATAGGAGGAGGGTTTCAATCGGATAATATTATATTTAATAGCGTTACGGAACGTGCCTTACTCCGATCCATCCGCTGTAATATATTACATTTCGGAAATGTAGGTGCCTATCTTTACAAACGACCAAATTTCAGTGTCATAGCAATTCCGATAGGTTTTATTGCTCGAATAAAATAATAACTATGGTGGATATTATAACTGGTAATTTTCAATTCTGTATGATATCTTAAAGTAATTAACAGAATTAATTTTTGACAATGCGTATCCGTGTGTATACATATCGTAGCCCAGTTGGTAGTGACCCTGCCTGCCGAGCGTGGGGTCCCGGTTTCGATTCCCGGCCGGGGCAGATATTTATGTGACAGATAAATGTTTGTTCTCGGGTCATGGGTGTTTGTGATGTGATAATTGTGTATGTCCATGCCACCCGCTACACAGGGAATCCTAGTGCGGGGGTGTGAGTGTGTGAACGTTTCGTTTCGTTTCGTGTACAGATGACACTTAATTCATTAACAATTACTTAATGATTTGCCATAATATTTGCTCTTGAAGGAAAGCAAAATAGATTAAAAATATTTAAAGATGATTTTAGAATTTACTTACCACTTAGAATGTACCACCAGCTACTAAAGCAATTAAGGAATTTACATCCATACAGGTATATGCAATAGAAGGAATATAGTGGTTTGTCTCGTCTGTTGATCTGCAAGGTGTGCCATAATCATAGGATACTGCTTGGACTCAATATAGATTTAAGCACTTCAAACAGGTGATTCGTTTGATGAGTTATAAAATAGAAAACTTGCGGGGTGCGCTTCACAAATAAGGAATAATACTACAGGAGCATGCCAGAGCGTGTCTTATATCAAAAGCGGAACGCAACAGGCCTAAGCCATGGATTACCGCCCTCAGGGGCTTCGCGCTGCAAATTGAATGAACGCAAACATATCTTCGTAACTAATATACTCCAAAATACTGATAGTATTAGATTCACAAAAAGAACAAAAGGACGTTCGCATGACATTCTCCGTGTATTACGTGTGTAACAACTACGTACAACTACGTATTTACAGACGTACATTTTACGTTTCGCTAGATTTCTTTATTTATTTACCTAATGTGGTACCTAACGGTAAGCGCCTACTCCATTTGATTACCACATATTTTAAAAGTATTTTTGTCTTTATATATTGATTTTTAAATATTATTATTTAAATTTGTGAACGATGAGGTGATTAAAAAAAAAAAGTAGGGATAGTATCTTCTATGGTGAAAAATAGGTAAATATTTTCGTCATTCTTTTATCGAGACAGTGATAAATTGTCAAAAAATGTGATGCAATATGATGGATAACGATCGTTTAACAAATTGAATAAAGACATTAATGTGTAGCGGGAAAATATTACATGATTGCGAGTTATTATTGGGAAACATGTTACGCTATGTCATATGTATTCCGGAAATGGCGAGCCGGTCGCGGAAATTCATCGGAGTCGCTTGTAATTTGTGCCTCGATTGAAAATTCACAGGTAACTAGTCAATTCGGGTTGCTGCCACGTCGATACTTGCCATCGTGACGTCAAAAACGTGTTTATTTTACTTCACAGAATAGTTTCATACTCAGATTTATCTGCTATTTTATATTATGCTATATTTGAATAACACTGAATTTAACTTGTTTTATTATTGCGCCAAAAACTTAACACATAATTTATCCAACTTTGAAATCAAATCCAAAGAATTTGTGTATTCAACAATTAGATTTTATTCACATAATATCACAGCAATTAATAGATTAATGCAATAAAACTATACTACTTTAGTGTATCCTGTTTCACGACACAATCAAATTTTATACTAAAGTTGATTATAATTTTCTTAAAGGATCAAAAATGCAATATTATTTTATAGTTTACACATTATTTATTTAAAGAATTGCCTTTAATTATTATTGAACGTAAATAAGGATTTTGTATTATTTGGGCTTAGTTAGCCGCGAACACAAATTCGAATACGACTTTTAAATGTATGCAGTTATTTCATAATGGAATTCAGGAAAACACATTACTCCGTCGTCTTATATTATATGATTCTATTACTACAACATAATATCTAATTTGACGAACCGTCCACACCTTTTCCCTTAAACGACCATTGTTAAATCGCCCCGCATCACCCAAGAAATGAAAGAAAGAATAAATATTTTTATCCTCATATTATCATTTTTTGCGTCACGATTTCGTAAGATCCTTAAAGCCAGACGTTAAACATTTTTTACTCTAACGTGCTAACTTTTCATGCCGTTTTTATGTGAAACGTAACGGTTAAGCTTTAATGAAAACATATATGTGCAAAAATATTTTAAAGAGTTTTTGACCTTATGTTACTTGCCTATATTCACCTACGTATCCACCGTGACCTACGTACCTACGTACCACCTTGAACGTCAGACGAGACTACTCCGAAAGTATCTTTCTGTTATGATTTTCTGGACATTGTACCACACAACTTTTACTTATATAGAAAAGATAAAAAGAAATATAAATTTGTTAATTAAAAAAGAACGCAATAATAATAAAAATAACCTACTGCTGGGACTTAAATTAAGATGGCCTGTGCTTTAAGTATCAGAGCTTAGAGAACTACTACTTAATAAAATATGCATAATTAATTTAACAGTAATGCGTATAATCGTGTTGCCTGAGACCAAAACGAAAATTTATCTGCAGTAGGTAGCTATAATTATACCAAATGTTTCTTATAAGGTTATACTATATTTTAAGTCAGGTTAATTGGGTCCTATGTCTTACATACCACCCAGTTTTTGAACGTAATTGTTATTTGAATCGGCACTAATCATTCTCAATCTAAGAGACAAATAGTCCACAAGATTGACAGTAATATTATATAACAGTTATGGGTAATGATAATGACATTACTGATGTATTTTATTTTAATTTTCTACTTAAATATTTGTCATGGAGTGAACAATTCTGTATTATCATAACACTGTCAAATTTTTACAGAAACTCGGTCTTGCGATCATCAATCAGTGTCCAGTAACAATGCGGACGATTCATGAAAGAACCGAAGCCATTGAGTGCTCCACAAATATTGATGTCATGACTAACATCCTTTTGTATAATACATTACAATAAATTATATTATACTGATTACCTTTTTTAAATTGAGGGTGCATTTTCGTCACACCTAAATAATTTATGTTGTGATTGTAGTCTTAAATAAACCATTTTTTGCCGTATTGGAGCGGCCTAGAATACTCCCGTCGTCGTTAGAGGCGACAGAAGCCAGCCTGCGTGGTGGTAGGGTTTCGCGTAAGGATTATATTATCGGTATTATTATTAAGTCATCATTAAGTATAATAAATAATAAGTATTATCATTAAGTGACCACTTACCATCAGATGACTCGTCTGCTCGTTTGTCAGCTTTTAACATTAAAAAAATCCCGCTTTTGCGGTTAAAATTCACAATAAATTGTTAACGTTCATAAACAATATTGAACAGATCGGGCAAGTCAGCCTTAAACAAGGTTAAATAAATACCTTGAACTCAGATACAAAAGTTTCTTTAGTGTAAATATTACTAAATCGATAGTCATATATTTTTTATAAAAGTTAATATTAAAAAAATTTTATTGATTTTTATACCCTTTTATTCTACTTACAGGCAAAACACTTAACATTTCATGATTAATATAGTTGGAGAAGGATCAATGCCGTCTTAAATATTCGCCAAGTAAATACAACCATTAAAATTTACCGCTATCCGCTAAACGTACACGATGTATGTATCTGTAAGTGGCTCCAGTACTGGCAGTATCGATTAAATAAATCGATACTCATCAGATACTATCTGATCGGACGAAAGGGAAATCTCGTCTATGACGATCTTTTCAATAATGACGGAAGGATCTGGAAGTCAGTATTGTTACCGGACCGGACGAATGTTTACGTTCACACGAAAGATCCGTCGTCCGCATTTTGGCAAAGCACCGCCACGCAATTGTTGTTTTAGTTTCAATTTTGCCAAAATATTATAGACAAATAAGTCTTGTGTAGAGAATCCCCTCATGATCAAAATACATTAACCCTCTATCTCAATGGCTCATAAATCGCCAGATCCAATTGAACTCGCAATCAACCTTTTGTAAAAAACATTCCTGGTTCCACCTGGATTACAGTGCTAGACGGCTCAAGAAATTATTCAAGGTACCTTAGTAATATATTTTCTGCTCAGTCTTATTTATATGGGTTGGGCGGATTTAGAATCACAGAAATTCCAATATACCACGATTGTCCATATTGAAAGTTTTTTTATCAGATTCTATTAGTCGCCATGGAATTTAAAGGGTGCATACCTCCCTCTGGTGGAGATAATTACGCTCATCAAAAATTATATAGTTGTTAGCGCGTATCGTTCAGAATTTAAAATAGTTTCGTTTTGATTGTAAATTGTCTAACACAACACAATTATGCTCTTTTTGCTTAAATATTTTATCATTTCGCCTATAATTTACAGATATACTTATATAAGTTCTAATATCTGGAAAGGGAAAATGTTCCTGAAAAAAAATATTCCTGAACTTATTTACACCACAGACACAATCGCAATATATTTCCAAGTATTAACACCGTACAATTCGTTATAAAACGTTTGAATGCAAAAAATGGAAGATTTTGAAGTCCACGTGGTCAACACTTAAATATTGATCGTCCCCAGCCTCATTCATGCAAAATCACACGCCGTCACACTTGCACATGCTACAGCATACTGTTAAAGTTTTTTGTCATTTTCTAAGAAAAAATTATATAGTAAATATAATTTACGTGAAAGATTCCCTTGACCCTTAGATGAAGTTTTATTATAATTTCTGGCTTGAGAACTTAGTTCTTAACGTAATATCGATTATTTGTATTCTATAAGTTAATCTTAACTACAAATCCTTCCAATGCTAAGTGGCAATGTTTTCTCGGACTGTAAAACGCATTGGCTCAATATTAAAATTCAAAATAGTTTAATAACTAGGTACTTTGTAAATACACTTTATTCTTGAACATATCTACATTATATTCAGACTTGAGCATTATTACATTTAAAACCTTTAAGCATATTACGCATTAAATACTAGCTTTTAAGGTAAGTATTTTTGTGTTGCAATTTGTTGGAATAGAAACGTCAATAATTTCCCAAGAGACCTCGCACCCGGTAGCGCACTCTCAATTTATTACACGGATCCAACTTCAATTACCCATCTCTTCCAGCTACCCTTAAACAAGTTCGGAATTTAAATGGAAAATTTATGCTCACTTATTTAAACACGAATCTAAATGGGGGAATCGGACGTTGAGTAGGCAATTAATCGTCAGTCATCTTGAACAGTTGCCTGTGACTGATTAATAGCCAATCCAGAAGCTCGATAATAAGATAATTCGGTCGTGCCCACTATACACGCACATCATCCTCAATCTATATCGCATGTAATATTCACGATTTATGTATCCGAAGCAAAAAAAGCGGTGTGGCTGACACCCGCTGTGTTACCGATGAAAATGCGAGTCGATTAAGGACATAGAATTATTAGCTTGCGATGGAGGCGCTACGTGGGATTAATACGAACGATTGCTTACAACCACGTAATACTTCATCACAACCCATAACTTTTACGTTGCTTGGCTTGGTATCATTTCACAATCGATGGGCTAACCAACAGTTTATCACGATAGTCATTTAGGGCTTGACAAATTTGACTAATGTTTGCTAGAACTATGGAGAACTATCCGTAAACTATCCGTAATCCGTATGTTTTTCCTTATCGAATCTATTGATAAGTTATTTCCAAAGCACAACACACATCTTCGATAAGTGCATGCTCAGTGGTAAGGTTTTTATCTGTTCTAGGTGCCACTAGAAATCAAACATAAAATTTTTAATTGTGTTTCGAGAATAGTGTTGAAGAGACAGTTAACAAGTGGACTCACCACTTCATTCTTGATTTGCAACGTATCGGTTGACTTCTCTAATGTACGTGAGCATTAGAGTCTACCACATGGCATTAAAAATGCTATCATTGCAGCGGTAAATAAAACATATGTGAAGTCAATACTTTAATTAAAATCGGAAGCCCATCCTTTAAAAATAAATCAAAGAATAAAAAAAACACCTTCTACATTACTGCAGAACCTGTTTTTAAGCGACTTAGAAACATTCGTCTTTCAATAGAACGTCGAACTTTAAAGTTCGATAGATAAACTAGTGCGAAAGTCGTAACGGGTGGCTGAGTTTAAAGTTTTAATGTCGTAATTGACATCGAAAACAAATTTTAAGCTATGTCGTGTACGAATGGAACAAACAGCTTCTAAAGTTAAACGGGATAAGTTTTCCGTACATAACTGGGAAGCAGACAAAGAGGCCGTTTGCCAAGGCATTGTTTATATTTATAGCGTTGCTTTTGTTATTGACATTAAACGACGATCAAAATCATGATTTAATTATAATTCACATAAATGTGTTTGTATGGGTTATTGATTGATCGTCTGTCTGTCCGTACGACCGTCCGTCGTCGCCGTGCACCCTGCTGAACAACGAACGAAGCCGTTCGAAACGAGCGATCATTGATGCTGGATATCGCTGGATTACCACCCAATTTAATCCCGACAGTGCAAAGGATTTTCACCTACCTGGTAAGCCACAATCCGCTAGTATAATCAACCGTAACAAAAACTAATATGTTTTTGTTTCATTATCCGAGAGTCAGTGAAAAGCTGGGGCCCCGATTTCATTTCATCAGCATCGTGTCGATGATGGCTGGTGTTATGGACGAGCATCAACGGCAGTGATCGCATACCGTCAGATGGCCAATCTGCTAGTTTGTCAGCAATTGACATGAAAAAGACATACAGAAATGTATTCTCAATTTCAACAAAATGCGATGCATAAGTCAAACATTAAAAAAATATTTTATATTTAACGAACATTTATCGCCATCATTTTATACATAGATTAACAGCCCGCCCCGAATTTGTTCGGGTTGAACAACTATATATATACAAGATATATAGCCTACGTTCATTGGGAATAACCATTCAAATGGTGAAATAATCTTTCAAATTTAAACTCTCTCTTTATAATGTTATAACATATATTGGAATTATGCTGATTTATCTGGTTTACTACTTTTCCAACTGAATACTAAATGGATTTGCATTTCGATGTAATGTATGAGTCCGCAAACCATAAAACATCCATTATTAATTTGTTGGTCAATGCGCAACCGACTACCGTACGAGTATCTCCAGCTACGATTGGCAAAATTAATAAATATAATGAATTGAACGCAATTAAACAGTTTTTTAGACTCATCGCTTTAATTGCGTTGAAATATGATATAATAAAAAATATGTTTTTAAGTATTATCTTCTGTCATGGCTATTCATCTGTTTATCTACTATAAATTTTAAAAGATATTAGGCACAATGCAAAAATATCGTTATGAAATGAATACGAAAACTAAAAGGAAACGAGAATAGATTAGAGCTCTCTTAATGGCCTTTCCTGAAGAAAATAAACCAAAATAAAGTTGTAAAAAAATGTCCTACTTATTTCAGACCCTGCGGCAAGCTGTGCCTTTATTCCTTTTTAAAACATTTCAAAGACAATAGATTTGTGTCCGTCCATTCACGCAGATATTTTGCATTCAAAATTAAGTTCGTACATAAAAAAAAGTTTAAATATTGCAATTTATTTAATAAATTTAATTTAAATATTAACATGATTGGCTTGAAATAGAAAAATCTCAATGTACTCAAATTTATTAAAACCAACCAATTAAACCATGAAGAGAATACTGTATCCATTTTTAAGCTTAAGACATACCTGCAGGAATATGAGATTTAGTACAGATTTTTAAAGTTTGTATGAAGATGCAGAAAGTAAACATTAATATAGACGAGCACTGCTAAGATCATTATATAAAAAATTCAAAAAAAAATTCAACACCTAATCTCTAACAAAATATATTATGTTAAGTAAAATCTACATATAACTCTATATAAACAGGTTAACATAAAAGTTTTATCGATATGTAAATTACCTTCCGTCTGTACAGCTAGATACGAGTTTAATAAAAAATTATATAATTTTACGTGTATTTAAAGTAAAAAATCTACCCAAATGAAGAGGCATAATAGAATCTAATTTAATATAATATATAAATTCTCTTCTCTCTCGCTCCAATATAAAATATAAGTTCTCGAATCTACAAGGAAAACAAAACGTTTTGTCAGTAGGTCTCGCGGTCCCTTATTCAAATTAACTTCCTCCTCGTTTTTTTTAATTATACATATTTACCCATTTCCTGAAAACGAAATATTTGCTTAGCTTAGTAATTAATATACAATAAAAATGGTGGTTGGTGATTTTGTTTTGTTGAAACTGTAAACAATCATGCCAAAATAAAATTTATTGTATTAAAAATGCGTCAAGTTTAACGACGTCACGCGTATTTTTAAAAAGTAGACATACTTGTAAGAGAATAATACATTTGTAATTTATTGGCCTGGAGATCTTTCAAGTGAACTAATATAGATAGGTATACAGTATATGTCTATGTGTCTGTGAGTATAATTTATATAGGTCTCTAAGAAAGTATTTAGTAGGGATGTTAATAACTGTAATAAACAGAAACGAATAGCGTTCCAGATATTTGTATTGAAAATTTGAGAAATATATAGCCACTTAATAAAACATAAGTGAATTCTCTAGGAATGTAATTGATATGAAATTTCGGTCTGGATATGGATACGGTTATTTGAATAATATTTTACGGGTTTCGGTTACGGTTACGTATTTAAAATTATTTCGGATCATCCGATTGTTTCGGAAGATTTTAGTTGCGGATACTTGAGGATTTAGGAGTTATAATTATTTGCCTTTATTTCTACTTATAATCACAGAAAAAAAAACAATAGTCTCACAAATTAAATATTAAAAACTGTCTAAAAATGAAAGCAAAGAGGCTAATGTATCGGCTCGGCCGGAGAAAACCCCTCATAATGTGTTTAATTTAGACTCTGCCGCTATCCTAAATTATTAGAAACTTTCTATCGAATTCGGTTACGGTTTCAGATATATTTTTATTTCCAATATCCAATAGTTTCGATTACTGTTATACAGCTCAATAACATCCCTACTAAATACTTTCTTAGAGACCTATATAAATTAGACTCACAGACACATAGACATATACTGTATACCTATGTATATTAGTTCACTTGATAGATCTCCAGGCCAATAAATTACAAATGTATTATTCTCTTAGTTCTGAGGACTGACAATAATGATGTAACTTAACATGTATTCTTAACTGTATTCTACTATAATTGGCTATCGAAAGCAATAGGTTGCAATGTAAAAGTGTGCAAGATTGAAACTCTACAAACAATAACAAGTTGTATACATCACGCGTCGCATGCTCATTTCTCTTAACTTTGTGAACACACTTGTACGCTTAATGCACAACACATTATGCGGCGGCGAGAAAGTCACAATGCTCATCGACACGCCTCGGTTGGCGACAGTTGACCTACAACTTGCGTCATCTGTATCGTCATGATGTATTTATTCATCTCATAGAATTGCTAATACACCCCTTGCGTGTAATTTGGATCTTAGAGGCTTATTAGTTTTTACCAGGCACCGGGAAATAAGCTCTGAAATGTCTGACATTATACGAAGTTCAATTATGAACGAAGCTTCCGGGGAAAATTTACTTTACTAGTTTTTCCAATTTCACCAAATCGTGCCTAAAACGTCGTCGTGGGAAAAAATCAGCCTCAGGGTAAAAAAGAGTTGTAGTGATAATAAAGAAAGCAATTAAATAAATGTATTTAAACAACGAAATATATCTCATACATTTATTTCATTACGTTATGTTTGCCTAGAGTATGCCTTGATGTTTGTATTTTCTTTCTTTTTATTATCGATACTTACAAATATATAAATGCGTATACATATCTATAAATGTACCACACGTTTAATATCAATACCAATATATTCGTTACTTATGTTACAAACTTGGTCATTATGAAACTCTTCTACAATGTACGGTCTACTACGTAACGTCTACATTAGCAACGGTGCATTACGCAGGACACAGTTCGTTACCGTGTAGACGGACATTAATACGAGTAAGCTTTGTCATTCTGCTGTGCTTCAGTTCAACGTATTCTTTGCACTTTTACTTGTATTTTATATTGCTATTTGTATTTTTTTAGTTATGTTATTGTCTTTTTTTCTTTAAATTTTGGAAATCCTAGGTGGCTTTAGGAGCAAACAAGGGTAAATCTAGTTTACGTTTAGGTCACCTTCAGTTCTAGCTACCTATAATTAGAAAGTTACAACAGAATCATCGTTCAACCCCTTTCTTATGTTAAGCAAATGCGCAGAGGGTCGGCTTGATAACCTGACTTATACATAAATCATATTCGCCTCAAATTCTGCGATGAAATTTCTATACAATTACGTGTTATGGTTAATCAACCACTGTGCACTGAGATGACGGAAAATAGAGATGTATGGAAGGAAAGGACACACTGTCTCGACCCCAAGTAAACCATACTAATAGTGTAAACATAATGAATGGCAAGTTAATATCTACAATGAAAGTAGATGCTACGTAAAATTGGTACGACGTTTGAAACCCCTTCGTTTTTCGTTCTCGTACCCCTTAATAAAACTTTTCATTTATGAGTACCACTCCCCTGATAACTCCATATCTACTCCAAAAAAATGTGTCCCGTTTCTCTTAAGTTATAATTTATAAGGTTCATTTTAACTACATATCGTAGACATAAAGCATTAAAATAATGTTCATATAAGAGAACTGTTTTAACTTCTGAATATTTCCGCCTTTACCAATATAATTTTCATGTACCCCTAATAAGCC
>PDGT01000026.1:1958483-1995416 GCA_003671415.1 Megathymus violae
GCTGCTATAGAACATACGAGGTACTATTTTTTTTTTAAAGTAACACGATATTGGCTGTAAGAGATTCCACCTAACCTTGATGCCATCCTCCCACCTGGTCTCCCCTGATGCTTTCTATTCAACGATGGACGAGACTAAGGCCAGGTTTTATCTTCACTGTACTCGTGCGTGTAGGATTTATCTATCTGCTTGGTTAATTACTATTCTCCTTCTAGAATCAATCGCAAAATGTTCTTTACCTTTATCAATAGCACTTTTATCGACAACCAGTTTGTGGTGCCATTGGTATTACGGGTGTGTCTCACCATCAGGTGCCCAGTCTTCTCATCTGTCGGTTTTATATAATACATATATATGTATATACATATATATATGTATAATCTTTGGCATAATACAGAAGTACCTATGTATAAACTTTAGTAAAAAATTTCCACTCTGTCTAAAACTTTTCGTCAGCGTAAGATGAACTGTAATGAGCTGACTCGAGTCGAGCCCGGATGTTCTTTCATGGCGTATGAAGCAAAACAGCCTAATATGAGAAGGTCCCAACATTAATCTAGCTTGTATTCATACTAGAGATAATGATAATAATACAATGTGGTAACGACCGTGAAATATTTTTAAGGTATTTCAATTGCAATGCTGTAGTCTGTTAAGAAATGGGGACATCGTTTGTTTTCGTTCAGTGGTCCTTAGCGCTGGTGTACAGTTACCATCACGTTCCCAATGCATCGTTTGTTGGCATTTAAAATAGATAATAATATATTGGGATTTCCAGTATTATTAATATTGGCATGATTAAGGATAAAGAAATAAATGTATATGACACTAAGGAACCATCATGTTTTAAATATCAAACAATAAATATTTATTATTGATTTAAAAAACAAACAAGAACCTCTTTGTTTTTGAATTCCGATGAAAATAATTACTTTATAAGTCTAAGAAATAACACTTTTTAACTAAATGTAAGAAATTACTGCCGTATAAAAAATGATGTAATTTTGGATACAATGTAAGTCTCATTTAAAAATTAAAATGTATGAATAAAAGTTTAAAAAACTGAAAATATTAGTTAATAACATCATTAAATTTTATGTTTATTTGATAATTTATTAGCCATATAAATATATATTTAAATACTATAGGTATCAATAATAACGTGTGGAATTGTATTAATTCCGACAGTGGGACATTTCGATTAATAATTAAATTTCAATTAAACGTAGACATAACGCGCTGTTGTGGCAACATAGACTCACGAAGACGATAAATAAATAAAGAATACGAATACTGCTGCGGTCATGTTAAATTGAATCATTAATACGAATAAAACTAAACATATAATTAGTGGCAATATGCTCAGACCGATTTAGTTCTATATGAACTTTTAGCAACACATAACTTTAAATTATTTTCTTTACACATATGTAAAAGATCCAAATGACTTCTTATTTCAACGCATAGCTATAGCAATTTAGCCAACCTGAAATTTTGAACAGAGATTCTTAATAAAAAGGTAGTAAAGATTATTGATAATTCATGTCCTGAGAGCCTAAAATAAGATAACATCATTTGTTTGGAACTTTGTATTCCAAATTCCAATATTATAATTAATCATTTTTGAGTTTTTTTTTAATTACTATTCACAAATCAAAATGATGAAATGGATCTAAGTTCTAATAAAGTGACTGTAGGTCAACAAACCACTATTTTTTAGTTAGATACCAAAAATATTATGTCGAGAATTAAGAAAAAGGCAAAACATTTTACATGTGTCCAATCAGAATTGTTGGTTTCTTCAAACTGAGAAAGTTGGTACAAGACGAAAATTTTAAGAAATCTTAAATACAATTATGGACATAATTTACCACGCACATAATTACTACGCGCAGCTTCACTATGAGAGCGTGTAATGCACAGTCCTACCTACACGTACCGTGCAAGATCCTCCGCTTACCATGCAAAAACGTCCTGATCTAAGTTGAAGTTTTAAATATTTCGGATGAAATAAAGCTATGTGAACAAAGTTGCAGGTTTCTGCAAATCCCTGCTATATGTTGATACATAACCGTACATAGGGTCTCGTTTCATAGCTGTTCGTTTGCAGTAGAAAAGTCACATCGATTGTGGTCACGGAAAATGTTGCAAAAAATGGCCCATAATAAATGCACAGCTCGCAACATAAGTATTTTTAAAGCTTCATAATGTGTATAATACACGTGTATATTTGATCCTAACAGGTGTATTATAAAAGCATAAACATATATGGTATGTCATCACCTAGAATGTATTTATATTTTGCTCGATCCTTTGTATAAAGATAAATAGTTTAGAAACGGTAACTGGAATAACAGATGAGAAACGATCAAACGAATCCTGCCTTTATCGTGAATAAAATACTTCATATAAAGACTTCAGGGGAAGCATGACCGCAATACACATTAGCATACTTTTGGAGTCGCACGGGGTATTGAAACAATGCCGTTCTTATAAAATTATTCTGACGCCGTACGCCGAAGCCAACTGTTTCTGCCAATCTTAGGTTTTCTTGTGTCGCATTTTGTGGGGTACTTTCAAAATTTTTCCGGTAGCATTTGAAATTATTTTGGTAGATGTATTTGCCTTGAACCTTGAAACTTTTATTTCAAAACTAAAATTTTATAAGCTTAACCAAATATCGTCAAATGTGTCTTCAATCCACGATTCGGGCCTCCTCTCGTTATTGAGAAGTGTAATACAAACCAGTATTAGTATGGATTACTGAATACTAACCTAACCTAACCCATAGCGGCGAACCTAAGTAACGGAAGGTGTTACTAAAAGCCAGCGGCGTGCACAGGATTATGACACTGGGTATGCGGCGGAGTACTCGGTCACAAAAACTTTTTCTTTTATAGATTTTGAGCATAGCCACAGCCACGCGACGGATCTCTAAGTCGGAAATCATGCCAACAGAACAAGTCTTGGATGTACTACTATTCATGTACATCTTCTACGGCAACGCAGACAAAACAGCGATCGATCGTCGCGGCGGAAGAAATTCTAATAAGTAAAATAATAAGCTAAAATATTATAACTACTCACCTAGTCAGCTTCAATTTTCACATATTCATGGTTCCGGTTACTTGAGATTATTATATCCCGATGTAAATAAACGCAAGATTTCGGCCACCTCAAATATCTTATCCACATTTTCAATACAAACCTCACAATCAAATAACATTTAAAAAAATCAACAAACGCACTAGTAAAAGCAAATCACTACAATCATTATAGAAACTCAGTAATAAACTGTTAAATGTACACACTTTCAAATGTTAAAATGAAAAATCTTTTAAGAAAACTATGAATATACTGGCGCAAACAAAATAGTAAACAATGCTTATCACATGAAAAAAGTAAAATGGCCCCTGCGAAACACAAAACATTTCTGCTATTTTAACAAATACAACCTTACTAAACAAAAATGCATAATGTACATAAATGATTTATTAGTCTTTTTACGTCTATTATTTTTACTCGGATTATACAACTGCCGAACTTCCGTAGCCTGCCGCTGGAGTCGCGGCTTTCGATATTCATTGGTGTGTACTTTGCGAACTGTGCACAGACACCGAAATTACTTCACACATGCGAACAAATCTCCTGCGGAACGCGACGGCATGCCTTGGTAGATTAGGTACATTATTTTGCAGCGCCGCTTGCTTGTCGCCAAACGTCTAGCAAACATAATGTTTGTGTGCTTGCAAATAGGTGCTATTTATAAAATATTTGGCGTTTTTAAGTTATTATATTTTATTTATTCATTTAATTAATTCATTCAAGTTTAATTAAAGCACTGCATTTCTGCCTACAATTAGCGCACGCCCCTGCTAAAAGCCTCTGACATAATGATTCTTATCATTACATACCTAATGGTAACAAACGGAGTCGACATCTTAATGTACTCTCTAAAGTTCGAAAGCCCTAAAAATTTTACCACTATCGATTGCAGATCAAACCACTGCGTCTTGAGTTGCTTAACTAGGTCGACTTTACTTAATCACAAGCCGTGGTTGGGCTATGAGCGTTTGATACTCTTGGTAAATGTAGAAGTATTTTATTGCTACCATAACCACTTTAATGTGAACAACATGTTAACACTGTAGGAGACATTGTTGATACATTATTCAACACTTTTACGTCCGAGTAATTTCATGCCGAGAGTGTACCGACGACACTCTCCTGTACTCTGCTGTCAGGCAAACAATGGTATGAATACACATATAGGTGCAAGAGAAGTGCTCGTCTCCTTAGTTACCGGCCTCGAAAACATTTGTGACCCTTCTGTGTGTCTCGCACTGTGCAATTTGGACTAAAAGGCTGAAGGCGCTCGACACAAACATCCCGAGTCTTATCTTGTATATTCTAGTGTAGGTCTTATTCCCCTTGTTTAAATGTACAACAAATGCTTGAAGAGAATGTGGAAATGTTACCTTTGTTTATAGTTTTTAACAATGTAAGTGGATTTTTTTATACAAGACATGCGTTTATTTGACTTCATGTAGGTACTACATACATATATTCTTAAAGAATGGCATGTGCTGGAATGCTGATTTGGGACTCGTACAAAAGGCCGGAGCTAATTTTGAAAATCATGAGAACACATTAAAAACTCCGTGTATGAACTCTGTATAATTAAAAAGGCTTGAGTGTCGTATTAATCTCGGGGCGAAAGAGAATGGGAGCGTCATTAAACGAAAGCCGACATTCAGCGATTCGCCGTCTATTACTCCCATTAATGATCTGCTGTGCGCTCCCCACTGAACCTACTTGCGTAACTTTTATCGTAAGCTAACCAGTTTTATCAACAGTGAGCATTTCATAAGACTAATTTTGATACGCTACTAGATATAAAATTACTGATGAATTATTGATATAGAGGGGTTTAAGCAGGGCTTGTAGTTGATAATCAATGTTAATGCTTCGGTTACGTATCGCCTATTGTACATATTCCTAAAATACAGAAAAGTTTATATTATAATCAACATATTGAGAAATATATGCACTTAAGCAGTATTGTATTAACACAGAAGATTTATATTGTGTATTAAGTTACCAATTAAAATATGCATTAGACTTTGAAATGAAAGCGCTATTCGACACAGGAGCCGCGGAGACCCGTCTAGCTCTGACCAGTCTAGGCTTAAGTCTCAAACGTGAATATATTGAGATTAATCCCCAGGATAACCATAACTCCATAAGCTATACCTGTGAGCCTGTAAAGGCGCTCGGCCTTGTCCTACTAGCGGCTATCTATATTTAGCCGCCCGCCCTCGGCCCCCGCCTGCCCTGTCTCCCGTCAATGGTGCTATTTAAAGCTCAAGTGGTACTGAAAGCTACCAATATCAATACTTCTTGAAGGAAGACGTTGTTATTTCATAAAGGTTCAATTAAACGTATCATTATTGCGCCCAAATTATTTTCAGTACGAAAATTATAGTTGTTACTTATTATTTTTAATTATAGAACCTTCCAATGGATTAAAAACCAGTAATAAACAATAATTTTAGTTGTAAGGTGCCACATAGTGATTTCATGTTCAATGTTTAATGATCATTTTGAGGTTGTTTATTTATATGTATTATTTAGTTCGTTATCTTTAACATATGATTCCAGCTTCTAGACCTACACGTTGAATTTGATAAAGGTGAATGAAAATCCCAACCATATATTTTTCGTCCTGAAAGTCTCCGGCGCCAAAGCATCGCCCAGACTTTCCGTATTCGTTCCAATTCACTCGCATATTTAGTTAGCAAACACAATTGTAGTAGGAATAATATCAAGTTGGAAATGGGAGTTGAACTTGATACTAATCCAATATATCTTACATCGTATTATACTATACTATTTGGCCGTATTGGGATAGCTTTGAATACTCCTTTCAATCACATGCTGGCAGAACAGGGTGTCGTAAGTGGCGAAAGATGCCAGCCTGCTTGGTGGTAGGGCTTCGCGTAAGGATTATATTATCTGTAATTAAGTCATTAATATTATTATCTTTGCATAAAGCCTGCCTGGCTAGCTACCACTCTCCTGCTCGAGTCAGCCGCCAAACGACTCGTCGTGTTCCGGCTGGGAGCTTGTGAGCCAGTACTTTCTTTCTTACCTTCATCTAATTTCCTGGCCGACAACGAATCAGTGATACCTTTGGTATTGCTGATGTCCATGGGCGACGGTGACCACTTACCATCAGGTGGCTCGTCTGCTCGTTTGTCGGTAATTAACATTAAAAAAACATTATTATCTAAATATTTTATTTATCTTAATATTATTTCTTATTATTACGTATGACGTGAGAGTCTTAAAGAGAAGAGTGAATAGGCTTTTATAAGATAATCGTTGGACATCTAAGAGTTTAACACCACTTACCGTTAGGTGGGATTGTTGTCAAGCATTAACTTATTTTATGTAAAAAAGAACTTAATAGTACGTTAAAAGTAAATATGTAAAGTGAGGTGAACAATCTGACAATATCGTACATGACAAATGACGTTGGTATATAGGAATCCGAGATGTTCCTGTATTATTGCAACGTAAGTATATTTCCCATTTAAAAACTATAATATTATATATTAAAAACTATATATAAACTAATTATAAAATGTCAAAATTAAGTTAGCCTTGAAGCAAGATCGATATGTTTACATAGTTTTTTTGAACGATACTGCTAAGTCTATTAATATTATTTAATTAATATATTATTTCATTAAAACGAATACCAGTTTATTACTACGCATGTTTTCGAAGGCAGGAAATAATTATATTGTTGACGTCTGAGCGTCTTTGTCATTGATGTATTTCATTCTAACATAAATCATTCTCAACTATTCATTCAACATTCATATAAATATTCTCAAACTACTATAGATATTTCTAACTTATGAACTAGACAGTTAAAATGAGATGTGCCATTTGTCTCTCTGTCTTGATACCTTAATTACTGTACTTAGGCTGAAGCTGTACTAAATTCCTTCAGAAATTCGAATTCCTTGAGCGCCGCATGTCCCAATTTCATGTTCCGAATACAAATGAAATAAATCCTAATCACCTCAGAGGCTGTACCGACGTAAAATTAATAAATATAAAATACATTTTGAAACAAAATCAATAAATAAAGGTAGATATTAGTACAATTTTTTTCTCCTTAAATATTATTATATTTTGAGTTTGATTAAAGGTTTTCTGTTTTTGTTCCAAGACGACAAACCTCAAATAAAACAGTTATTTAATTTAAGTTATTTGTAGCCGCTGGCGACTTGCTTAACACTTAATGAGCTACTTTTGTGTCCACCTAAAATTGCACTAAAACCAAAACGAAAATTCGCGTACATCGTAGAACCAACTTCTCAGCTCTTCTTTCGTAAGAATTTTAAGTCCACGTTGAATTACCTGAGACGTGCATACTTAGCAAACTCGTATCTATGTATGTAGTCGACTAGTCCGCATACAAAAATGTTTATTTTTTGCAGATATATTCATGAAACAATAGGCACTGCGAAGTACCATTTCTAACGCAAACTATTCATACAAATACCGAGAATGACTTAAGTAAATTATATTATATTTGCTATGAAAAAACATTGCTCCTTCAGAAAATAGTTATAACACGACAAAAAGAGTTTTTACAGCTAATATTGTAAATAAATAATAGGTACTTTACATCGATGCTTAAATAATACTTTCAAAACATAAAGATTTTTGTTTCGTTCATCTTTTAGGTTTTTGTTATATTTTTTATTATCTTGCAAGTCACATCTTAACCTTAATTATCGTGACCTATTAAACCTGAAGCTGATATAATAATGTAGTTATTCTTATAAAACGAGAGAACTGTAGCGCGTTCTTCCTTAGTCTATTCGTACAAGAAAATACATACTTTAAAACAAAATTCCTAAGTCGATCCGTGGGAACGCGATCATCGCAAAAACACTATAATTATTATATATGCAATATTATTATACTATATTGTACTATACACACAATATTATATATTTTACTCCAATATGATATGATATTCATGGAATTTTTACCATTTGAATGTTTCACGAAGAATGTTTAGTAACATAGAAATGTATAAAACGCCTGACTTTTTCGGGTGCACTGACTAGTTGTGAAGGTAAGAACATGTTCCCTGTATTATCAACTTTTAATAGTTATTGTGGGACCAGCTTTATTAAGCTTAATTGTTAAAACATAATTATTTCATGCACTTCTATATAGTATACAATAACCAAGGTTATTGTGCAATATATTGTTAAACTAAATGAATATTTATGAAAAGGGATGAAACTTTCATTTGCAAATTGTATCACGGTTTTTCCGACCATTTTATCTTCTTACTTTGTGCTAGTTTTTTCTTTAAAATAAATTGCTAACCGGGAATAAAATTTGCGGCACAATAAAGAATGAAAATATTTTTACAGTAGCATTACGCCTTTTGCGATTGTTAGAATAATTTAAAGGTAACGATTTAAAAATAAAGAACATTTATTTGGTTATTAAAAATTATTTTTGATTTATGAAATCATTGTTACTGAAACAACTATAAAACGACATTGTTATATAAAAAAAACTATAATATATTCGTTCAATCCTTTATAAAAAATCTTTGAATATAAGAATATTATTTTAGTATATAGCTCTATATTCTATATAATATACTTGAATATATTGTTCTATAGTATAAGTAGCTTTAATAAAATATTTTTTATTTCCGATTTTCAATTTGAAGGAATAGACAAGAATTTTTGAATTCTTACGTATCAAAATAAAAATTCTGAGTATAAAAACTTATAATTAAAATATATAGACTACAGTATGCTACGAGCAGTCATGTAACTATTTTCTAAATTAAGTGTAGTTTTTTTGCATCATTTTCTAAAGGCTGCCCTCAATCGACTAAGACAAAATTTATGTTTTTGTAATCGTGTTTCGAGTACAAGGTTGCTAGTCTGTTAAAAGCTTAATTTATTAAAATAACTTAATGTACATTTAAATGTCCACAAGAGGACAGCACCCGTCGGTCGCGGTGGCACATAATATACGCAGGTCGGCCGCACCCCGCATGATATATGGTGGGCGATTTAACAAAGCAAGTTTATATTTAGATCCAACTTATATATAACAAATATTCTACCATAATCAAAATATCAAACTGGGTACTCGGACTGGAATATAACAGATTAATTACTACTACTTATAGTAATTTCTTGTGAGTGGAAATGCCGTACGCAACCATTTTCCATTCCATTGTCATTCGCGAAATTGAAATCCGAAGCTGTTTAAATACAGTAATAAACACTCTACTAAAATCAATTTACAAAAAAAGCTTAAATTTTATTTGTTAGTTAAGTCACATTTTTGGGCTCATATTTTCACCCATATTTAAGGTTAAGTCCAGGTTCTCAGTTCATTTTGAACACACGTACCCGGGTTTTTCCATTGCTTTTCTTCAATGTAACTACATGAGTTTTGTACTGGTTCCATCATAGTACCACAGTTTATAGCATAAAAGTTTAATTGAAAATCATAACTAATAAATAACGTTTCATTGTTATTAATTTCTGATTTAAAATTTAAAAGACCAGGTAAAAACAAAAAAGTTGAAAAGTGTGTTAATTCGCCAAGTTCCAAGAACTAAGGCTAGTGAAAAATAGCATTGTATCAACCGCATTACGCCGGCAGTATTTAACGGGGGCAGATTTTCTCAGAGTCCATAATGATGCTCGAGCTGGCTTAATCTTTCCAGATCCGCAATTTACTACGGCCATAAACAATTTCCTAGGAGTTTCTGCCATTTTAAGTCTATATCCTTATAAATTCTTCCCTTTTCAATGCCACGAACATCAAGACTTTTACACGATACGGTGTAAGAAAGTAGTCATCGTAAACGAAGCGTTGATTTATGTATCCCACATAAAAACATATTGAAATAAAGATTTCCAAACGCGATTTATTGCATGAAATCATCAAGCTTGTTGTCTAAATAAAAACATTACAATATACACAATTAATCAACTTCGAATGGGGCCCCCGCTGTTTCCCTTAACGATTATAAATAAATGTAGTTTTGATAGTACAGTACCTTTTACCTTTTCGCGTTTAAAGCCTCCCTCGCGTACCGTGATAGTGCATAAATAACCTCTGCCGTATGTTTACGAAGTGGAAGGTAACGCGAAACGAGCTTATTTGGTGTTTCGGCGTTGAGATGGTCGGTGTGTCATCGGATAAATCAATAAAACCACCTGCTGATATTATTATATTCAGGTATGAGCATTCATGGCATAATATAGGTGAATTTTTGTTTTATATTGATTTCTTAAAAATACACTGATTAGGTTGTCACTTGTTTAGCTCAATATTTTGGCGTACCACACGACGAAATTTTATTTCCTCTTTTGTTTTCCATCTTTACTATCTTCCTCGTTAGCTACTTAGGAATTTTACGTTTAAGACGTACAACTTTATCACTTTAATACATTAATTAATGATGCCATTGATAAAATAAATAATGACTTGGAACACATTACGCAGTGTTCGTTAAGAGCAGCGACATAAAATTAGTACTAATAAAAATAAATTTAGATGGTACTGTTATATCATTTTCGACATCTGTTAAAGCTTAGGATCTTATATTATGGCTATATTTGAGTTGGAGATGTCATATTGTTAAAGTTAGCTGATTGGTCTTTAATCTTTGGGCTATCAATAATGTAGAAAATTTCTTACCAGTCAAGAAAAAATATTTTAATAGAAGCCCTAATTTTTTTTTCACATAGATTATGTGATATGTGCTTAACTGATCTGAACAAAGATCTCTTTTAATAAACTGGATCTTTTTCTTAATAAATATATTCGTTTTATTTTCTGTTTTGTATCACCATCGTCATATTTGTATCATACGTGTTGTATTATTTTTTACCATGTTTCCAATACATATGTATCCGATTTATTTCATCATAATGATGATATTTTTTCAGTGTATTTGAAACAAAAGATTCAGTTTTTGGATGACATCCCTAAACGACAGGTTCACGCTTCCGAGATACTATCTCAATTCAACTTCACCTTTCTCCTGGCTCATTCTTTTGTTGTTCAATTTAGAAATGCGCTGCCTGAAGAAAACAGCAAATTTTGTAACTTTAAACATAGATTTCAGCAACACTACAAAAGTTAAGATTCTTTTATTATTCATGTACCTATTATATAGAATATGTACTTAATATTATTATTTAATCTCTACATATAAATGTACTTTATGTCGTCAGAATATAGCCGTCATCCATTCTTTTGAATTCCTAAAGATTGACTTAACAGAATACTTTAAGCATTAAGTTCGAATTCGTTCCATTTGTTCATTACATTTTGTAAAGTTACAGTTGGGACTATTCAATATATATTAATATAAAAGACACCAGTGTTATGTAAATAATAGTAAAGACTGATCTCTATAATATATCTATATATATAATCTAAATATATTTAAGTAACAGTAGTAACAGTTGGGACTTACCGTGTTCTTCAATTCATACGATGATAATTCAGGTCTTCACTGTATTATATATGAGTATGGATGAGAACAACTGTTTTTTAAATTATCGTGTATGCGTTTATGGTGTTTTGTGTTGGCGTGGACTCTATCCTATATCCTTTTACTCCATCGCCACCGCATAGGGAGAAAAGGTATAGGAGAGTTAGGGCTAGTGGATGATTTCTACACAATGAATTATTGGACGCTGGAATTGCTTAAATTACTGGCACAATGAAAACAAACCAAATTAAATAAATATTTTTTCTTGTTAAGTCTTAATTTCTAGTATAAATACGTAATTTCACTACACTTAAAATTTACAAAGTTTTCAACCTCTAATTAAATATAATCTTGTGAAGAAGTAGAACCTGTCTACTTGTTAACACATCCAACAAAGCTGATAATATTAAAGTTATTAATATTAACACAATAAAATTAATTATAAAATGTACTTTGTAAAAAGGGTTACATTTTTACAAAAAATAATCGCAATCATCTAAATATCTTTCCCATAAACATCATAGATAATATCGTAATATTAGGTCGGTCTATGCAATCCTTTTTAAACGAGATTTAAAAATAAATAGACTTGCATATCGACCTTGTAGTTCAGTTCAGACCTTGTGGTTAGTAGCGACCCTGCCTGCGGAGGAATCACGGGATCTATTTCCGGCCAGTGTATCGACAATGGTATATCCAATATCTATTTGTGGGACAGATAACTGTTTGTACTCTGGTTATGGGTGTTTCTGATGTCTAATTTCTGTGTGTAAGCGTGTATTTATTATTTATTTATCTACACACTATTGAGCATAAGGGTATAGCATAGTATGTGTATCTAGGGTATTATTAGCTCTCGACATCCTTCGGTTTTTTGTTCGTGTATTCTAGCTGTCGTGGTGTTGGTGCAAATATAAGCAAATAAAATATAATAAACAGATATTACCCATATGTTTTTAATTTGTTTGGATAAGAATCTCATGGAAATTATTAAATGCAACACATTTAACTTTTAATAATGTCTGTTAAGAAAATAAGTCACCTTAAATTTATTGCTGATGGCAACGTTACAATTTTCCGATACGGAAATAAACTACCAAAGAAATTCATTGTAGTTCTATTACGGATGGATTTTTCAACGTGAATAAAGACACATACATACTAACTACGGGCATACAACTACGTAACTTTTATATTTTACGTGTTGTTCAATATAATTAAAACGCACTCCTCGTCAAAGAGATAAAGGAATAAGCGAATGAAAAAGGCACGAAATAATGTTCGAATCACGGCAAAGATCGGATTGCGAGCGCAATGATATTTTCAGAGAATAAAGAGATATACGGGGTCAAACCATTTCTAATAACATCAGTAAGTATTATAATGAGATACCCGTAGCTATGGGTTTTTCGCCCGAAGTTAAATAATAGAATACAATGGAAGAGACGTTTGGTTGTGGAGATTAAATTAATGTAATACAATTTATTAAAAATATGAAAATCTGAAGTCACTATTATTACGGAAAGTTTAGTTAATACTTACCTATTTATTAGTAACTTATGCTTATAATTTTACAATACACTATATGGTGAAATTGAGCTTACCTTCTGTACTAACGATATATCTACAATACATGATTAAAATTACATGATTAAATTATTCTTATCCAAATTTTTATTTAATCGTAAAATACTATTAACCCCCCTCGCTTCGCTTCAGAAAATCTACACTTTACGACTGGAAAAAGCACAAGCATTATTTTTTGAACTTTTACTTGTTTTCATAACCCTTAATATAGTAATTTATATTATATGCTAAGTGTTATCCAAATCCGTTCAGTGGTCTTAGTGTGATACGAGGTCAGACGAAGACAAAAAATAAAAATAAAATATGTTTTGCTTTTAATTATCCGTAAAACAATTTTTATAGTGTTATAAATTGTTTGTGTCACTCAACACTGTAGTAAAACTAAAACTGATAGAAATTATAGAAAATCATATCTTACAAAACACTGTTTTCATGGTTGTAGATTTATGTGAGTCCAGAACTAGGTTAAATAATACATAAATCATATAAAATATCCGCAACGCAAAGGCGTTGAAAATATAACACTCATATTTCAACCCAAACGACAAAATAAATGGTTTCAAATTTTTTTAAATATACACACGTCGACTGAGGCAGATGAGAGCACTACTGCTGTAAATAACTGTACTGATAATAGATTTTTTATATCACGTTGTTATGTTATGTTATCCACATGGTCTTAAACTGTCTGTCAGCCCATGAACACGGGGTTGATTACAGTTAAAAAGGGCTATCGTATTAGAACTGATGGATTATATACAGATCAATGATAGCATATTACTTACGAAAGGCTTTTTTTGTAGTACACCGAATTTACCTAAGTACACCATTAAAACTATTCATTAAGTTGAAGTATCAGCTACTGCTTATAGGGATAATAGGTCGAAAACCCGGCAGAGAGTCTGTGTATATTTACTTGCCAGTGAATATAGAAAAATTATATTAAATTTCATTAAAAGTCTTTTAATTAATAATCAATATAAAATTTTATTTTCACGATTAATAAATTGTGTTTATAAAATTATTAACATTTAATAACTTCTTATATTACATGTAATCTCTTACACTTATAGCTTAAGCATAACTTAAGCATAGTATGGTATTTTTTAACTAGGAATTAATATTTTCTAGGCGGAAGCAGTACACTTAAAAATTTCATAATTGTATGGCGCTGTACCGATATCTGTTGTAATTTTTTGAAGAATATGTACACTAATATGCATCCGCGGATAGTCGGATGAATGCAGAGCTGTATGTGTGTGGTAAAACAAATGTGTACCCGGATGCTAATGGAAGGGATGTTACGGTGACGGTGATGCTGATGGCCACAGTCTACTCTCCGAACGTTATTATAAACGTTTCACCTCAGAATAATAGAAATTGATCTAAAATAAGCGGAAAGCAATATAAAATTCACTAACATCATAATAGGTGACATAGGTTATTAGAATGTTAACATCATCATAGGTTATTAAAACAAAATATGTTCAATAGATACTTTAAGTAAAAGAGTTTATTTTTATTTGTTTTTTATTAACCTAAATAAATACTTAAAAAAAAACACAATTAAGGAACTAATGAAAATAGTAAAATAACAGTTAAAAAGTTTGATAATACTGATTTACTACTCTGTTGTAAGAATGCCTACTGCAGTTGTAATTACAGTATTTCCTCGTTACGCACGGTGAAGAACTCAACTGGCTCGCTACCAAGCCTCATGAAGTCCACAAACAGTAGTGTAAATTTTGTAGCCACAAAACGAAATCGGCCAATTGTTTCCAAATTTGAACTATCCGTAAAAAATATTATAACATATTTACAATCTTATTGGCTCTTTTGAACAACAGGAAAATTAAACTTTTTATAAAATTCTCAAACAAATCAGCAATTTACAATCAATTAGTCGATATAGATCTTCTCCCAAACTAACACGTATTTCAATGGGAATAAATTTACTCAGTGCCGTTGCAAAGTACAAAGTACGACCTGCAATCATTCTATAGTAACACGAGAAATTGCTCTGCGGGCAGTATTCGTAAAGCAGATTCAACCAAAAATGCATCTGCAGTAGTCGATTTCAGTATAGGTACAGTGATTATTTATTTTACTGATGTCTCTCGGCAATCATTGTATTTATTTGTTTTCTACGTGTTCTAACTGTTTCTTTTGTGTTTACATTACCGTAAACTGTTTGATGTACATATTAATGAATAAATGAAAAGAAATTGCTTCACCCTATTCATAAAATATCGGTTTGTACGTAAGAATTAAATTTAAATTACGAATTTTGTACATTGTGAGCAATGATTTTGTATACATTCATATGGTTTCTCTACCGTGTATATCTTCTATAACTTCGTATGGTTTGCCTTGGTGTTTGTGTAAACGATGTTCCTGTTTATACATATCGTATAGTTTGCCTTGGTTGTGTGCAAATAATTTTGTTTTACCTTCGTATGGTTTGCCTTTCATGTCTAGTGTGTAAGTAGCGTTTTTAAGCTATGATGTAGTTCATCTAGCGTATAATCAGTGTTGAATATATTCACTTAATTTGATTGCACGAACTCATCATTATCACACTTTATCAAATCAAGTTTATTAAAGTTATTTTTAAGCAACTCAGATATATTTATGTCACCTACCCACGCTTATAACTACTTACATTTTATGTTTACTAGCTGCTCACTCAATAAAAATAACTGCTACTGATTTTTCATTAAACATTTAATGAATTTCATGTTTTCTTCATTTTATTGTTTTCAGTTTAGTTTTTCTAACTCCACAAATTTAAAATGAATGTAAAGAAAATGTTCGCATTATTGTTTATTTCGTATTTGAAGGAAACACATGCATACCGGGACGGAAAATGTTCTAGATGGATCAATATCAAGAAATTTTATCCTAAATTTTAATGACAAGTATTGACCTGGAATATAAATATCTAGGATATCTATGAGGATCTACAAGAGGTCTGAGAAAATCATGATAACTTTTTAGATATTTTAGTTCTAACACTAGTGTGACCACCAAAATTGAAAATCGGTGCTACTAAAATGGAATTACTCTGTCCCATAGACTCCTGAGTGAATAAAAATTAAGAAAAAGCATATAATCAAGTTATATCTGGCTTAAACTTATTCTACTCAGTCTTCAAGTTCACGGAGATTATCGATTTGTTTCATCGGTTATTAGTTAAATTACAATTAGCTAAACTTAATCTACTAAATTGCTCTGACACAGCAACATGTATGCTATCATAAACAAAATTAATTATCAAAAACAATACAATGGTTTCCCAAACAAAAATGAAGCATAATTAACAATTAACACTAAAATATACCAACTATGTCAGCTACATAAAAAAACAGCGAATCAGATCATGACTAGTGCGTCAAAAAACCTTAAGCTTAATATATAAACATTTAATGTCGGGTACTAATCTACAAAATCAGTGTTTCAAATCTAATAAAGGAATTTACAATATTTCAATATAATGCTGCCAACATAAACATAACAATAAATAAGTAACACATATATCTAGTAGGAACATCTATTAGGAACTTCACAGCAATTTAATTTTCAACTTCGAAAGTTGTATCTTATCACAATTATCTTTATGGTAACTATCTTTCTCGTACAAATCGAATATAAACCATTAATGATATTACTTTCTCCTTTTAAATTTTAATAAACTCCTCATTAAATACTTATACTTTTGACATACACAGTCATACACACAACCCTTTTAGACGTCTTCAATACCAAATGACCTAACAAAGAACCAACCTGTATTTTTGTAATTATTCTTAAATTAAAATTAAATATAAAAAGAAACGACCTTAAACACTAAAAATCTTATAATCTTCTGAGTTTGATGAATCTTCGAGATAGGCCGTTTTTTAGCAAAAATTATGCTTCCTTTACTTTAGAATTGCCGGATATTTTGAATTTGGAAAATACATCATTATTAATATTTTAATAAACTATCTATTCTAGTAAACTGTCCTCGTTTCGCTTCAGAAAAACTACGCCTTACGCTTAGAAATAGCACCTGCATTGTTTTAAGACTGGGTTTTTCTCTTACAACTTTTTTTATTTATGGACTGTTTTCAATGAAACTAACTTTAAACATTATGTGACGCTTACTGCAATACATTAGCAAAGAATTATAACGAAATCCGATAAGCCGTTCCTGATATTATCGCGAACAAATGCACAGACAAACGGACAAAAAATTTAACAACTATTGTTTTGGGTTCTGTTGTGTTGATAAAGGCCCGTAATAATAGTTTTTCTCATATATCCCTTATGTACAGAAAACGCTCAGTTAGAATATTATTATATGAAAACGACTGTGAAGAAACAGCAGCATTACCCAAATCGGTTCCAATAACCGTGGCATATTTTAATAAAAGTGTTGTATCTGTTTATTGTTGCTGAGAATGAGATATACTTGCTCTTTGATATGACCAAGTACAAAAATTTCTGATCGTTTGAACCACATCGTTTGGACGTTTGCCACACAAATAGTCTGCTTAAAGGACATGTATGTGGATGTCATCTACTAGAGACAATATTTCCAGAGTGCCGCGCTCTCGGCTTAACCAAATTGATATTCTGAGCAGAAGCTTCTTCGTAAACCCTGGGTTTAATTTTACCATCTGTGTTTTCATTGGCTGGTAAGTAGTAAAAACCTAAATGTTTACAATGAAAACATTCGGTGGAACTGAACATGCACTGAGGCTCGCCTCTAGAAAGTTTTAAACTAAAGGGTAACCTCCTAGAACGAACCACGAATGTTACGTTTTTCGATTGTAGTGTGTCGAAGGACCAGTAATAAGCATGTGCCCCATTTACTTCTAGCACGTCACGGCAATGCCTTTGTTATTACAGATGTCCATAGACAGCGGTATCAACACTTCGATAACTCAAACAATAATTTACAAATTCGCGTCCTCTTAAATCATATCAAATATTTATGGACAGTTTATTGTAACATAACATTTTTAGCATGTGCCCTAATTATATCTAACAAGACATCTTTATTATACGCGTGTTTATTAAAAAAACTGATCATATAACGGATCATGCTTCCGATAAAAATGTTATTGACACTTATGTCGACGCGCAATTGTTTTTCAGAGTCAATCCCTAAATGGATTATTTTGTCAGCTCGGATATAAAATATATAATAAAATCAGTAACGGCAACAGAAGCACGTCGTTTGCCGCTTTATGTGGGCGACATGGCAGATACCGGTCGATTAAACATTAAAGCTTTTAGTTGACACGCTATTACCCAACGCGGTTTCGTTCACATCCAAACTTTGCGTGTTACACGACCGCTGTGTGACACGGGAAAATCACAAATCTACTGATTTTATAAAATGTTGGCTTATTGTGTGTAGAGTCAATTAAAATGTCGCGGGAAAGTTACTAGTAAAATTATTTTCATATTATCACGAACATAATACGGTAGTATTTTGTATGTGTAATGGAATTTATGTTTAGAATTTTTATTATGTTATTATTCATTATTTTTATATATACGATCATACGATATATATCCTGGTTACCACTTAGACCGAGTCTATTTAAAGGTGTGCAACACCGGCGCCAAACCTAGAAAAAAAACTACCATTTGATATTTTGATTTAATTTGTAAACTTTGCATATTTATACCTGGAATCTGTATCTGCGGAATATGGAATAAAAGTGACTATGGACTTTCTAATTAGAAGGCAGTAAATAAAATTTTTACTGCCTGACTACAGCTACTATATAAATTAATGTGTTTCTATTTCCTAATACTACAAAAATCCCTTTCTAAAACAATGCGAGTGCTTTTTCTAAACGTACACTTACGTTTACCACTGTAAATTTCTGAAGCGAAGCGAGGGCTGGTTACTAGTAAGTACCTACTCATAATAATATCAATATGGCTCAGAAAGATTTCAACGAAACAAACTGTTTCTGGGTCACAAGGTTTTCGGTGATTCTGAATACTTTTAAAGGTGAATATTTTCATACCTAGAAGCCTACAGTTACACACCTTGAAATGTATTTAATCCCTCGTCGCCGTCGATATGATCTACCACTGCCGCAAATATCTGACCTAGTCTATTCACATTAGTAATCCAACTTTATTACATTCGACTCCAGCTTGTTAACATATAAATCTGTCACTTAAAGTTATGATAATATGGAATTAGTATTGTATTTTGCTGGTATTAAGCAGAATGATAAATAGTCACTACCACCCCTGGACATGGGTAACATCCAGTAATAGATACCAAACACTGTTGACATGTTGGCGGTCAAAAAAGGAATGAAACGTTCCTTTGTAACGCCGAAACTGCAACCGAAACACCTTAAACAAACACTCATGAACAGATTTAGAGAGACACAAAAAAGGTAGAAGAACATAAAATAATTATAATTTATTATTTCGAAAGGCCATATATACAAATATTATGCAACTTGAAAAAAGATTTTTAATATAATTTTTGCTTACGACTTTAATTTGTTTTTTTTTTGCTATCTGTTAATTTCTTTGATACGTTTTTCTTTGATACGCCTGTTACTGTTGTTGTTAACAAATTTAACATTATCTTGTTTTTTTTTGACAAAAAAATTGTTATTATGGAATGAATGGAACTTCAATTGATAAGTTTTAGTGAAAATACCGGATCTCAGCAATGTTTGGGTGTCTAAAGCTGTAACTTTAATTGAAAATCGTTAAGTCTAATGTTTTTATGGTCAGAAATGTTAATTTAATTAATTGATTGTATTCAATAAATTTTAAAAACGTACATGTACAAATAAATCTATTTTCACATTAATCTGCCTCGTTTTCGGCGTTCTTCTAAATATGTTCATAAGTGTGTTTTACAGTAAATTCTAGAAAGTTAGATGGCCAGAGGGGTGAAGTGATCTATCATCGTGTTCTAATACCATTAGCATTAAATGAGGCGCACCACGACCACAGGAGGTTGGCTCGGACTCGAGAACCAATGAAGCCTCTTGCTCCCCGATCAATACGTGGCATCTGCGGCTATCACTTTTCACTTTAAATAAAACAATGCATGCCCGTTCGCTGTTTTCGTAGTAATAAAAATATTTTCTGCCGTGTTTTATAACGATATAATTTTCAACAACAACATTCAACCATTTAATGCTAAATATCATTGCCTTACTACAATTTCAACAATCCACATCCACAGGGAACACTTTCTAAAGCCCAATTGTATGCTTTAACTGAGCCAGTTAGTGTTCTCAACGGCTTAGTGCTGTGTGATGGAAAACAAATGACTTGTGTCTGAATTTAATGACACTTGTTAAAGAGACTCTCGTTTCTCTATTCATGGTGCGAAATATTCCTCCTGCCATATCTCATTCGTCAACCTTTATAATTTTTGTATTTTAAATAGGCATTATCCAAATGTTGAAACGTGTAAGATCTCTGTTTGAATCTTATGAGCTCAAGCTATAATTAATATAAGGTTATATAAGAACTTAAAATTTACATTTTCAAATAATTACCATAGTTAATTGTCCGTTTATCTTCGTCAAAGTATTTTATCGTCATAATTATTGCGGCAAACTCTTTACATTATTATATCAATTTATGTGATTCTAGGACACAGATTAAGCGCGTGTGGTAACAGCTACATAACACAGATTTTCATTGTTATTACGTAAGTAATACATTCAAATGAATCGGAATAACCAAGCTGAAACCGCAGGTCGAATATCGACACCGATGAATTAAGATTGCTGGCCCGCTAACGACGAGAATCTCGTAACTCCAATTATTTATTGATCTTCCTAGTTATTTAATACTTTAATCCAAAGCTAACGAAGTGTTTTATAGAAAGATGTACCTATACGATCAATTGTTTGAATTAGCAAAATCTTAATTATTTATTAACTTAAATATTACACTGGTAATCTTTGCTCATGATACGAGGAGACAAAAGCATTCAAACATCAAAGATGCAAACGATGTCAACAATTCAATATTTTTGTTGTTAAAGCACAGTGAAAAACGTACCTACACGTACTCAGAAGTAATAATTGGTTTCAAATAGATTGTTACGCCTAGCTAGGCGGATAACTTAGAATGGTCTATATTATATTGTAGTGTACATCTACTCCTTAATCCTTTTCTTTTTCATGTGCACCCCTAGCCATAAATCAACTACATATAAATTACTTCACTATCCTTATTTGGATAAAATCTCTCCAAGAAATAAAATCTATTGTTTAGACGTAACAAATAGTCTGGTATTATCTTTCCTTATGTACATTTTATGTCGTCTACGATCAAAAGTTGTCAACACAACTTTATACAATTATTATACCTACCATGGTTATGTGAAATCATTAATTTAACTATATAGTGTCATTAAACAAGGGTGCAGCATAGCCGTAAGGGTGATTGCCTCAAACGCGCAAATGCAGTGGCATAGCCGTTATTCGAAATAGGTGTGTGGGTATTGGCGGAATCGTGCGATATATTCGACAGGCAATTCAATGCGATTTAAACAATTTACCTCATATGCCGGTCGTATTACCAAAATCCTTTGTTATGAACGGCTTACATAGGGAATGGCAATAATACCAAGCCGTTAGAAGTATATTATCCCACCGGTGACAGATAATTCAGTCCCATTACTTTAATGTTTGTGTAAAATGTGTATCTGCATTATAGTGTGCAGGTACGAGTCCTGTTGCATTATTAAAATACATTAAATTCATATGTTCCAATATAACATAGAAATGAGGACTTTGCTTTAACGCTGGAACAAATAAAAAATTCAGTTCTTTGTTTTTATACTTAAAATAAGTTAATGCTTGACAACAATCCCACTTAACAAGTAACGGCTGATGAAATCTAAGATGTTGAGCGCGTTAACTTACAAAAGCCTATTCACTCTCCTCTTGAAGACACCCACATCATATGTGGTCGGGAACACCGACGCGGGCAAGCTATTCCAGCCCCTGCAGTGCGTATGACGAAAGACGACGCAAAACGCGTGGTCCGCACACGCGTGTTGTTCACGACGTAAGGGTGAACACCAACCGTACGTCGGGTTGTTATTTAATAGTAATTATAATTTAGGCGCAATTTCTAACTCCGATCATTGTTTAATAATCGGATAAAGGCCGGTCGCCCTGTTATTAATTTATAATTGGTAAAATGTCATAAAAATGTTCTTAATATTAGATTACTATTTAATTATTTTTCAAAGGTGCCTTCACCGTTACCTGGACGTTAACATTCCACTGTATGTTATACTCCATTTTGCGGCACTGGATACTTTTGCTCTAATCCATAATATCCTGAAATTATATTATTGTATCATAACCATTTAACCTGCACTTTAATATATATTTTAAGGTTATTACTGTATTTGATAATTAATACATTATTTTCTATTACAAGTATTGTTCTGTTATAACTGGTTCATACTTTTTTAGTATAAAACTTAAACCATATGAGTAATGGTGGAGAAAAAGATGTTTATGATTTATTCATTCATCCATAGTTTACACTAAATCAACAGTTTACACTAAATCCGTTTCTATATTAACACCTGTAATTGTATTTTTATATATTTTTTAAACGTAAATTTAAGTTTGTTTGAAATTTACTAAAAACTATTTGTTTGGGCATCTGTACTGAGTAACTAATCTATCTATCTATCTAGTCCTTTACAATTTGTAATTATAGCAGATCGACACAAAAGTCCAAAGCTTCACGATGTAAGAAAGCCGTGAAACCATATGCATTAATGTTTCCCAATCACGACTTAATACGCGTTATTATTTCACGGTTTTCGCGGGTACTCGCAGCCCTATATCGAAATTAATTACATTACTCGATAACAACCAGTGACCTAAGCTAGTTGTTACAAGGTCCAACGTGATATATACCTACAGCATATAGTCGTAAGCTTCTACTGATATGCCGGTTGTTTCTGATGTCTATTAAATAAATCAAGTGGGATTTGGGTTATACATCGCCTAACCATAAATAAAGAAAGAAAGAGGGAAAGAAAATATTTATTTCAACCTATTACAGCGTTATATGTTACAACCTTAAAACTATGATATAATAGTATGTATGCGTAATAGGTGAAAAGGGTTCACGCTCAGCATATGGTCACGGAAGAACCGGGGCCGCTGGTTTTCAGAGTGACCCATTTATAATCGTGCAGTTCGGACGATTGATAACAATATACACGTCCCTACCTTAATATTAAATAATAAACATAATAAACTTAAATTAAACTAATATTTTAATGTTAAAATTTGGCATTAAAAAAAACAAAGTATTATGTTCGTATATAATATATGTATGTGATAGTGCGCATGTGCGTGTGTGTGTTTATGTGAGTGCGACTTCGTGTGTGTGTGTGTATTATTCAGTTTATATTGCACTTGTGTCGTGTATTAATGTTTCATGCCTTATTCAATCCGTATTATTGTTTCCGTCGTATTTATGGGAAATACTAACATCCCTCTAAGATGAAATATTGAGCTGTGGTTTACATGAGACATTTACTGGACGGCAGTTATTTCAAAAATCACTGAATTTAAATATTATCTTATTTAAACCTGTTCGTTTGAGTGTATTTAAACAGTGTATTTTTTTAAGTTTTGATCGTTTCTTTTATGTTTGATTAATCATAGACGCTTTTACTTTATAAATAAATTATTTATTACTATATTTAAACTTAAATACTAATTTAACTAAATGTGATCAGAAACTGTTCCAATAGACAACAACGTAAGAAAAAAATAACTTTAAATTGCGAGCGCACAATATGCGTCGCCAAGTTTCATATCTACTACTACTTGTAATCTATATTTTTTTTTACATAAGTTCATGCTTGACAAAAACCCCACCTGATGGTAAGTGGTGATGACGTCTAAGAGTTTGAATGCACTAAATTATATAAGCGTATTCAATCTCCTCTTCAAGATTCCCTCATGATACGTAGGCGAGAACACCGACGCGAACTAATTATTCCAGTCCTGTGCAGTGCGCATGACTAATGACGACGCAAACTGCGTCATCCGTACAGACGGAACATTTACTGCATCATACGCCGAGTTGTTCGATGGATGAACGGCAATGGCGGAATTATCTCTTTTATCTACGAAAGATTCAAGGCAGAACAGGGTGTCGTAAGGGGCGACAGAAGCTAGCCTGCTTGGCGGTTGGGCTTCGCGTAAAGATTATATTATCAGTATTATTATTAAGTCATTAATATAATTATTGGTATTATTATCTTTCCGTGACACCTGCTTGACTTACTACCACCCTCCTGCTTGAGTCAGCCGCCAAAAGACTCGTCGTGTTCCGGCTGGGGCCTTGAGAGCCAATACTTTCTTTCTTACCTTCTTCTCATTTTCTGGCCGGCAACGCATCAGTTATACCTTTAGTATTCCTGATGTCCATGGGCGACGGTGACCACTTACCATCAGGTGGCTCGTCTGCTCGTTTGTCGGATATTACCACAAAAAAAGAAGGGGAAATTATTTTGAACATATTTGTGCATACTCTCCAAAATGTACCCTATAGAATACGGAGAGATCTTCATGATCTCGTTGATAGATGGCGATACGATCGTCCATATTTGACCAATTGCAATATTCCAATACTTAGTGTTGACCTTCATTTATGTAAAGTTACCAACATGACTTTTGATCGATTGATATAAATAGTTTAAAATACGGCCGTATCATTTCGATATATAAATCTGTCCGCACGTCACAAACATTACTACTATTTATTGTGCATGTTTTGACTCCCGCCTATTCGTATAGTAAGGTGATCTTACTACATTCAAACAACAGCTACCTATTGAACTGCAGTCGAGACCATTACGACATTGTGTTTAAGGTCAAATCGGTACAATTAAAAGGTAAACTTCGGAAAACATAAACACCGTAACATGAATGGCTTTATGGCTACATAAATCTCTCATCAAGTAGGTCATAAAAATGAATGCTTTTGATGAGTGTCTTTGTTACTACATACAAACATCACTTAACCATACTGAAACAGCATTGTAATCCGTTTCAACCTTCCGATAATTATAATCAATGTAGGAGTTATCAAACATCATTTTAAATACCCAGATTTCTGTTGATATCAGAAACTGTGCTTCATATTTGTTATATTGTTTGTTTATTCCATAGAATAGTGATGTTGCCTACAATCAATCGACATCAAATTTGAACACAAAGTATCAAATTAAAATCAATCTACAAGTTAATGAGAATAACGCATTATCTATAATCTACTATATCTGAGTTGAGAGTAAGTTCGAAAATCGCGATTACAAAATTAATTGTACGACTGAAAGATAGAGAATGAAGCAGTATTTAAAATATGCAGTCGGTTTAAATGAACTTCAAATATTTAGATGTAATATTCAAATGCTCAATTGCCTTCGAATTTAATGTTAATATCAACAATTTATTTGTTAGCCTTTATTTCACCACTTTCACCAACTAATTGGAATTTCGTGAAAATACGATGAAATGCTGTAAATTGCCCGCAAATATATTCCTATATTACATACCCAGGTACACACACATATATATATACATAAATTACGAAGTACATAGTGATGATGCTGATTACATAAATACATAATAATAATTATGATCAGTTGAATCCTAGATGATCCAACAAGGGGCAATTTTAAAAGATTTTTCTCTGTTTCTACTCCTCAGTGACAAAGCACTTCTACGAAACAGTAGTTGAACCAAAAAAAATTAAGTGCATAATTGTACCTATTAATAATACCATAAAGGAAAAAACTAAAGAAATTTGAAGTTGAACACCCTTTTGTCAAAATTTCCATGTTCCTGTAAATCCTTAAATGCGTGTGGTCTCTGCCTCTGAAACAACAAAAGCGTTTTGGGCCCGTAAGGTGTTACAGTTGGCCGCCCTTCGCGCCGAAATTTTGCATTTATTCCACTGTGTGCGGTTTTATGTTATTGCTGGGAGCGGTACAATCATGTAAAAGCGCTGGGTTAAGATAAAAATATTTTAACGAAACAACCAATTATATTAGTATGTCAACCGACGTATTAGATGTAGTAGTATGCTACATAAACTTATATGGACTGCTGTTTAGCGACTCGAGTTTAAATGAGGAATAATATGATTTTAAAAATATTTTAAAAGTAAAAAAAATATTTTATAAATATTTTATAAATATTTTTTATACATTATATCCATATTCCAACCAAGTTATATGGACCATGGTTGCATCCAAGTAGTCTTATCGTGTCCATGATATATTAGTTGTAAATATAGCAAAAAATCGTAAGGGTTAGGTACAGTTATCACGACACAGTTATTATTTTTGATAGGCTTATCTTATATCTTATGTATCTTAACTATGACATCCAACCTAATTTCGCTACATAAAATGATTTATTTCAGCTTTCATGTTCTTTACCATAATAATATAAATAAAATGATTTACGAGTGGCAACAATGAAAACTTTGCCCACGCAATAGTCCCCGATTCACAATCGCACGTACCGCAGGTAACGACGGCAAGAATTTAATAACGAGAATGAACGCCGCGCCATCTTTGTTGCCAAGATGATGCGATAAATTACACGGGTATGATTAAATTAAATCCACATGTCTTCTAAGATTTGTTAATCTAAGATCTGAGAATCTAAGATTTGTTAATCTTAGAAGACATATGTAACAACCTACAAATTTTGTCCTCCATATCTTGGATAATGTTTAATGATAACAAATATGTTTTAAGCATGCAAAATACCTATATAACAAAATTGAAAAATATTTATCTGTATCTATTAAAAGTTTCCATAGGTAAAGTAAAGCTCGATTTGACTTCCCAAGTTTTGTAATTTAGTAAAAATCAAATGCCGTATATATGAAACATCATCACTCGAGAACGGCTCGACCGATTTGGCATTTTTTTTTGTGTTCATAACAGTCAGAAAAAAAATTGTATGATTCAGAAATTTTGATAATATTTTGTATGAAAATCTTAATAAAACGTGATGTTCGTTTGGACAGTAGGTACTGTGGAATGAAACATGCTTAATGCACTTCATATTTTCGTCATTACTAAACTTCACTCGTGTAAAACCGGGGCCCATCACTAGTTACATATATGTAAATATGCATGTATTTTGTCAGGGCGTGCAATAGAGCGAGTTTGCACGGGCGGCGACGGCGCAGGCATGGTGGCAGCCGCACGGACTCTGCTGGCGTCCGTCACGCGCGTGCTACTGCTTGCTGACATGGTAGTCGTACGGCAATTGTTACTCGCTAAAGATAAGGTAAAACTATCACTCAACAACCCACCACCACCACCCACAGCGAAAGACATTCTCAATTCATAGACGATGGGCGACTGTAAGCAAGAATTTCGATACCCTCGTCATACTTACGATCGACGCGATCGACAACCTTCTTTTTTACTAGATCTTTTAACTATGCCTTAGCCGAACTCGAACACTACTTTTAGCTGAATTTTATGTCATCTAAATCACATTGATTGTTTCTCATTTTTAAGCTTCCACGATTTAGGCACAATTCTCTTCTTTTTAACATTCGTTACCTTGCATTCGCTTTCCTGTTGTTCGTTTAGCTAAATCTACATATTCAATAGCAATCTTCTGGTACTCTATACAAACTTTATATTCAATTATTTAAATCTCTACAGCATGTTTACACTACAATAGATGTGCAGATTATGTGAATCGTGGACATACGGACAGGTGGCGCGTTCACTGGACCGCTTGGAGTCAGTATCCAACTTCGCGGAATTTGTGCGTGCCTTCACGGAATTTGGTGGTGGGATGGTGGAGTTGGCGAGGCTCACGGCTGAAAGACGAGCGGACTTACGCGATGAAAGACGAAGGGCCCAAGTAGCTGCTGCGAGAAATGTCCTAGAACGGTCCACGCTCATGCTGTTAACTTCATCCAAGGTATGTTATCCAAACCTAAAAATGATATTTTAAATAAATCGTTACTTACTTTTCTACTAGTGGGCATGACTTCTTTCGTATCACAACGATTACTGGTCAAATACGGGTTGGCATTCGGAGCTATAGTTTAAGCTGCTTTACATATACATATACGAGTATTATACTGGCATATATTATGTCACTTTTTAATTAATAATCATATTTAAAATACGAGCCCTATCCTCTTTTCATGATTGTAAAATGTCTTATATATAAATACTATAAATTAAAACTATGTAGAATAATTTAGGTACTTGAAAATCAATGTTTTATTTATTTTATGTTTTTTTTTTATTATTTAGCAAAGTTACCTTTATTATTTGTTATGTTGCATCTAACATGACTACAATATGATAATATGATAGCAAATAAAAAATCAAGTTTGTAGGTACCTAAATTAAATGGAGCAATTTACTTTCAATATTACAGACATTGATGTTGAAGAATAAGGAGGGATGAATATCTATAAATTTTCGGCACGAAAGTCGGGCTCGCGTAAATTAGTCCCGTAGTCCAGTAACTGCCCTCAATCAATTATGTAGGCAACGCGCCTGGTCGAGCCGCAACGCTTTGTTCGTAACAATTTTACAAGAGGCAATTCTTCTTTTGATTTACTAGCCGAGATAGAGTTGTACTGATATGACTACGATATCACTTGCTACTTAATTACTGATATTAAGATGAAGCTTTATTGTTCTTGCGATTCCAAGCTCATAAAACCTTATATCGTAAAATTTACCGGGAACTACGAGTAGCCGCGACACGGCCAAATTCTTTTATTTTCAATTGCATAGATTTTCTCTGAAAATGACGCTTTATTTCGTTGTTATACGAATGGAAAATTTAAATAACTCAACATTTTGCGACTAGCAACATGTTTGGACAATTTAGCCTAAGTGCTTTGCTCGGTTTTGTCGTAAAGTAAGCAAAAAGCTCAACATGGGCGAACGTAATCTAGTTTACTGCACAAATTTACCTGTTATGCACTTAAACCAGTATCTTACTGGGTTTATGTTCATTTAACGTATGAATTTAACTATTTACGTGTGAAAAATATTCATAAGCAGTCACATTAGTGGAATTCTATTTTATATTAGACTATATTCTCTATAAACCTGTTCAGATGATCTCCATCCACGTTAGAACTGATACCGTATGAGATTCACAATAGTTTTCATTTACGTATTTTATCTCGGTAAATGTTTTATTTTCTTCAATTGAAAGTAAAGACGAAAGAGCACGTACGCAATTGCATGTACCACTTTCACAACCTCTGCAATGATCACAATCTGTTATCGCGCCCCCAGCAGTTCAAAATACATATCGTATACAGACCATTCTACTTTACAGTAACGACGCACAACGGTAAATTGAAAAAGGTCGCTCTGTCACAATTGCATCAATTTTATCTTATATTTGCAACGAGCTTAATGCAATGATTATGATTGCTAAAAAATAACGTTACAATAAAATTTTATTTCGTTATAATAAGATTTATTTGCGTTATATTTAGAACAGTGATTAATCAGTGTGACTTTGGTATTTTCAAAAGGGGCTGAGGAAATTCTTTTTTTTAAACCGTGCAATTTAAAATATGCTACTTCCGCGCTTTACCATTACAGACAAACAGACTATACCTAATTCCAAAATGATTTTGTAGTCTTAGCATTGAAAAAAGTTGACTTGGTGATCGGTAAAATTTACATAAATATTTAATGTGAGATTGAGCTCAAAATGTCCGATTTAGCTCAATTAAAGCTATCTTAATAAATAAATATCAATTACCACAAGTATGAAATATCATAACTTGAAAATGACTCCACTAATTTGACTTTTATTTATGTTGTTAATTGTCGTGACAAGGTTTGTATATAATCAGAAAAATCTACCGGAAAAAAAGGAGTTAATCATTGCTTGTATTGTATGAATTACATGTTTTTAAACATGAATTACAACATTTTTTTCGTATCGAATTGTGAAGCTACGTGTCACTAGACATAAAAACCAACAACTTAATAACGTATAATAACAATAACGTAAAATAGCTTAATACCCTGATAGTAATCGCACAATCATCCTGTTTAATAATAATAAAACAGAGTACTCGAGGTAAATTATCACTCATTAAATTTTATTTGCAATAGCCTAATTGGAAAGACTTTTTACACATCAAACTGCGCCTTTCACTACAGCAATCATGTAAATCTTCCCTCAAGAGCGTAAATACTCATAAGTCCATAATATTTTGCTACCGTTCCGCTACAAGCTACGTAGTACGTGCCCTACAACTGTCATTTATGTTATTCTGTGCTACACGTCCCATTTTTCAAACGGAATTGCTAGTAGTGAAGGGAAATCACTTCCGCATATTTCCTCAACACGCTCCGTCGTTCATCATATAATTTTGAATATTAGATACCTACCTGCACGATGCTATAAACTGTAATTGTGACATTTATTTCCAAAAAAAAATAAAAATGTTTTTTATAAATAATCTGAACAATATTCAACTAAAGCAGGTTAAGGATATACTGGGTATATTATTGGAATAACTATTACGGGCACTACTCGCTAAGAATTGAAGTTACATTCACACTACATTAATTCAGGGCAATAGTTTTGTTCCTAGCATGGACCTAATGAGCGGATGAATGAACTTTTTTTGGGGTGTTTCATACGCACTTCTGCATGGAGTTCGGAGCACTAAAACTTTCTTTAAGGCCGACAGTAAACTGGTATTTAATAAATCCATACGTGACGGTGACCACTTATCCACAAATAAGCCGTATTTATCTTTGCCTTTCAAGATTCCAAATAAAAAAGGGATGCTCAAATCGGGCGAAATCGTCACAGCCAAAAACACTACTTACGCAGATTAAAAATGTAATAAAGCATTATAGATAATGACTATGTTAGGACATAAACACAAAAAAACTTTATTATGAAAATATCTATTAAAACCCGTCAAACAGTTTTAGGTTTGAATATTGTCGTTCCATCTTGGTTCCAAGATGCTTCCAACATAGGAAGGCTTGACCTTAAGCTCAGTAAAGTTCGATAATAACTAATTCTTTAAAACAAAGTATCGTTTTCCTTTCTTCAACGTGTAATTACGTAACGTAACGTAACTTTTGTATCGTTTTCCTTCTTTTCGAAATACTGATACTTATCGTATAGCTCATATACCTCGTACTCGTAGTTGTTACTCTAACGAATAGTCCTTATCCCTCTCTGATTTACTGTATAAGTCATTTGTAAGAGACAAAAAATACACAGCGGCGTTACACTGCGGCACGCCTTCCTTGTACTTATATAACAAAGAACAAATGAATAGTGACGATGTAAACGGAAAATGGAAGATATGTTAAACATCTTCCGATGTTACAGTTCGCAGTTGGATGTGGTACCACTCCCAACCGACCTGGGTCCGTTGAATCAAACGGTTTCCCACACGGTTTAATTTCATTAAATCTTTCCTACCTTTTCCCTTCCAATCTTCACGCTGTTAAACTTTTAATACAGTCATGTAACACAACACTCTTTCAAATAAATAACTCCAAAGTTTATAGCTGCTTCTAGTAGGAATAATAGATGGCATTCGCGTCCTTCTGACTGAGCTCCAAGAACTTCTCCGCCTCAAAAATATTTACACCAACGGGTGATGATAAACATAGGTGTTTGATATGCTGCATAATATACATTGGTCTAGATGCCTTTTAAAATTTATAAAAGATTCACATTTTTTTGTTTTGTACAAATAAGATAATAAGATTCTTGTAGAATAGACGATTAAAAGATTTGGCGCCTGGTCTAGGTTATGCTATATGGATATGTCATACGATGTCCTTACTAACAACGCCTGTCTTGTGTAGACAAGAACTAAGATTTATTGTGAACCAGACGCCTATTGTTCATTGTTCTGTTTCCTAGACTTGTCTCCGGCACCCAGGGAGTGCGTCGGCGAGAGAGAATCGGGATACAGTATTCTGTCAGATGCGACGCGCCATGGACCTCATACACTACGTGGTGCGAGACGGGCTTCCCGGACACGAGGAGCATTCGCACGAGGTTTGCTGTAAACACGCTAACTATACCGACTTCATTATATTTTTCAATGTCTACGTCTTTAACCTCTGCACTGGGCTAATTCAATGTGTCTTACATTGAATTTCATTTTTGGCGTCATGCATAACTAATCGGTTGAAATTATTACTAATCGGTATATTTCTACGTTCGTAATTACCCAAGTGCACTACAATTTTTATCCAACCCTACTTATTTATAATGTGTTATGAGCTTTCTAACCCTGAATAATGAATTAAGTGACATGAAATATAAAGAACTCATATTGAATATGTTACAATTCATTTTAAAAAATCGTGATAATAGTTAGGTACAAACAAATGAATAAAATGACATGTTATTAAGCTACGAGTAAGTGAGCTCATTAAATCTCATTCTCTAGTCGCAAGTCGGTCGATGTAGATTTTTAAAAGAAATATGCTGCATATAATGCAAAATGTATTAAATTAGATTTTTTATGCATCTCCAATTAATACTCATACAGTTAAATAAATAAATAAATAATAATAAACGTATAATTAGTATAACGATTGAAAAAGTGTTTTGTTGTCTAAAAACAATACTTCTCTTACTATTCCTAGGAATCTTTCACTTTAATTGAATGACAAAAACACAATGTCTGTTTCATTGTTATTTATATATTTTGCAACACAAATAATATTTGAGTCGTAGCTATTTCTTTCAATGAATCGGTAAAATACCATCGGAATATCGCATAGATGAACTGCGACAGATTAGTGTAATGACTGAATTTAATAAACACGGAATTATTTAAATTGACACCGAAAATTTGTCTGACTTGTAATCCGCCCTCAATTCGATTTCAAAAATAACACGGGATCATTTTCGCTGAATGAAAAGTATTTTTGATAATAAACGTTCCATATTTTCCATGAATTATGTAAGTCCGTTCAGGGATTTCACTGTTATACTCGCAAGTATTCAAATAGATTGACAAAAATTCCAAATGAATAGTTTATTTATCGGTGGCCTCTATGTGAATAATAAAGTGTACCTATTTTATTTTAGATTCCAAAAATTAGTATAGATTATTTTAATATTTTTTTATTTCCCGCCTTTTCTAAGCTTTATTTTTTGTGTAGTTGTGTCTACCGTTCTCACTTTATCGTCTGTACAACATATATTTAATATGGTTTTGTTTATCTACACTTATCGTAATAATAAAACTAACGGGGTCAAATCTGCAATGTACATGAAATATATTTTTAAAATGTTATATATTTTTTTTAATTTTAAGTCTGTGCGTTTGATGAGTACATGAATGACAAGGATGCCTGGACTAAATTAGTGTCGAAACCAGTTCCGCACAGGTTTAGCTAAACTTTTGTAATTACCATATGTTGTTTAAAAGATGTGCTGAGGAGTTTCTTTCGCCGTTTCTTCTCCTCATTGTTAAAGCACCTTTTCGAAACGCTGGTAGAAGCAAAAAATGACGTTCATAAGTGTATTTACTAAATACCTATATGATTAAATGATTTTGAATTTGAATTTGCAGTCTGTCTGACCACGTATCACAGTAAAACCACTGAACTGATTTTGATGATACTTGGCATATTAGAATATCTTATTACATCCGGGAAATGGTTATGTTCCCGTGGGGTAGGATTAAAATGTTACAATGGACATTCGATTAAGAAGTCAATAATAAAATTTTGACTGCCGATTTTCTGCAGCGAAGGGCGGCTGGTTTACTAGAGTTGTACATACATATATGTCAGATTTGGATAGCTTCACACTATACTTAGAGAAAAATCACGTGCATTACGCTTAGAAATAGCGTCTGCATTATTTTAGAACTGGGTTTTTTGTTCAGCGAATTAGAAATAGAATTCATAACTTTTTTATTTATGAACAGGTTAAAATGAAACGAAACTGTAAATATTAAGTAACGCTTACTGCAATACATTAAAACCGTAACGAAATCGGATAAGCCGTTTCTGAGATTAGCGCGAACAAACGTACAGACAAACAAACAGACAAAAATTCTAACAACTTCTGTTTTGGTTCCTGTTACGTTAATAAAGGCCCTAATATTCGTTTTTCTCATATATCCTTCATGTACAGAAAGCGATCAGTTAGAATTTTATTATGTGTATAGATAGATAATATTTAGTTTATTATTGTATATTGCAATTCCATGAATTTGAACCAAAACAAATATAACAAAGACTCTGCTAGTTATACTACAGTCCACGCTTACACTTATTCTAGTAATACTTAAACACAGTCAAAATTTGACCAACATCGAAAATCGAGACCAGGTGGCATTGTAGTGAAGTATTAAATAACTAAAAAACTAAAATAAAAAAATAACTAAAAAAATTGAGATTGGCGAGTGGTTCTAAACTATGATTTTAATCTTGAGTAATTTCCAATTTACTTAAAAAATTGACTAAAGTACATAATTCTCGAAATAACAAATATATAGTGTGTGAATATGACCTCAATTGGTGAAGTTGTTCAAAAGTTTACTTATATTAAAAAAGATTAATGTAACTACTAATTATTATTTTCTTTATAACTGTTACGTTTAAACGTGTTTCTTACTTAAATTATCGTAGTTAAGACTGAATATACCCTTAGACTACGAATACCGTCACCCTTTCGTTCGTAGAAAATGAAATTTACGTTTGTTTAAACTCCATTCAATGAAATGGAAACTCGGCAGTGATCCAACAAAAGTTTTACTTTTAGTTAAACCAACGAAATTTCGCTCATATCAGTTCCTATAATAAACTTTCCCTATTTCAGTGAAAATATTACTTCCGAGCTCGACTCGGTTCAATTTAATTTGGAGTGAAATATTAGAGACAAATATGTCTCAGTTAGTAAATTTTTTTAAGTATTACTTAGATCTAAAAGTTAAAAACGAAGTATTAAAAGATTCAAAATAAATCACGTCATATAATTGCATAAACAAAGTAGGTAGAAAGACGACTTTTGTGTGCTGACGAAGGCCGTAGGTTCCTTTTAGTACCAACTTACTACTAATGTTTCTACTTATACAATCTAATTATGAAAACTACTTCATATGATATGATATTTGATAAGGATAACCTTCGCAGTAGTACAATAGATAAACGAAGGAAAGTGAAAATTTACTTATACTTCATTAATTAATAACAACTTATTAATTTGGCACTACTTATTTATTGCACAACTACTACTATAATAAAGCTAAAAAAATTGACTTTTTACTGACTTTACACACAATTACAGATGCTTCCGTGATGCCTTTGATGTTACTGAAGTCCATGAGCGACGGCGACCACTTACCATCAGGTGGCTCGTATGCTGGCTTGTCGACTAAGTGCGTAAAAAAAATTAAAAGATTATATCGTGATAAACTAAAGTAATTAAAATAAATTTCAAAAGTGAATTGTTAACTGAGCAAATTCAATATACTTAACGTGTTGTGTGTTGTTAACGAGCTTCGTTTCGTCCAATGTATCTTGTTAATGAGGAGAAGACTCTATCTTCAAACGATATCCAGCCTCGTCAGGGAGAGCCGGGGTTATATGCAATGCTTACCCACTAAAAAGCCTTCGGCAGCCAACCGTGCATACTTCGGAATATTACGTGAATGCACAGGTGCCTTTCCTGCGTAAAGTCCTGCAGGCTCGTCCGGGAGGAACTCAAGAAGCCCCGTCATTTATTCTTGTTTCAAAAATATACCAACCTTACATATACAAAGGAACAAATTTTCACTAAATTATTTATTAGTTATTTTTTTACTTCTAAAATTCTTTGTATTGATTACCTTTTGCCGTTCTGATTCTTACCTGTCATAATTCTCTCATTATCGCAATAGGCAGACTAAAATATACTTTATTTTCACCTAATGTAGGATCATATTCAATAAGAATTACTGTCATTTAACAACGTGCGTGCACGAATTCTTAGTTGTGTACAAATTACTCTATAACCTCACATTAGCCCGCACTTATTCGTAAGTATTATCTTGATGGAATGTTTCCTCGGTTTCTCTTTGTGAATATCCTTTCATAAGTTCCATTATGTATTTACTGCGTGCTTTTTCATGTTGAACTTTCCAAACATAAATACGATCTTTTATTTCTCTTGTAGTTGCAACCTTTCTCGGATAGTCACGAACAGGTATAACCAACTATTAGGTAGAAAAGTGCCTTCTGCTTATTACACTTAAAGCAATATGTATGCGTAACGTATTTCACGACAACATAGAGCATTACCTCATTATATGCATAAGATTCAACGAAAACATCGTGTATGCCTCTTTAGAAACTTACGATTGCTTCCTGATGCTTGCCTGATGTTTTGGAAACAACCGACACGAAATTTAAATTTATGACGATGACATACATAATGTACATGTATATGTATATGTATAATGCATAGTGTACATAATGACAGTGCTTAATTCAAATACCGTTATAAAGATTAAAAATCTTAATTAATTAAATAATACACATGTTTAATAATTATCAGGAAGCAAAACCAAGCGACACAGACAGATGGATGGATATTAAAACTTTTGGCAACTTGGCAAAATTATGTAGTACAGTATACCGATGCTGAGCTCAAGTTTCCTACCATAGTGAAGCAAGGCCATGTACACCACGCTATGTTTGAAAATTTATATATTTT
>PDGT01000026.1:2004424-2118500 GCA_003671415.1 Megathymus violae
AACCTTAATATAATAAGTGTTGTGAGACTTAAAATTAATTAAAAAATGAAAATTTTAACAAAGATGTTTAATCTTTGATTTTTTAAGATTCTAAGTATTATCGTTTCCGTTAGGTGCCCGGTAAGTATATATCTATATAAGTACAGAACTTTATGATGTAAAAGAGTGAATGAATCGAATACCAGCTATAAATTAACAACAAAAGACGACACGGCAGTTGTCTTAAGATAGTCATCCTTGATGCAAGCTAATGCGGTTACTGGTGCAACACAAGTTTTAAACCATAAGCAATACAAAACAAATTACGTCCCTCTGTAATCTCTGTACGAGTTCTTTGATCCTAAGTTAATATAAATTAATAATATGATAAATTTAAACATACTATAATAATTATGTTTCTTACTGTTGACCTTGTTATTACAAAATATACAAATATTGTAAATAGCTAAACGTCCTTACATTATAATTACTTGAGTGTATGCCTTGTAAGTAAATAATAAGTTCTTGTACTGTATATTTGTATTTCATTTATTATTTCTTTACTGTGTATACTATATGCTAGAATGATCTGTTATGTATTTATATATCGGGCGTGCTCGTGTGACGTCTGTGCGTGGTCTGCTACTAATTCCTTTTTCAGCTTCTATGCGGTCTATATAACACTTCGTTCGTTTCTGACTTTATCTATGCTATATTCTTACACTTTGTTATTTACTATAAAACTATTGAATCCTAACTTTAGTTATTGCCTTCGTAATTAATTTTATCATAAATTATGATGTTCTTAGATAAGCCAGTTTACAATTCTAATAATTATCTACCTATTAGACTAGTTCCTAAGTTTTATTACTAACTATATTTCCATTAATGTAAAGAGCTTGATTAAGCTTTATAATAAGTGTTGTGAATCGAAATTGTGGCCACTTAATGTTATAGATTCATATAATATTAGTAAGCCGCTTTAGAGCTACAGTGAAATTGACACACCTTCTTATAAAAACTTTTTTAGTATTGGCTTCAACGAAATATTATTTTTTAAATCTTACTAAAATTAGATGCATACAAAAGTTACGAAAAATTAAATATATTTAAATACGATACTTATTTATTACTTGTTATATCACAATTAACTTTAAGTGTTGTAATCAAACTTTAATCACTCCAGTATCATCAATCCAAGCAGTCCTTGCGATTTAATAATGATGAAATGATATAATAGGTTGCGGAGAGTCTTTTCGCATTTTTTTTGAAAATTCAAACAATTTTTTAATAAAGTTTTTTTAAATTTAACTAAAGTATATAAGTACCATTTTGTTCGATAACTTTTTGCCATCTTGTGGGTAGGGACATGATCCCATTGCTATAGAAATTCTGGGGTTGCTGATCAAAAAACTGCGTCAAATCGTTTTGGCAGTCCTCACGTGATGTTAACCTGACACTGCCTAAAGAATTCTGAAGAGACCGAAACAGGTAGAAATCTGAAGGTGCAAGGTCCGGGCTATACGGTGGATGCATCATCATCTCCCAGCCAAAGTCTCTTAGTTGTTGCTGAGTCTCCAAAGATGTGTAAGGCATTATCATGATGAAAAGTCACACCCCTTCAATTGACTAATTCCGGCCGCTTTTTCTCAACTTCTTGCTTTAGTCTCATCAGTTGTTCGCAGTAGAGTTCATAATCAATGGTCCTGCCGGACGGTAACAGCTCATAATGAATGATGCCCTTCCAATCCCACCATACACACAGCATCACCTTGTTGCGAGTTAACCCGAGTTTCGCCACAGTCTGTGAAGCCTGACCGGCCTTTGACCACGACCTTTTTCGCACGTTATTGTCATACGTGATCCACTTTTCATCACCAGTTATCAGCTTCTTCAAAAATGGTTAGGTTTCATTACGTTGTAATAAGAAATCGCAAATGAGGACACGGTTCATGAGGTTTCTTTCAGTGAGTTCGTGTGGCACACAAATATCGAGCTTTTTGTGTACCCAGCTTTGCCCAAATGCGTCAAAACTGTTTTGTGATCAATTTCCAGTTCTTCAGCTACGTCGTAACTACTGATATGCCGATCTTGCTCCACTTTTTCAAAAATGGCATCCATTTTATCCGTGACAGGGCGACCAGAGCGACGTGCGTCTTTGACATTAAAATTTCCGCATTGAAAACGCTTAAACCAATTTTGTGCTACTCTCACAGACACTGCACTAGATCCATACACATCACAAATTTTTTTCGCGGCCTACGTAGCATTTTTGCCTTTTTTGTAGTAAAATTTTAAAACGTAGCGAATTTCTTTATTACACTCACCCATCTTGGCAGTAAGCAAAACAAATGAAAATCACACATTTTCCAAATTTTAATCTAAAATTATCTTCTTTAAAATTTAAACTTTTTAATGATACCAAAACTGGCCAGATGCAAATGGTATAGTCAAAGAGATTTTATTACAAGCTCATACATACTAAAATGCGAAAATACTTTCTCCTCAACCTATTAAGAATGTCAGTAATAGACCTAAAGAAGAACTCATTTATTTTACTGTTGAAAGTTGTTTCAATATTATTTTTTTAAATATACAGTGAAGTTTAAAGCGGCACAATACAGACCAAGCCTATACGAAAGTGAAATCATAAACCATTGTCACTCAATGTGTCAAGGTGCAATGGTAAAACAAGGATTGTTTGGATTTAATGTAGATCTCAAAGCAATAATAAGTAAACTTAAAGCTATTTATAAAGTTCATAATATAGATTTGTATTTTATTCACATTTTTATAAAATGTAGGTTAATGAAAGTACTTTTACTGAAGGCCATGGGAACTAATATAATAAATTAGAATCGGGACTCTTTCTGACTTTAATTGTCATCAACTTAGATTGAGCTATTATTTATCTATTTATCATCGAAAATTCAAGTCGCATTTTAATGATAAAAAACTTTTCATGGACTACCCCTTCTTATGCGATTGCAACGATTTAAAATGATTTCTACACTTTAAAATAATTTCATGTCATTTTCGCCGTCAATACGAGACTCCAGTAACAAATAATTTAACATTAATCTAGTTACATGATCCATGGAGATACCATTTTTATTAATTATAATTTCACAATCGCCTTTAGCCTCTCCTTATGGTATGAAGACAAGATAAATTACCTAATTTGACTACAATGGAACACTTGTAGTTTGCTTGCTTTTCACTTATTTAAACTATTGGTTCAATAATAAGTCATGAGATTTTTTTTTATTGAATTTCAGCTTTTAGCTGGTCTTGCTTGTGACGCAATATTTTCAAACTGCATCATATAAAAATGTTTTACCTATATCTTCAATATGTTATTTTTTAATACTAACATTTTCAATAATAATATCCCCATGGCCCAATATACGATTCAAAACGTTCACATTTAAATAATAAGTAGTTCCAGCTAGATTTTAACTATATGCTAGCGTCCGTTTGCATACACTTTTTCATCATTTTAAGTGAGATTATTACACTTACACAACAGCTGTGCCATTGTGCCTGTAAACGTAGAATAAATAATAATATTATTGAATAAATAAAGCATAGTTATCAAGTGGAGCATTGTGAAGCATAACATTGTTGGAGCCTGCGCTGGATAAGTATTAAAAAGTTATTAGTGTAATTGATTCAAAAGTGACTTCCATCGCATTTATCGTTCGTAATATCTGCACCTCAATCATGAGATGAATATGAATTTTACGACTTATGATTGGGGTACTCGGTTAGTATAGTTAGCGATACAGTGATTTGTGATATTACAAAATACTAACTTATTGGGATTTAGTACAACGTCCTGTGTTATTTCGGAAATTTATTGTAGTTAACTTTAGTGGGTCACGAAAGAACACCAATAAAATAGTAACTATTAATATTTCATAAATTTATATTATAGACATGGCATTGTTTGGGACGGGGTCTACGTGACGATGGGTACGTTTCTATTAATTATTGATTTACTTTTAAACAAGTTTTTGCAAGCACGTACTCGTAGTCCCCGTGCTTCGGCACATTAACGGGCCTACGGTAAATACATTATATTTATCTATAGACCATTGGCACTAAAAATTTAAATTCATACACACATAGAAAAGCCAACATTTGCGGACAAACATGGGTTATGTTAGGCCAGAAAGTTACCATATTACGAAGAATAAACTCGGTCTCGTAATTTAATCTGGTTTCTTATTTCGACTTATTTCATTAGTTACATGTGATAGGTATTAGTTATGCTATGTTATATTCTATAACGTATTCAGTAGATATTTATTCTGCTCAAAGATCTAAATTAAGCTTGTAGGCAAAACGAAAATGAACTCAGATTTTAGAAACGTTACTACAGTACGTAAGTGGGTATGTATAGAAGAATTGGAATTTAAAAATGCCGCAGCAGATTATATCAACTTAAGTTTACTTTTTACAAGTCGCAATTCCAACGTATTCATAGCCTTCGTTTTCTATAGTTACCCATCGTTGCGAGTCTACAGCGAATTTCAATGTCTAGTGTCACGGGTCTATAAATTAATAAATAAATTTGAAAACGTTAAAAGGTCGACCCGCTCGCTGGGGCTACGAGTAAACGGTCTATTTGCACTTCTGTATACCTTCTGAATAAAAATTTTAACTTCTAACTTACTACTGAATCTTTAAGTATTAACTCATCAACGCTTTCTTTTATATTCCAAAGTTTTTTTTGAATACATATTAAGAAAGTAGAAAGCTGGTTGCTTACGTATTCCATAACTAAGAGCGTCAAACGGAGTTTAATAGCGGGACATAAGTGAACCATATAACGTAGAACAATAATTATATTTTAGCCTAAATCAATACGTGCTATAATCAGAGGTGCAAAGTACCATATTTAGTAAAAGATATATTTTTATTGTTTCCTAACTTTATTGTAAAAATTGATGGCAACCGTGAAGGAGTAAAACCCCGATAAAATAGTAGGTATTGTACTTGTATATAAATTACTTTTGATAGCATATAATTCATAAAGAGATCAAGATAAGCCTCGTGCGGTTCGTCGGATATTTTTAATCTATTTAATTATAATATTAAGGATAAATTTAAAAAATAAATTGTAATGTCAACAAACTGTTGTGATTGTTATATTCGAAGTTGCATTTTCATTAAAATAATTAGAAGTATATTTTCCATAGTGCTGCCAAAATACATAGATGTAGTCATGTTGTTTACATACAAAATGTTTCGAGGTTGTTCGTGGATTTGTGGATTGTATAATGATATGGCTGGTGAGTGTGGATGTGTTGTTATTTTGTGTACGATAGCCATCATCACTGCCCTAACGCCAATAACTAACTATGGAAGGAGTAGATACTAATACCACTACGGAAGTTATACAATAAATAATTAGACTTGGAAGTGGTAGTTATGTTGGCTTGTGTACATGACTTAATACATTATCAAATAAAAGGAATTCGTACGAAATTACATGTTTTATTTACCCAGTTATAATTGCATTTTTTAGATTTTTGTTGAATGACTTGTGAATTGTCAATAGAAAAAAGATCGAACACCCGCCGCGCTAGAAAACTGTGATACGGCTCGCTTGGACATAAATGAAGTCTTCACAAACAATCGACACTAGAGAATCAACATTCGGCCAGTAAGATCACTACCAACTGAGCTACAGGATCGCGATAAGCGAATCCTATTTATTTATTTTATCCCTTTACATATGAAATCACAATTTCTGTGTCGCCATTTAGGTGCATAGTGAAATAAATAGTGAGTCAGTTTTGAGTACGGTGGATGAAACAATTTATGTCCTGACAAATATTATTTTTGAGTGCGATAGATAATCTACCATCTCATCAGACTGTTTCTGGGGCATATTGAATTCCTCAACTTTTATAGTCAAAATGATTTGATTTTATTAAAATCAAATTAAGATAAAGCAGTGAGTTGTTTAAAAATTTTAGAGTAACTTAATGCAGTAAATGTGTAATTTAAATAGTAATTGATAATTTAATTAGTAATTGATAAAATAAACAATGATGTTTATATGTAAATAATGTATGATAAAATTTAATTATGGTAACATGTAAAGGGCATGTAATGGGTACAATGTAAAGGGCAGGTAAAAATGGGTTTAATTTATATCAGAGCTTCCCAGGCTTTTTTTCTCATAGACCACTTTCAAAATTTAGCTGGTTCCGGTGGACATTTACCATATTCACAAAACTTGACAAAAAATGTGAAGATTAACTGTGGAAATTTACGTTGCGGCCGAGTTTCAATCACGAATTAATAGTTTTTGAAAAAAAAAAATTATAATTGATTGGTTAATTTATTATTGATTGTGTTGTGAGTGGATGTCAAAAAAATAAAGTTGGCCAATCAAAAAAATGATTCCGTCCAACTCCAATCCAACCATTCGTATTTATATTGGTGAAGAATCAAACAAGTTCATGCAAGATTGCAAGCATACACACCACAAGTTGTATTTCGTCGCTTTGCACGACTGAACAAGCGTTGCACGTTGTATCGGATATCTTAAAGAGCGATTTGAATATCTCGGATCATCACATGATTGCTTCCTACGCTCTGCAGATAACCTGGTGCTCAGTACTCCCACTCATACATCAAGTTATTATAAAAAATCTTATACGGTATCCGCAGTACGACTATGTAACAAACTACCACTTAAAGTTCGACGGGCTAAGACTTAAAATTCTTTCAAAAAGCAATCTTAGTCCTGATTTTATTGATTAAATTTCTTACTTTCATTTCTCTCCTCTGACATTAAATATCTGTCCCTTTCTCAACTTAACTCTTTCTCGCCTATTTCCTACCGCTACATTTATCACTACGTGGGTTAAATATATATTTTATATCATGTAGGTACTTATAATGTGTTGTTTTACTATATCTATTATATTATCTAACTATACTCTTGTTATTATTATCACATATTTATTTGTTCCTATACACCCTCGCCCACTTCCTCTTACTAACTAATGTCTTCTACCGAACGGTTGTCTGGAAAAGATCGCTACCTGAGCGATAAGACCGCCTTTTGTTACCACTGCTATATATACTTTTAAATGTGTAATGTGTAATTATGTGGTGTACAATAAAGAATATTCAAAATAAATAAATATGAACACTACATACATATGTACTTGCTCTTATAATATAAATAAAAAAAACATTTAAAAAACACTCCCACCTAGTTGAAGTTTCCCGAGCTTTTTTTATTTAAATTTTTTCAAGCAAAAATTATACGCTTATAACAACTGAATTGACAAAGCTACCTTTAAATATTTAATTTGCGGTTTTAGTGCATATATTCGTCATTCCGTCGTTATGTAAATATTTACGTTATTACATAACGTTTTCTTATACTATAATTTACAAGTATCATAAAGTGACATCTATGTACATCTGTGTACCTTTAACTAGTAAGTGTAAAAAGGATATACACTGACCATAAACAATAAAATTGGAGCATACACGCAGGATGTAGGTAGTTATCAAAACTGAAATTGTCACACGTCAATCATGGAATATGCAAGTTTTATAAGTAACAGTCCCTGAGCTTCTTAAAATATTATCTGTCTACATTGATAGGTGAAGTCAAGCCAACATTTTAGTTTTTCACTATCGAATGCAGATAAATTTTAGTGGACCCCCGCTTACGAATTGTGAACTCTCATTTTTTGTCACGCCAACGTAGACCCCCGTCGAGTCTTCCGTGAACCCCTGGGGGCCACCTGGACCGCTTTGGGAACTAAGATTTTATATCAACCTTATCTAACCATGGATCTAACGTACCCAATGGACATTAAAGATTAAACCTTCGTTATGTCGTTGACGTCAAGGAAGATTTATATAGGATAGGATTGACGACATTTACTTCGACATTGAGACCGTTTTAAGATCTATTATGATTGCAGTATCTGTTGTAAGTTTTAAGCCTTTTATTTGTTTTGGTATTTTCTTCACAGACATTCTTTACGACTGCATAACGATCAAGTACGAGAAAAAACGTAATGAAGTCCTGGATGCGAAACTAAAAACCTTTAAAAAGTTTTATATACAAACAAGACGAACCAATGTAATTACAAATTTACTAATGACAGTTATACGTGCAACCAGTTCCGAATTACGACACTGCTCGATCGTGCGCAGCCTCTAATTACATGAATATTAATTTTATTGATTCTGTGTCATATTTGATTAGATTACAAAGTCGATTTGTCAGGATCCCCTCCGTTTGTTTAGTCGAATTTGGAAGAGTAAAATGTAAGAAGGACGGTAAAACTCCCGGATGATAAACATACTTACAAAGGAAAAAACAAAGGCTCTATATATTATTTATTTATATTTATTAAAAGGTACAATATATTACATCGCCTGCACTTCATTGCTCTCCAACGTACATCACAATCCTTCGTAATGACTAAGCAAAATGATAAGTATGGTAAAGTGGATTGTACCTACACAAAGTACAAAATTAAGCATAATATATCTTATTACTACATACCTAACAATAACTCGAAAGTCAATACTGTGATATAGGAAATAATACAAAATTTACCGCGGCATATTGATTAAATAAAGATTATGCACGTCTCCTTACTAACGGGTAGTCATATTTGATTACTTTGATAAGAAAAATTAATTTGACGTAATGACTAACGAAAATATTTACAAAGAAATATCGAATACCTCATAACAGAAAACAAATGTATATATGAAGGATATAATATGAATTACATAACTCTTGTTGCGCTCCTACTAACACTATTAGGATTCAGAAGTACTTTAGATGCGAATAAATTAAACGATATACAGGTGATGTTCATCTCGCGTGTCGGTCACGGCTCACCGTCGGCACGCGGTTCCAGGTTCATTCCCTTATACATAAGAATCGCTAACGCTAGCTAGAGCTAGAGCTAGTTCCTACCTCACAACTGAACTATGAGCGTACTTTAATATCACTAAGCACAATATACTGGCGTTTATACCAAACGCGTGCCACTCCACACCTCGAGATGACAACGGCATTTCGATGCACCGATTAAGCTGAAACTGTATTGCTGTTTTTATAGAATATTAAAAATATCTAATTAAATATCGGATTGATAGAATGAAGAATATAGATTCTAATAAAAAGATCCGAATAACTACAACGCGTAACATCCTTAAAGTCAAAACAAGTCCATATAAATGGTAATGCCTATTCTTTATATAAAATAATTACGAATAGTTGGCTACATATTATTACTGAATAGAAATTTGAGCTGAATAAATCACGTTGCTGTTATTGCATTTTACGTATCCACGTCAATATACGTCGTTCGTAGTGATGCGACACGTTGTCCGTCGACGGGAGATCCCCACTACAAGCTACTTTGGCAACTTCGTGGACGTGTCGAATTATTTATTCATTGACAATTTGTGCTTCACAGTCGCTTAACAACTATGACATGTACATCTAATTTCAATCGGTGCGAAACAAATCACCTCCAAAAAAAAATCTTCAGAAATACAAACTTACAAAATTAGGCCTCACCGAAATAAATGCTTTGTCATGGAATATACATTATAAGTAAATACACAGCAAATGAAATAATTGTTTACAGTTAACTTTCACTGAATAATTGAGATAATGTTAAAATACGATGTAGTCTTTTGTCATCGTTGCACGAGTCTGTTAGCCATAACAATACTAATTACGTAAGTTTTATTTATAGTTATACGTGGTGCACTCTGTAAAACCTTATCTCCAATTACATAACTAATCCTGTGGCAACACTCTTAAATGACCAATCTGAAAGTCATAAATGTTTATTATAAAAAAACAATGTTATACGAACGAATAAGAAAATAATTTATATGAAGAAAACAGTGATCAAGAAAATATTACAATACTTTCTCTGTGTCGAATGAGTTAATTACAGCGCAGGGGATTGATGGAACAATACTAGCCAATGTTGCTCGTCAATTCAGGTACAAAATATAAATCTCAATATATAAATTAATTATGCATCTCAACAATGCCAATACACTTAACAGTACCATATCGCCGCTCCGTTTTATATCCAACCAAATAGCTTTGTTCCTTCAGTCCGTAACGTCGAGTTCATTATAAATATATACAACATACGAGTACGTTACACACATATCTCCTCGAATTTAGCGACAGAGAAAATTTTAATGTAAGCACACAGTTTTACAAAGTGTAAATGGTGAGACACGCAACCACGACCGTTGAATTTATTAGAAGGCGATGCGAGATTGAAAATAGAACAATTTCTACTGAAACAATCTTTACACAGAAGACAATAGCGACACTCACCACTACGCTGAAAATGGCACTATATCAAATATTTATTCATAAACTTCTTAATCTCACGAAATCTCAACGATAACACTTCAAATTATTGCAAATAGTTTTAATATACTTTCGAGTACCCGTTTACATTGTGTTCAAATGTAGCACGTGGTACGGTTCAAAGTATGAGTACCGTAGATTATTCATCTGCGGAATTAATAGAAAATACATACATTTTGTAATATATGTCTTTATGTCATGAATGTATTAAGGAGCGTTCCGCCAGTATACTTGACTGGTACAATCTACGGCCGCTGGGTGGGAACGCGATTGTGTTCTGTCGAGGGTGCACTAGGGCACTGGCCACATCTGAGCGACCACGGCGAGCGGGGAGACGTCAACACGCTATATTTAGCATACGTTTTCGTTGAGGCGATTTTCTCATACATTTACAGCCTTTTCAAACACTGGCGTTACACTCTTGAATACTGAAAGACTGTATTAATTATCATCCAGACAAATTTTGGTAATGTACAAGGATTACTTACAGACTTATTTGCAACTTAAGAAACGCAATAAATTACTTTTTAATAATAAAACTTACTAATGCACTTAGAAACGTACGGGAATGAAAAGAATTTTTTGCAGTACATCAAACAAACTGAATATCAAGGGAAACGTTAAATTGAATTTCGCCAAAATACGCAAGTGACACAGACGCGTAATATTTGATCGGTTGGTCACGACCGCGTTCGTCCTCGCTCGCCGCGGACGCACGCAACAGACGCGAGACGCGACGCGTTGCGCCGTCACAATGCGTTGCGTCGCGTTGCGTTCAGCTAAGAGAGTATTGTTGCAAGCGGCGCGTGTTAGTGACGCGTTACGGTGGGTGCCAAGTCGCCGCGGTTGGTCGCCGCTCTAGAACAAACCTTTCTTTTTCTTGTCCTTCTTGTCCTTGCCGTCCACCGTCCTGAAATGAACAGAAAATCTTTTGTAAAATCCTATTAATAAACTGTGAGTTGTCAATCTAAAAACAATAACACAAGTATCATAAAGATACCAGTATTATATAGGGAACATCCACGACGCAGTTCGTCTCAAATTATTTTAATTTTTTTGCCGTAACTTGTTAGAGATGATAACTTTTGGTAACTATTTAATATAACCTCCACATCTGCAAAGAACAGTGTCCACGAACTCAAAGTGGCGTTTTATAGTATTACTTCATTGATTTATTGCATCATCACCATTAATTAGAAAATCATTATTTACATGAGCCTATTAGGATACTGAAAAGCACGAGAAAAATACAAGTAAATACTGACAAGGCTGCCACTCCAGTACGAACGCGATTTCAAGTGACCGATCGAGGATTTGTGTTGCGATACTTATCTCGTTATAATATATACAAATGATGAAATTATATCACGTAGTTTTAAGCTTTAAGTATTTATGAACATACTGAGTTTGTTTCACTGATGTTTGTATTCACTATTCACATGTAACATTCCCCAGTACACTTTTTAAGTTTACTATTACTAAAAATTGCTCGCCATCGTCGTTATCCATGGTTGTCCCACTACACAGATAGAATATGAAGGGTAACGGTCACATAATAAAACACATCCAAGTGCAGATCGGTAGACTTAAACCACGATTGAGAACAGAAGAACACTCAGATACAGGTTTCCTCGTGATGTTTTCCTTCACCCAAACAAATGATAATTAATTCTGGCAGGATAAAAACGTAATAGAAAATTGTACACGTCAAATTGACCGATTACAAGGATTTTGTATGCGCTTCGTGCATTGAACGTAAAAAAACAACACAAACACTGACTCCTTGCTGTTGGCTTCGAGCGAGCGGCGGCGCAGGTCGTCGAGCGAGAGGCCGGTTTCTCGCTCCCACGCGGCACGCTCGGCCAGCAGCGCGCGCTGGCGCTCCTCCAGCTCGCGCGCCTGCGCCTCGAGCGCGCGCCGCGTCGCCTCGTGCCGCCGCGCCAGCTCCGCCTCCGATTCCTTCAGCTTGGCGCGCTTCTCGCGCACCTTCAACTCGAACACCTGACACACAGATCCGCGGTCCGTTAACACGAACTCGATTCTCTCATGATAAATCGCCTCCATCTATTCGAAATACTTCCGGAACCTTACAAAAGGTAAAAGATTTCTTCAAATAAATGCTATGGTTCCGGGTATTACCTTTCACATACACCCAAATACACAAAATTAGCATTCTCTCTTTATACTTTTAGTATAGACAATGGAAATTATTGACTGGCTAGAAATTGAATTGTATATATATACATATATTAGATATAAATTAATATTAACTTTAACCAATGAAAATTATGTTTATTTCAGTGTTATGATCTTTCTTCGTTCATGTAAGGTTGGCGACACATGCTTTGGTACAAAGTTTACAGCAGGTACTGGGCTACTTGAACTTTTCTCCATTCGATAACTTTACAAGTTGACACTGTATAGAGTTGTCGAAAAGCCCGCGTCATAAGATACAGTAATAACTATATCGCAAATAATATAAATGGTCGCAGAACTAAAGTAAATATACACGTACATGTGACATTCTTATTTAATTAAATTCATTGATTATTTAATTATCGCCTTAACCTCTCATCGTTAGTTACACTGCCGGCTCGCAGCAGGACAGTTATGTTTGGGGATGATGATAATGGTGATTAAATTATCGAGCCGAAGTCAGAATCAGAATCCGGAGTCTAAAGGAAAACATGCGGTGGACAAAGGAGAGTCCGGAAAAATTCAAAGTTGAAAAGTTGGCAACATACATAGATTGTGGCGGACGTATCCTGAGATAGAAAAGGGATTTAATATATAAGCATATAACTTAGTAGTTCAGACGGGCGGTGAAGCCGTTCATGAGATGCGGCAAATTAGCGCAATTTGTGCCGTTTTTGCTGGACGACGCATTACAGTTCACACAAACCGAGCTCCGAAAGAGGCTTTTTGTAAATTTACCAACCACCTCGTCCATACCTGGTTCTCGTTGACTTTTCTTGTATCACGGTTAAAAAAAAATTGTAACGGGATTGAAAATTTTTGGACGACAAGAAGATAAAGGCGTAGGCTACATTCGTACGTACATTCATACGTACGAAATTCTTTAATTTTATTGAACAAATTAAGTAATATTTGTTGAACGGTTTTAAGTCTTACATACGCGTTTTGAAAACTGTATTCGAGGAGGATTATAGTGAAAATAATTTATTAATCTTGTTTTTTTTTCCTGAAGTACCTTAAGCTTTTACTTACTATAGAGGTCTCTACTTTCCTGTGTGATTGATGTCTACTGTTACCATTGGTGATATTCATGATATTTTCAAACACAGGATTAAAAATTGCATGATATTTTTAGAGAACCTTAGATTTACATACACGGATTATAAAGTTTTTATATTCAACGTTCCTTAACTATTCAATCGATAATTTAAAACTGTACAATACAATACCTGTTCCATTTCACTTTCCATTTTCTTCATTTTAAGATCGTGTTCTCGTTTCTCCTCTTCCATTTGGGCCAAAGGATTCCTGGGAACAATTACAGAATAATATTACATGTATACAGATAATATACATCATTCCAACACTCGACACTTCAGTACTATGCACTGTACACAACAATAACAACATCAATATTATATACTCGTGCATGTTTGTGGAGATAAGCTCTAACGTATCGCATGCTAACACTCAAATATTTACAAATATACTTTGTCGTAAAATATTATGTACAGGGTGTAATTAATTAACAACATGTGACCATAAACGGAACCTTAAAAAAATTGTAAATATAATTTAATGGTAACCTAAAAATTTCATCATTAGAATTAAATCGATAATCAAATTGAGTAATACCGACAAAACTACATTAATAGAGAAAATTTAATATCATTATTTGTTCTAATGATACCTACTACAGTACAATAGAACGTTACAATGAAACATTACTTTAAATATTATTAAAATACAAGTTTATATAACTACATATTTACAAGTTTGCTAATTGACAATAATGTCTGGGGCGACGTATGATACAAGTTGCTTCAGACGAATAAGTTTCGTTTTTATAGTTCATATAGTAGTAAAAAAATGAGTGCCGTCTCGTCTGTTTGTAACTCAAATAGGATAGAAATCATATTTATTGGCTAGGTTGCTAATCGGTTATAAAAGTACTATGACCTCACGTAACACCAGATGCACGTACGTGCCAGTCGGTATACTGAACATATATAATGCAATTCGAAGCATCTAGCAATAAAATCTACACAAGCTCAACCCAATCGTGACAATACACAACATTACGTGAATTTATCCATGACATATACGTAACAGTGTACTACTGTACCTAATGATATTATATAAAGACATGCATGAGCTAGTGTGTAACCCCGTGCTGTAGGATGAAAATGTAGGTAATGGTAAAAAACACACAAAGATAGTGTGTGCGCTATGGAACTTACCACACGGTTATGAAACTGTTCATCAGTCCTTGCGGGCACAAACTGAACACCAACACAACCATAGTTAACGTACAACACGTGGCTGTGTTCGCTCACTACGCTGGCATTAATTACTTTTGCTTTTTATTAAAAATACTATTGTTTTCATAAATTGCAATTCAAATCTAGAAATGTATATTGAAATCTCTCCTATGTAAACTAAAAATCAATGAATGTAATTGCATATTATTAGAATTGTGGATTATCAGTTAATTTTTTTCTGTGTTATAAAAGTAACAATCAATTAATAACATCAAAATGTATTTTACTGCGTAGGAAAAATCGACAAAGTACGATAATAAACCCAAAAATAAAAACAATCAGTTACTCTGTGAAAAGAGAATAAGTTACTCTGTGCTGAGAGAACAAATTAAGATACATAGTATTTATATCACTTTGAAACTATTGCTCTTCGTAAACAATCCACAACACACATATTTATTGTATACATGATACGGTTAAAGGCAATAACGAACGCGAGAATGACACAATGTTTAAATTAACAGCAATATACAGTCAATAACAGTGCGTTGTTGTGCGAGACGTGCGAGACGCGCGAGATACCTTCGCGATACAATGAACAACAAATTGTTATTAATGCCACTGTAGATGCGCATGAACTTTAAAGTTATTATGATTAATGGCATTGATCATGGATATTTTAAGGGCTACGTCATCGCATTTCGAAAATGGTGGATCTTTAAAAATCACACGGCCTGTTCAAATAACCTTTTCATACATTTCATACTACTATAAAGTTCATTTGTAATGTAATAAATGCCGGTTTGATTATCTATAAACAAAGTTAGATTTATCACTCCGAGTGTCTGACGTCTGTCGCTTACCAAATATAAAGTACAAAATGAAGTTCATACAAAAATGATACCGATCGATAACCGTCGGTAGCGTGTAGATCGGTTATAAGGACTGGCCGTACATCAATATCTTGATATGAAATGGAAATCAAGGAAATGACAAGTTCAAAATTACAAATCAGAAATGACATTTAAAATAATCCATGTCAATTGATAATGGTAAATGTTAACAATGGGAATTCCATTTCTGCATGCCCAAGCACGGTACGTTCTGTTCGTAAACAGAGTTGCAACTATCGCTCGCGTCTAAATGTAGTGTTAAAAATAAACAGTCACACAAGTCAGAAGTGACAGCAAGAAGACAGATTGAACTAAAAGGTGACCAGACATGCAGCAATGAAAAAACATACCACTAACGCTAATCCATTTCTCAAGAATATATTTTAAAAATATTTGCTTCACAAGTTTTGAATGTGAATATGTAGGTTTAAGTCTGGTCACCTTAAATATGGCGACAACAGTAAAGAAACCAATGTTTTTTTTTTTAATTCACAGTCGTAAGTAAAACACAATACGGTCAACCCCGTCCACATAGGTTGTTAAATCTTACCATGCCTCATAAATTTTAGCTTAAAAATCCGCATTAAAATATTGTTAGTAGAAAACATGTTATAATTAAACCTTAGTACCAATTTTTAGTTACTTTTAAAATAATAAGAACATAAAAAATCATTTTATAATTGTGACTACTCGTAATTTACCATACTTTTAAACCAGTTTTAAAATATAATACAACATCAAAGATAAACATAGCCTTTTCTGAAGTCTGTAACAAGTTAGGGAGTGATTTATTTAAAACCGTATATGTAATTAATTATTCACAGCTTTTAATTAGATAACCCATTACGAGTACTCAAATTACAGGAATATCAAACATGAATTAAGTTTTTGCCTCCAAAATAACTATTACCTGATAATGTTTTAAGAATAAATCGAGTCGAAACTGATAACAACGGCAGCAAAAGGGCATTCAGGACTTTTGATGAAATACCTTCATAAACGAGGCATACGCAAAAATATAATTGAAAGATATGATCGTACCTTCAAGGTTACTTAAATTAAACATATATCTCTCATTGATGTTTTATACCACACCAAAAACTCCAGATTAAAATGTAAGAAGGTTCTTCAATGTGTTATTTCAGCAAAATAAACATTGAATATAAAGAATTTCGTTTATTATGTGGTAAGAAGCTGTTTTTGCACCACAATTCTGCTCAAATTGGACATTAGGCTAGGACTGGCGTACAAGTAAGAATTTATTTAACATTAAATTAACATAAATTTTAACAATTTTACATGACGTTTGGCTAGGGTCACATTGTCGAATCGTCATCGCTACGCTGGAGAAACCTAAGGCTTCCTAGAGCAAATAAATTTCTGGGATCCAATTACCTTAATAACAATGCAAAAGTATGTATGTAACAATAATATAAATGTATGTAACAATAATACAGCCAGTCATCCCCTCTGACCATATCCAGTCATACCCGCCTGCTGCATTCATGAACTTACGTACGAGCAATACCAAAAACATATTGTTATCCACAATCAACAACCGCAAGTCTCGCTGCATATTATTTACTTTATGTTTACTTAATTCAACTTTGTTGTACCTTCTTAAATGGAAACCAAAAGTGAACCGATAACGTTTCACCATAACATTAGTAAGAAGTAATGCCTTATAGAGAATATCGAATGTAGACATCGGACACAAACGAGTCGTAGATCTTTCTTTTATCTCTGGTACATATATCAGTAATGACTCAGCGGCTTGTCGTATTTCATCTATAAGCGCACGTTTTTAACGTGAAATGGTCGAAAAAACCATCGTACGAACATGAAGTCCGTTGTCTACACCGTGAGCTCATCTCTATAATATATATACACCAATAGGCTGTATTCCATTATCTGACAATGTTACTATAAAATCTCAAAGGAACCTAAAGTATGATCTACTTATTTTACTATATTTATCACTGACTCAGGTCTCTCTTTGTACAAAAAAATTGCACACAAATGTATTAATGAACGCCTGTCCAGTTTATTTATATTATAGAGATAATCGGTCCCGAGCATTGCGTATAAATATCGAACGCGTGACACTATTGATCAATATATGTACATGTGTGACGTACTTGTTGGAATTAATCCTGTGCGGCTTGCCGTCGTGCGAGAGGCCGGCCAGCTTGCGGCAGCGGTAGTTCTCGTAGTGCACCGAGCTGGTCACGTCCTTGAGGTCCTGCAGGTGCGTGCGGATCACCATGTTGCGCAACGCCAGGAAGTCGCAGTGCTCCAGGTTCTCCACTGGAACACAAACAAACAATTTTTTAGTAATATTTTGTATTTTTTAAACTTCGACTGACATCCGGCGCATATGGGAAGGTTATCCGATGTCTCTAACGGAAGCCCCGGTGCCTTCCCTGCATGTTACTTTATAATTTTGTTTCGAAGAGGAATTCTCTTTTTAACTACTTGACAATACTTGTAACAGTATCAAAGTTGTAAGGCTTAACAATCGGGTTTGCCATTAATTCGTAACCGACAATTTGTCGATCCCGTAGCCCAATTGGTAGTGACACTGCGTGGCGAGCGAAGGTTCCTGGGTTTGATTCCAGACTGGGACAGACGGTTATGTGATAGATAAATTAATGTTCTCGGGTAATGTGTATTTGTTGATTTTTTAAATTAATGTGGGCTAATCTTCATATTAAATTAAAAATTACAGTCGCTTTTGTGCATGTACCTAAATAAGTGTGACTTAAAAACTAATAATTTTCAAATAATAATTTTAGCAAAATAAAACTCAATATCTGGGCAATAAAATTAGATTTGTTTTAATAAAAATACTGATGATAAAACAAAAATTTTGTATTAGTATAAAAATTATATAATAAGTGAATCCAGCCACTTACTTCCTATTTTAAGATCCAGCCAACGTTCCTTACTTGTACTGAACCATGCTGATAGCTTACCATGGCATGATCGAACCACAAAATAAATTAATTGGACAAGTCAAGCTCACTCACCCTCAGCGATACCCCAGGGGTACTTGCGGCCGCGGATGCGCCGGCCGTCCTGTTCGATGACGGTGTTCGCGCCCACCACCGCGAACGGTACGCGGTGACGCAGCGCACGCGTTACGTCGCCCCCTTCACCCTCTTCCCCCGCACCACTCTCCGGGAACTCGTAGATTTTAATCTTGTGCTGCGCTATCTCTTTCATTATCTAAAAGAGAAAAGATAAAACATTTAATCTAGGGATATACTTATAACTTACTTCTGCATTGGAAAGAAATTCATCCTCACAAAATACTACTTAAGTTGAATTAGTATACAAGTCTCAGCTGCAACGCACCTCCAATAGACTTAATACTTGCCACATATATCATTGACCTACCTGCACGACCGTAGCTCAGCTGACTGTATGCGTGTGGCAATTGTTCGACTAAATCATTTACCACGTAGATAGTCAGGTTTAGTATATAACAATAAGGCATCTTCGTCGCAATCTGGATTCAAACATCAGAATCTCTGATCTATGACAGTTTTATTATATTTACGCACATACAAAAGCTTTTCGTTCGTCAAACTTCGCCATATCTTCAAAAAGTGCCAACCAGGAACAAACCCGAGAGAAAAAATCGTAAGCAACTTAAGAAGAATATGTATCTTGTGCGCCACAGCATATAATTTAACTATAATTACTTTAAATGAATTCAATAATAGAAACTGAATATAAATATATATTTTATTTTAATTTAAACTAAATTTATTCGAAACAATATACTATATATGTATGTATACTGTGTACACAACAATACCTGTTCCTTGAAGTCCTTGCACTCTTCGGGCGTCATCGTATCGGCCTTGGCGATAACGGGAATGATGTTGACCTTGTCTCCGAGTCGCTGCATGAACTCCACATCCAGCGGCTTCAGACCGTGGCCGCTCGGTGCAATGAAGTACAAACAGCAATGGACGCGCGTGTCCGGCGGGGCTGCCTTGCGCGTCACGCGGGATTCGGCGTTGAGAAACTCCTCATATTTAGACTCGACAAAATCGATTATCGGTTGCCAGCTGAAAATAACATTAAATTGACGTGATTTTAAACTGAGCAAAGTTAATTATATCGTCGAATGTACATGTTCAGTGTCGTTTTGCTGCAGCGTTTAAAAATATTTCCGACGTTAAAACGATAAGTTATGAGCATTCTTGTACATGGGACACAAATACTATCAAGATTATTATATACCTACTTTTACGGTGTTTGTAAAGACACATTTGAAGAATATATTATCCTACATTGACCAGTAGATAATAAAATTGATCAATAATGATGATGTAATAATTTCTAATTACGCTCGATTAACATTGTCTATGAAGTAAAGATATAATAAGTAAATATAATATAATAATATAATATAATATAATATGATATAATAGTATAAGTACAGAATAAAATATTAAAAGCCCGATCGATCGGCTCTGTAGTGTCGGTGGGCGTATTGTGTACAGTGAGCCGCACGGCACGCTTCTGCACTTATTAAAGAGCATTTAACTCGTACTTGGCAAATCCGTCACATACGTGCCATCTGTAGGTATACCACACGGGCTTGCTAGAAACAATATCAGAGTATAATGTTAATTCTAGCTTTTTTAATATAATTTAATACTTAATTTAAAAAAATATATTTAATAATGATTAAATTTTCAAACATAAAAATTTCATGAAAGCAAATTTCATCATCATCACATCTCTACTCTACTGCTGTGCGCGCCTTCCACATTGAGCGAGTTTGGCCATATGTAGATTGGTACACAATCTTAGTTAATAAATGGAACTGATTAAAATCAGTGTGACTTTTTAAACATCTGCTCAACCTGACGACTGAATTTGGACTATGTCATATCACTACACACACTGCTCTACTAGGTCACACAAAACCCGCAATACAAAGTTGCAAATGAACAAAAATATAATTATATTTTTAATATGTATTCTTCTTGTAATAACGATATAAATTTTAACTTTAAATAAAGAATCATTTACCAGTTGCTGTTATCAACTGCGTCACCAAAGCCGGGCGTGTCGACTATGGTGAGGGTAAGGTTGACGCCGTTCTCCTTCAGGAGGACCACGCTCGTCTCCACCCCTACAGTCTTCTTCACTCGTAGTGAAGGGCCTGGGTGCTTGTCGCGATCGTAAACCTCAGTGAGGAACAACGAGTTTATCAGCGTTGACTTGCCAAGACCCGTCTCACCTAAAGAATTTTCGTCATCATTAGCACAACCCACAATTGTTCCATTGTAAGTCTAGTCGAAAAATCCATGATCCATAACTTAAAGTGCGAAATGACAACTTTCTTTATACATATATGTATGTCCAGGATCTACGTTTCCCTTAATGTTTTCGCTGCCGTAGTCTCGATTCATAGGGAAAAATGAATATTACGGAGAGTCATTAATAATCTGGAAATACTATCTGTATCAAAATTCGTCACGATATTTTCCTTTACCGAAGCAAGAAAACCAATCAATTTCGAAAAATCAAGATACAAACAAACCTACTTTAGTAAGAGTCATGGGTGTTTGTAATGTCATATTTGTGTACGTTCATGCCACCCGCAACACAGGTAATCCTAGTGCGGTGGTGTGAGTGTGTAAACGTTTATTTATTATTATTACTTTCAAAACATAAAGCACGTCATTGTTACATAATATACAATATTACACCTGCTCATTATAATATAACACTATTTTATTCAAGAATCATTAACAATAGTCGTCTAGAATTTCAGATGGATCAGACACGATATGTATGCAATGGTAATCTAAAGTACAAAAAATACGTACATTTTAACATACTGCAAATATTTTGTAAAGATACGAGTATACACGACCGTATTAACGCTCTGAATTCAACTTACTTACGAACATTTTGTCCGAATGAATATAAAATGCTACGCACGACGACAGGCACCTCATTATACAAAACAGAACGGTCGATCTTTATTCCTCACACAAAAGACTCTGTGTATCTGTCTGTTTCGTAATATCTTATCCGAGCACAATGAATATTAAAAGGGAACAATTTCTCCTTACCCACGACCATTAATGTGAACTCGAATCCTTTTTTGACTGCCTTCCTGTACACTTGATTCGGTAGATTTGCAAATCCGACATATCCATCTAATTCTTTGGTTTTGGGTTTCTCTATCTTAGGTAGTTCCGGTTTTGGCGCAACTGGTGGGTGATCCGGTTTCTGCACAAAAATATAAATAATAATTATTAATTTTATGCACCGATTTAGTATCTAATGGTAAGCGAAAAAGTTACCATAAAACTGGACAATTTTGTTTTTTATGTCAATCGTCGACAAAGGAACAAACTGGTCACCTGATGATACGGGGTAGTCATAAATACACGTCCTTAACACCAAAAGCACCACAAAAGCATTGACGACCAAGTAGAAAGCGAGAAGCCCGGTTTTATTGTTGCCGAGTTATACCGAATTTTAATTTACCTTAATAATATTTTCTGTACTCCTTAACGGAGCAGTTACTGATGGTGGTGCAGAGGTAGGGGGAGGCGGAGCTTGCATCTGCGGCGGTGCGGTCGGCTTCCCGACGTCCAGGGACACGCTATTGCTCAGCTTGCTGCCGGCGGGTGCTCCGCCATTCGGCTCGTGGTGATTGTTCTCGAGCGGATCCGGGAGGGTCGCAGACCGTTTCGCTAGCGCGTCCTTCAATGAAGAAGCTGCGATCGGCGGAGCAGGAGGCGTAGATGTCGGTACCCCGGCCCCGCTCACCGTGTCAGACTTGAAGAAAAGCTCGCGTTTACTTTGTAACTGTAAAAATAAGAAACCTCGTTGAGTCATAAAGTTCCGTCCTATGGAATTTGGAACGCCCGACGAAAAATACTTAAAATCTCACAATGGTTGCAAAGGACCAGCACAATGTTTACTAACAGCTTGTGGTCGATCGATTATGCGACTACTCTGAAGCTTATCTTAAATTATTTTATCCGTTATAAATCGTCACGTAAAATTTGCATCGATCCGCAACTCTGAGCTACATACAGCGGTAGAATATCGTCGCTGAGAACAAGTAATGAGACTCCCGCTGCGAAGTCATAAATTTGCTCTACAATTACGAAGGAGAGAGGTAATATTATTAAAGCTACGGCGCTTGTTGGTTTATACCGTTTATACGTGCATGTCGCGAAGTCGGCACACCCGGCTCCGAGCTCAGCGTCAGATGACTCATCGATACCAATATCAAAGCGTGTGTAATATCATAGCTATTAAATACTCCACTACGAGATACTTATACAGGTATAATTAACCACTGCTATGCAGCTAAATTGAAAATTACACTCGACGATTCATCGCCTTTGTATTTGCGACTTGCTGCTATAATCGTTACAATCGGAAAAATTTATATATCTGGAACAGCGACTGGCGCCATCGGGGCATTGGTCTTTTTCTTTGAGATTTCGCAAAACAGTCGACTGTAGTGTATGTACCTACTACTATGTGTATTACGTATATGTTTCAACGTATTGGCTTCACATGTAAAAGCGAAACCAGCTGTTGATCACAGTGTATAGTATATAGCATAGTATAGTGTATAGCATATTGTAGTTTAAGGAACGAGAAAGCGGTGAGTCACGCGGAACTCGAGTGTTATTACCATAACGGGGCACGTGATTAATTTTCGAAGAACATCTTAATAGGCATCGGACATACCCAATTTACGTAATCCTTAATACGTAATTAGTAGTAAATTATCTAAGTTTATACATTGTAAATGGGACAAATTACCGATGACAATACTGAACCACCAGGCGGCGAGACGAGAGGACTATAACAATTATAGATTGAAAAATTGAATATGCAAATAAGGTTATGAATATGCGATAATAATAATGTTTTGTAGAAGGATACTTCGAATTGGTGCAAGTAAATTAATAAAATAATGTTGTGATGATTATAATGTGCCTTCAAAACTCTGACACCTTTTGACACCTAGTTCTACTACATCGCCAGTCATAAGTTGTTTAGTCTACATCAAGTCATAATGTAAAACATAGGTAGAAACACATTTTTTCATTTAACACCACGTATATTAATTGTCTTCAGTAGAAAAGCCAGCTTGCTAAGGAATGTGTAACTTAACAATTAACGTGAATGCTCCCATTGTGGCGCAACGATGGATGATACTGGCGTATAGAACGACTATAAAATCACTGAGACGACGCTAAAAAATATAAATATTACACTATGCAAAATAAATAATAATACGAGTAATAATACTTTATGTCTAAACGTTTGAAAAGTTTATTCGAAATATTTTAAAAAAAACAACATTTTAGAAACAAAAACAAAACATGAGGTATGCATAAAATGTATAATTTACTCATAACCAACGATACCCATTACTTATTACCTACGATTTTACAAAAGAAATGCAGTATATGTATTAATCACACGGGCGCTAGCACATTCAGCCTGTAAGAATGTTCGTATGTAAGTACCAACTCCCTTTACATTGCCAATCTGACGCCTTATAGATCTACGAATGGAACAATGTGTTCTATTCACTACATATAATTCGAGATATACGATTGTTAGAAACGAAGCAATCGAAGCATTCGAGCGATATTTAGTTTCGATAGGTAGAATCTACTACTGTAACGCTCATTCACATTCTGTTGATTTATACATCATATTATGAACATCCCCAAACTGAAATTAACTAGTTACGTTCCGGGTGCATACCATTTAACTTCACCCTACCTACGTAGCCTTATCACATTGTAACGAAATCATATATTGTGACGGAACTGTATTTAATAATGTAAATACTTACTATATGTACTTTAGCGCTTGGTCATAATTTTACGTGATAGGGAGCGATGACAAAGAATACAGAGCAAATGCAAGAAATAGTCTATTCACCCCTGTTCTGCTTTGACGTTTATACATGGAAGGACTCGTTCCGCTAGTAAATTACAATTTTCAGCTATATATCACGAACAAGAATATACAAAGAACAAAGCCGCTTTCTTTAAACGAATCGAAGATAATATAGTAACCCATATGATAATATTTAATAAATGCGGAATCTACTTTAAAATCCTCTAGATATAGCTGCAACCATCACATAACTGCTAAGCGTGTGTTATATTGTCATGATTGTCAGTTTTGCAAAGTACGGCGACCGTATTCGTCTGCGAAGACAGTTCGATCTAAGAATATCTACGGGCAATCGGCCGGCACAATGACTGGCGAAGCTAGTCACAGTTGCGTGAGGATATTGTTTACGGTTCAACTTTATGGCCTCAACCGGCTCCGTTTTCCATAGAACTAAGTGAATCTAAAAAACACGTTATTTTCTGTTATAATCCATTGAAAAATATATTATTTAATGCAAAAAAAAAACAATCTGTTCTATAATAATAAATTATTAAAAAAGAAAAATTATGAATAATTAGACGCAGTATTAACTGTTCTGGTTAATTATGTCCGTCTGCTTTTTACTGGTCAGAATATGCATCGAAACATTTTCTTGACCGCAATTAAGACTAGACTGTAAAATAAAACCTGATGGTTATTAATGAATCTCGTTGAAATTTGTAAGAAAAATCAAAAGATAAGTACCAAATAACCAACTCTATTTGTTACAGCAATGTCTCTTAAACAAATATCAAACCAAACAAACCTTACAACTGTATCATTCATCAAAGACGTGATTAAGTTCCATGTGACGTTTAAAGTATTTCACGTGACGAGTCCCGATTGCTCACTAATCGTATTATTCTTAGAGCTGCTGGTCGTCGTCCGATGTTTATCAGAGCACACACACACACACATTGTACAGTAACGTAAATAATATCAATAGGATTGAAGATCTGTAAAGAATTTGTTTGTTTTCACGGGATGTACGAGTAAACAACCCACTTTTTATTTGACGATAATATTATTATGTGTATGACTCAAACCAGATGGTGATGAAGAAAGAAACTGTCGAACCGAATTATTTATGTAACACTGCTTTCTTGCAAAACCCTTTTCTAGCGTTGGAGATTGCAAAAAAGGAAAATTTAAAATACTAATAAAAAACAGTAATATGTAACATATTTAATTTACTTACAGTTTTTATTTCATCACCACTACACATGCAAAGTATTTTTTTCATATTTTTAAACATTACTACATGATACTTCTATTTAATTATTAGTAAAAATCAAAATAACATAGATCTTGTAACACAAAGAAACAAATAGGTAATAGGTACAAACATTATTTTGTCCACTACAGAACACTATTTTATTAAGTAAATAATCTAACAAACGACTGATTGACCATTAAACTGAACAGGAAATACCATAATTACATCTCATATTATAGGAATAGATGTGACAAATTTGAGTAAGAACAATACATATTATTTGTTTCCCCAATGAAGCCATACAACGCGTTTCATATGGTCGCAGTTACACGCCATCGGGTCGGCTACAACGACCGATTTCAATACGTTCTGGACCGTTGTTACTTCCTTCGCACACGGTCCATAATCATCAACCAAATCTAATTGTACACATATGTCATTATCTGCAGTAGAACTTCATTATGATCATCACGGATTATTTAACATACAATATGTAAGGGATAATTAAGTCAACCTTTCCAATGGGTTGAATGAAAGATTAGTCAACCATAAAAGTTTAACCTTAATAAATTATCATATAATTTAACTTAGTAAATAATAGTAATAAGCAGGTTGTTAACATCGTTACGTATTCTTGTTTTTATTAGGCATCACTTTATTTATCTTATCCTCTACTTTCTAAACTAAGACAATAAGGTCCTGCTTGATTCTAAAAAAACATTCCACCTTACCCGAGATAAAAAAAAAAACTGATTCAATGATGAAAATATCCATAAAATATATAGAATATTGGTTCTCATAAAACACATGTAACAGACACAAGACTCAAAAGGTACTTATTAAACTATGATATAGTAGTAAGTTTATAAAGCTAAGTGAAAAACATGTTTTTTATACCATTTAAGTATCTTTGTGGACATATAAAAATATGTACATGAATGCGAATAAAAGTTTGTGGAATAAATTTGCCAGTAAAATGGACTATGATTTCCCAAATGAGCACTCGAGGGCACCGATTATGAATTTCGTAACTAAACTAACTACAAAATTAATTACGAAAAGCAAAACGGGATCCGCGTTGAAATCTTAAAATCCTTGCAAAATAGCAATAAGATCGAAATATATGTTAAATTATAAGGAATTCCCCATATACCAAACGGATTCATGTTAACGTCTTATCCAATCCATTATAGCACTTAGTGAAATGCAAAAAATAGTGGAACATGAAGCTATATAAAATAATACATTAATGCAATTTTTAGTCATTTCTAAATGTACATCGGCCCTAACATATGTTTAAGTAGTGTGAACGCCTTATCGTTGGTTGTAAGTAAAATTCAATACAGATGCAATTGTCGAGTTTCCGGCCGACTGGGGCCCCTCCTTATATTATATTGCTAGACGCACGAATTGAATAGCTAAGTAATAGCAGAGATAGTAGAGATCGCGTGATCATTACATGACAGATTAACTATGATTACATCGCAATGCCTGTCCAGCTTGCAATTTGAACATAATAATATATCTATGAGTTTCAATTGCATTACTGTGTCCTTTTTCCTGTATATTGTTATCTTCAGGAACCTAACGACTGTTGAAGTTTTTATTGTAGTGATCGCCATAAATACATTACATTGTTTCTACAATGTTTTTATCATTAATTATTTTACTGAATCCAAACAAGTTATGAATCTCCTTACACAGGGAAATAAACAAATGATGAAAGTGAGCACAAAATAGATGACCACAAAGTAGGTGATATGTGTAATTCCCTTACATGTATGTACATATTTGCAATCGTTACACGGAACTCTTTACACGGGGAAATAAACAAATGATGAAAATGAGCACAAAATATCAAGATGATCACAAAATAGGTGATAACGCCATATGTGTAATTAATTCCCTTACATGTTTGTACATATTTGCAATCGTTACACGCGTGATTGTCTCCGATTGCATTGTCGAAACTACAATGAAAAATAACAAAAAATATTTTTAGTATTAGAATAAACTAACAGCGTTTATAACAGTACAGTTTATATGGATGCGAATGATTTGCAAATGAGTGTGTATAAAACTATTGATCTATTGGCATTAAATAATTGTCATAGATTTAAAATCCTTAAATCATACAAGTTCCTTCTTTTATATATTTTTGTATGTAATTTTTCGTTATATTAATTTGCCGGTAAAAAATAACTGTAATTTTTTTTTTTGGTCTGATTGTTGAAAATCACCTGTTTGCCAGATCTTTTAGATGAAAGGAGTTTATTCGGATTGTCAAAAAATTTCGCTGTGGAAATAAAGGAGGATAAACGAAAATGTATTGTAAAGTTACTTAATATACTTAACTTACTAAATTAAAATGTATATACAAAGCAGGAAGTTGAATCTAATCTAGTCCGTCTTTTATATGCAACAACTTATTGGGGTACTTATGATGCATTATAATCAATAAATGATAGTATAATATAAAATTAAATATAAAAGCAATTTAAATAAACAAAACGGCTTTATTTCTCTCGTTTTTCTCTTATGTTTTAAATCACATTAATGTCAAATTTAAGGCGAGATTAAAACTTTGGGGATAAAATAATCTTTGGTAGTCCCACTTGGGGCTCACTTACTTTTTGGCGCAGTTACATAAACTAAGTTCGAGATTGACATACAATAAATGCGGATTACATCCTACCCCTGTACCAGTACCGGTAATGTTTTGTCTGAATAAACTTACGTAGCTCTAACAGAAATTATTATGTAATCACGCGTATAAGTATGTCAGCACGCGGGAAACGAAAATATTAATAAATTCTTAATTGTTTTATCAACATAACCTAGTTAGGTTAGATTTTACAGTAGTTACTGTAAAATCTCTATGGATATTTTGAGTTGAGATCACCTTTAAAAAATGCTAAAAACTTTCCAATTCAAAAACACGGGGTTTAGGAATTTAAACGTTATTACGAATACAAAAGATATATGTGTATATTTTTAACATTAATTAAAAAACGTGATAAACTATTATTTTTTTTCAAGAACTTAACGATTCCCGTCTTATTAGTTGTTACTGTCGGCACTCCAATTGATCGCTCAAAACAAACAGATAAAATTGCCTTACAAACGGAAGCACGATTTACGGTGTGGCTCCGGACTGAATACCTCATGGTTCTGCCTCACTCCATGACTCATAGTTCAGCCAGACTCAAATTACTTGTGTCAAATAATCATAAAGTAATTAAAGCTTGTAAATATGCAGACACCTTTATTTGAAATAATCAATCAAGTTATATAAATTAGTGAAAATTGCTGTAGATGCGCTGTTTAGTCTGGAATTATACTTTATTTTCAAGTAACAAAAACTCATTCATTCATTGATTTCTTTTGGAATTCAACAACATACTATAATTTCAGAAAATATAAACTACAATACCACATTCCTTACGTATATAACAAAGTGTGTACCTATTACGGCACAGATCTTAGCCGTTGCTTTGATTCGTGACTCACAAGTAAACAAGTAACAATTGTATCGGGTGCAATTTGTTAATGTAAGGATAATATTTTCCGAAGCGAAAGCAGGTTATTGGAATATTTTAGTTATACATATAAGAATTGATGCTTTAATTTACATTGATGCTACATTAATAATGGCACTCGACTCGTATTTTTTGTATCGACGTGTTGTATATAGGAAAAAAATTATGCATGTATTCCAGGATTACAATATGCATACATTTGAATTTGTATATGAAAAGAACACTACAGAAGATCTGTACATAATCCTTAATCTTGCTTACATTGAAATATCCGTTATGTGCCATGATATAGGTACATAGCTACGTCCGTTTCCAAACCACCAGTGCCGTTTCTACGGGAAGTAAACATTAATGGGCAAGTGCACGTGAGTTAACAACTAATAGCCGGACGGCGTGGTGACGAGGTGACGAGGTGCCGAGGTGGCGAGGTGGCGAACTGGTGAGCGTTGAGTTAGAATAGACACTGTCAACACAGGTGGAGCGCACTAGCGTACTCGCCATATCTATTTAACCGCGCAATAAACAAAGTTACGCTTCATCAATTTACTTGAAAGTTATTGGCATTGACTAACAGCGAATTACAGCAACTTCCCGTGCCGCGCATACATTGCTACTATACACCACCATCTTAATATTAAAATTTTCTATTCTATAATTCTATTTTTAAAGTATGTAGACTGGTAACAATTTATACCTTTTTTTAATACGTTATAATAAATATCCATTTATTCTAATGTTTTTTAGTAACGAAATGCCTCATTTAATCAATAAATTTTAGTGACGATATTTTTTTACCAATTTAAAGCGGTTTCTGTCTATAATAATATATGGTTATAATAATTTTTAACCGATCGTTTTTTATGAACTGATTTTTGATTTTATCTGGTTTATAAACCTATTTTAATGATCCTTTTTTTTTGGAATATAGAAGATGGCTCATAGTTGGTTCCCTATAAATATGTTAAAGCTATTACGTAAGCAATTAAGGTGTTTAATTTACTAAATATTTTTGTGTTTCAGGCTTGTATTTCAGTATGTAAAACATACAAAAATATTTAATTTAAATTTATTTTGCCATTTATGTTGTTACTAATATTCTTTTTGAAGTCGGTTTAGTTATTTTTTTTAAATATTTCTATGCGGGACTATTTCATTTACAATCGATTTATTTTTAACACCAACCGCCGCTTGTTTTTCATGTAATTTAAATAACACTATGAAAGCCCAAACGAATTTTTCATAGTATTAGGTGCTGATTTCGGAATTAATTTAAAAAATATAGGAGAAAGAACATTTTAACTAGATATGGTTAGTAATACTCCAATGAACAATACACTATTATTTATAAAAAATGTGGAAAAAGAAAACTGCTTGATGATGAGGCAATAGGGTCATCATACGAAAATATGTTAAAAAAATTGCGAATAGTCTTTTAAAGTAAAGTGTCTTTTAAAAAATACTCTTATCAAAGCACATGCCTTCACACTAATGATCTAGTAACTAAATAAGCAGTCTTATCACTTGGTGACGTAAGCTGCTATACAACTACTCAATTACGAAAAGTATTAAACGACTAGGTAATGCTAGATTTTATTTACCATCGGGGATCACAATTTTGAAGACAAACAATTTTCTCTGCCTTCGATATCATAATAATGGAGATTTTACAAATCTGTTGTATAATTGTATAAAAGGTATTCAATTAGTTGTATAACAGTACTAAATTATATTTATGTAAGTTGTATTTTTAATATCGACAAGTTTATATCGTTAATACTTTATTAAGTATATTTATGTAAGTTGTATTTTAATATCGACAAGTTTATATCGTTAATACTTTATTAAGTATATTTAAATATAAGTAATCAATCAATTTTTTAATACGATATTTAATGGTTAGCAATAATAAACCAACAACCGAACATTAAGTCAAAATCTTTTCAGTGTAACGTATCTGAAGTACCTCGCGACATCATGCAATCACAATTCAGAATCTAGACTAATAAAATAGATCGGCAAATAACCACAGCTACCATGTAGGTATCCTGTAACTATCGACATCACGGTAAATACAAGACAATGGTATCAAACACTGAACACTCGCCACGAACACGACACTGGCTGTTTTATCGCAATGATTTCACTGCATATTGAAAGATGATAGCTGTAATTTGGGTCGACATCGATCACTTCATTTAACATTACTTTCTCTGCACGGATTCTACTTAGCTGGTTCACATACCTAGTTATTTCCCAGGCATTTTACATTGTCAACGCTTGAATGCAGTAATTGCATTTGTAGCACCGTATTTATGTAGAAAATTTCTCTAGAAAACTGTAACTTGTAACGAAAATGTTCAATGAATATACAGATTAGCGGTCCAAATCGTCTTGTACCTACTAATCTTACACAACAAATTTAAATGTCAACAATTTTTTGATTGCTTACGTCACAAGCCCGCCGGAATACTCCTGTGCCTTTATTAAATATACGCTCTAAGGCACTCGTGGGCGTAAGATGCTCAAGCGTAGGTAAAACCGGAGTTAGGGCGTATAGGGTATGTTGATTGCGATATATTGTAAGGTATCATAACACAAACAATAAAGGGTGATGAGCAAGTTTTAATTTGATTACTACTATAATGTGTAGACACAGGGACATCACGTTTAAAGATCCATAAGACTCGTACCTTGCAACAGATCACTAATGGTTTGGTTACCATGAACATTGCTATCAAAAATAATTCTCCAAACCACCAAAAAAAAAAACAACAAAATATTGATATAGACTATAAATAGATATAAGCAATACACGTGCTGATATTCGGAGGTGTTACAATGTTGCACAACGTAATTACATCAATTAACTATTTCAATATGCATTAACACAATGTCTGGCTTACTAAGAATCGATATGTGTTGCCTCAGATAAAGTAACTTGGATAACAAAAACCACTCTAACGTGGGATAAGCTTGCAACTAACGAGCGTGACGTAATATTTGATAAAAAGATCGCTTTGCTCGTTGCGGTCTTCAAAGTACGATTTTACTTTTACTTCAAGCCACTGTAAGTTCGTTTATTTAAAACCGACGCTGCTAAATCAGGATTCTCTCGCATGCAATACGATGCACTCTGTCGCTTTTGCATTATTCATGCAATATGTGGTACCTACCTATCTACAATGAAGCAATGATCCTAATCAAGAACCTAGAACAATATCTGATAAGTCTACGTTATTATTATAAGGCATGCGTAATTATACAGTTTTCGGTTAAGAAATGATAAAATTTAGTTTGTATCTTCATCATAATACTTATTTTAAATAAAGAATATTGTTAATAATGTCCATTACTGCTTAAAGTTTGTACACTATCAGTATTTGCATATATTTTTCAGGTTATTTAATATAAATATATACATGTGTGTATGTATATCAGTATGTATATTATTATATGTATGTATATTGTATGTATATTGTATGGGTATATTCATTTATTTTCTGGTTTATTTATGTAAATATTGTAACAACTCCGTAAATCGTGCACCCTATCGTTTTCGGGCTTCATTATACAATTCTACCGAAAGGTTTTCTGGTAGAAATCGCTGTGTTAGCGATAAGCCCGCCTTTTGTGTAAATCCAACTGTCTTTTATATTATCATATCCTGTGTGTGCACAATAAGGAATATTTGTATTGTATTGTTAACAATGTATAACAAATAACGTCTATCGACGATATCACTATAATTATTTCAGGAAGCATAACATATAGATGCATGTAGGGAATTAATGTTTAAACCATGCCGTAGGTAAAATCTGTAATCTTTTCACATTTAAATAGTGCAACAATAAGTATTTCAAACTTGTGTAAAAATCATAAACATTTTCGCAGTTAAAACTATTAGTAACTAACTAACTACCTGATTAAATGTGAGTCTCATTATGCTCGGAAAGATCATCAACATTTTAAATTGGGGTTAAATTAATTGCCACCTAAATTAAGAGCGCGAACTTGCAGTAGCTGTTATGCGTAAACCTTTAAACCTTGACAAGGTGTTGAGGTTAATTAAAAAACTCAGTAATGGGAACTATGTTTCGCATTTTTATCACATCCAATGATAATGTAATATGTGATAAGAGATCCTATTAACAACATGACAATATTAAATGCCAGTGCATTAACATTATAAAATATATATAACAGACGACCATACCTCTGAAAAAAAATTGCCTGTGCAATCAATGAAATAAGAAAAATAATAAAAGACAACAGACATGCCGATTGATAATCAGAAAGTTTTAATTGTTTGCAACTATTCACCAGTGAGATCACAGTGTAAGGCACTGGCAACAGTACTATAAGAGTCAAACATTTGTTGCACACATTTGTGTGTGTCACATGCAAGACTCGAGCCCGAAATCGGGCCGACATTGCGAGTCGCGGTGCACTGACCTTTTACAAGAGTTCAATAGTAGCAACAGATGCAATTACCACTTCTTGTAATGTTTTGTATGTGTAACATATACTTTCTACCTGTTGCATGTAACATGCAACATCTAGTGGTAACCCAGTAATACTACTTTTAACCGAACTACCAGTTTCAGGCAAAGGACATGTGTTGTAAATTAAGACAGCCTTTCAAAAAATAATTAACTCCTAATGCGTTATGCTCTATACCGTTCTCGAATGAAGTTCTCGTTCTTTTAGAAACTCGATTTTTACATACACATACAATAATCGCACTCGACGTAATCGTTATTCATTTTTATAAGGCCCTTTATATATTTTAATTATAAATTTTATATATTATAAAATAGATGCCATTATTGTGTTATTAAACATAACGCAGATTATTACTTTTGAAGGTAATAATAATAAGGAAATAGTCTTTGGCACTTTCATTTTTTCATAGGAAATTATTATCAACTACCAAACGAATTGGGAATATTTTAACACGCCTAAAAATACATTAATGACATAACAATCCATACTGTTTCCAAACAGTTCTAAAAATATAACAAAAGTTGACAAGACATGTCATTTTGCGCTCGCTATTAGTGAGAATCTATTTTAAAACAAATGGGTTTTTGTAACATGTAGGTAATTCGTTTGAACGTCCACAGATTTTTGTATTGTGTAAAAAAGCACTTTACAAAAACATAAATACGATTGTAACGTAAACAAAGATCGCTATGATTCGATGTCGGCACGTTAGTTGCGGACGCAATATAGGAAATTTTCTGCATTTGTTAAGACAAACGTATTTGATGACAATTAATACAAAATAAACATAAATTTATGTTTACAAGAGATAAAGCCTCGGTAAATATAACCGTCGTCGTATACTTGATAGACTAGTCGCGGCTCGTGAGACACATTTACCACTTATAGATAAAGCAACAAGCCAGGGCGCCAAATGCGTCTGTCTTATATATTGTACGGAATATAGAAAGTCAACGACCGGGTCACCGAGAACTGGCAGCCTGTAATGTATATTGACAGACCTAGCAATTTAAAGCCTTCAACGCTGATTTTTGATGTTATTTCCAAACTATTTCTGGATAATTTTACAATCCTATTTCTTGATTTCGAACGACGTTCTTCGACCTTCTCACGTTTCTTGTTCCACGTCCTTTGTAGTTTTATTCAATTAAACAGCTATGCATAATAATTTATTAATGTGCTACAGGAATTAAACATACATCATTTCGTACTTCTCTCACAAAATTTAATAAGTAACAATATTTGTTGGTGATTAAGATTTTAAAATTAATTAGGATACTTATTTACATTTCGTTTTTTTATGTTAAACAAACCAACTTAATGATTCAATCCCCGTTAGCGAAAGATTGACGTAATTAAGGAAATTTCCTGTGTTTAAGACAATCGTATTAGTTGACAGTTAAGCTTGAAAATTGTTGAAATCATTAATACATCAGATAAATATTAAGGAATTAGGTTTCGGATACTTAGAAACAAGGTAAGTTAATTTGGATAAACCAAATGCAAAAAACATTCATCGATTATTCAACGAGTAAACCATATCTAGGCGCCGACGCAGTCGCTGTCATTAACGTTCACATATCGTCGTGTCGTTACTGATAGCCTGGACGATAAATCAATACGAACCTACCGCACAAAACAAAACAACCAACACCCAACCCGTTCAGCGGTCGTTTTGTACACAGGAAATATCAGATAACTTCACTTCTAAAAAAAATCAATACACATTATATTCTCACCTCGGCTTTTCTGCGCAACGACAAGTTCCTCCATATCTCTCGAGGACTTGTCCATCCCACTTTGGCTTTATCAATTCCGGTGTCACCGACGCTACTCGCACACCTATTTAGCTTGGTTTGATGCGCTGTGCCGTTAGCCACGGCCCGATTTGCCATTCTACACACAAGCGTGGACAACGTCTAGTCAAACACAGAGGTCTATACGTTATTAAACACTAACTTGATCCTCAAGTTCGTTATAGACCTCACTATAATAATGATTTTGAATGTCTTTTATTTCAAACCCCACATTTTCGTAACGTCCGTATGTTACCGTTTCAAACGGCACACCACCCTTTTTTTTCTTCCAAATACTACTCTATCTATCTACTAGTACATTATAACATTATTACACTCGTTAACACAACACACACTTGTCACATACCTATTCGCGATAATTAGTCACTTTAAATCTATCTAAACACAAATATCTGTTCGCTGTCTCGGGGCCAGCGAGGTTTTAAAAGAAATAGACTGTTTTATTATGAGGCACACTCACGTCTGTATCAGTTTGAGGTTAAGTTACCGGCACTACCGGCCCGGCTGTATGCCGGCTGGCAGGGCACGCAGGCGGCAAGCGCCCCGTTGCTCGACGCAGACCCACACGGGGCGGGTACGACGTTACGAATTTTTATGACCTATGTACGTAAATCGTCACCACGGTTACATTTTAACAACTTAATACCATTTCAACCAATAAAATTTCGATACGTTCTGTTAATTTTATTAAAAAAAAATTTACACACTACCTTTCACACAATGAACACTTATAAACCAATTTAAAAATTCCTCCTTTACAGTTGCTAAAATATATAAAATTGTATACAATGAACGTCGTAATACATATTTATATAGATTAAAAAGTAACTAGTGTGGTGAAGCCCGTGTTGCCTCAGGTACCAGTTAATTATGGTTATATCTACGTATAGACGTAAAAGGATCCCGAGTCCGTCACACTTATACCCACCAGACGTACAAAAGCAAGGCCCTCGCTTGCATCAACAATAAGAAAACATCACATTGATCACAATAACAATGAGTCTTAATTCACTAGCTTGAGAGTTTAAATTGCATTGTTATAAATGTTCAGTTAATATCTTGCGATTCTGTTACACGCACGCGATGCAAGAAGAGAACGTGTCCTAACCGCTTTTGCTGGTTCGTGAAAAAATTTAAACCAAGTCTGACTGGAATTTATAATAATGACAAAAATACAATTTTGGCAAAAATTGTGAGTATTGTTAAGTTATCTTCCGACTGCGGTTATCATATCCACTGCTCCAAGGAAGGCGATAACAAGAGACAGATAAGAAGAATACCACTAGAAATTGGACATGAGTAAACAAATAAGAGTAGTTTCTTCGCTTATCATTCCAACTTGCACTGGAATGTAAATTCACTAAATTTGAAAAGAATGATTCTTTATAAAACGGAAATTACCCTTGAAATTGTTCTTCATGCATGTTGCACTTTAACCGAATGTTCTTTAACCGAATTCTTCCAAATCTCAAACACGCCTAAATTGAAATAGAACTTCTCCAAGTTCATTTTTATTATAGGATTCGGAGAATTTTCAGGTCAGGGTTTGGCCGTGAAACAGTTAATGTCTGTTAAGTGAATTCGACACATGCGAGCAGAATGCCCGCCGCTAGATGGGTTATTTTTAACCCTGAAGGCATGGGGTCAGTCACCCGCTCAGTCCTCCCGCGCTACGGACCAGTCCTATAACAGTTGCGTGGGAATACACCAGCCTCCTTGAAAGTAAAGAGCGAAGAGACAGCAAGAACACCATATAAGCGCTGGTCACGATATCTATGCTTTGTAGTGCAGTCGTGATTTCTTGGAAATCATGCCCTATTGTACCGTTGGAATTATCACAATATTTAAAATTTACTGGCTCTATATAGGTAAATCTGCACGAAACAGTGAAGTACATATACAATCTTTTTTTACCTTTATTATAAATCCTTACACAAATTTGTAGTTACTAATCAATACTACAACTGAAAGTAATTACTCTCTAAATACTAATTTAGAAATTGTGGTCAAGAAAAAATTGTAAGATTGATGTAAGTATGTTAGAAGACATCGTAAGTGGAGATAATCTTGAAAAAGCGCAAACGATAACCTATTCTCACATCTCAAGCTCAATCATTGTATAAAATCCTGGTTATAGTTTGTAAACAATGTAACGAACTTTCGAATGAAAAATCTTTGAATTTACAATTACAATTAACAATTTACATCACTATTTATCTTTTAAAATAATTACAAATTTATACTTTAAATTATTTAACCTTTTAAATTCGTTTTGTGTTCAATTACAAACATATATAATAGTAGAAATTATTCAGTTTTATAAAAAAATATTTTAAACTGTCTTGGTTGAAAAGTATATTTACTTTTACATTAGTCCCGATAAACATGTAACGTCCAGTTCTGTTCTCTTGGTAGTAATTTTTTCGGTACCTAATCTAATTTTTAGTTTCCTTAAACATGCATAATATTCGGTTAAACTGTTTTTCATCGGGCCCCTTTATAATTTTTGCATACCATGACATTCGGTCCATAAGGACAAATTCATATAGTACAAAGCAATTAAGTTAGTCCGCAACGACAAAATGTTTACAAAACACGATTCATATTGATATTACTTTATGTAGGTGCATATGATCAACTTATTTTAGTTTAGTTTACATATACAAATATGTACTAATGTGTTCACTTTAATGTACAGTATTTAAGGTGTCGAGTATATAAGTGCTGTTGTAATTAAATTCATAAACTGAATTAAAATCCAAATCGTGTTCCAAAATGAATGGAAGAAATGAGTCATGCACTCCATGGCATATTGTATGCAACGTATGCAACCCGATGCATCTCCAATAAGACTGGCAATACGCATTTGTCGATAATAAATAAATAGTAATATCTAGAACATTATTTACATAAAATTATAATGAATCGTTACATATTCAAAACAATATAAAAATACACTAATAATGTTATTCCACGAGAAAGCTTAACACTATGTAAATTACGCTTTCATTCTACTCTAAAAATTGCGTTGTATTCGCATATTTGCGTAAAGTATTGCACTGTGAAGAAACGTATGCCACCAAATAAATGTTTACGAAAGTAGAGCGTTTTTTGTTTTGGGTAGGGTTTATAATACTAAAATAACGATACCTCCCTATTTGGGGTGCGTTTCGTGCGCTAGCTTCGATTAGGGGAACCGTATGAGGGTGAACAAGATGTACAACAAGCAAGGGGACTCACTGTGGCCGTGTCGGTGAGGGTGACGGTAGCTGAGGTCGGTCCACCGTTAGTCGATGTGGTGTTTACGGACGTCAGACTTGCTACTTGGTTATTGGCGTTTTGTTCGATGATTCGTTGACGAAGAGCCAGCCTCTCAAGACTGGCCAGCCGATGTGAACCACCGGTTCCTTCCCTGTCTCGTTCCCTAAGTCCTGTCGAGCTTAAAGTGCTGCCAGCACTGAACGACCCACTATACTTCGGGAGAGTCGGGGGTGGGACCNNCGCGGTACCGCCGCGACCGAGCAAGGATCCACTGGATGTGTATGCATAACTACTTGGTGTTCCGAGAGTTGCAGTTCGCGGAGCGGCTCCGATGCCGTTAAGAGTCCCATTGGCACCGTTGACGGCTCCGCCGTTAACCGTCGTCGTACTGCCGTTCATCTCTTTATTTTGTATTCCGTCATACGAATGCAGCAAATCACACACTGTCACTGACCGTCAATACGAAACGATCGCGTGCTAAAGCAAATAACGCAGGAGCGTTCGTGCCGTTTGCCCGTCGCAGGCGGTTTGACAGCTCGAGCAGTACAGAGGAGACGCGCGGGCGGAGTCTCGGCGCCCCGCGCTCGACGCCATCGCCATTCGTTCGCCACCGTCGCCGCCGACCCCAATAGATCTCAGGAATATTATCACACGAGTGCCCACTGGATGGTTGAAAATTCATCGCAGTATCTGTCAAGGTCAGCCCTCACTTGGCGCACTCAACCAATTTTGTTTTCCAAAAACAAAACGCTGTTCTTATAAGAAATATGACATGCACATGTATTTTATGTGCTTATCATTCTTAACTATACAACAGAAATGCACTAATTTTGTAATAATTGACTTAGCCGCAAACTTATCGGAACTCTAAAAGATTCTGCATGGAAAGAAAAGAAAGAAGAAGAAGAAAATGTGCGTTATGTTAATAACTAGAGAAAAAAGAACCACGTTTCATAAAAAAAAACCTTACCGGTGTTTTTACAAGTGAGTAGTATTAGAATAGATGTATAATTATTTATGAATGATCTTATGACGTTTTGCTTTCGTGACGCTTAAATGTCGGGAAGTAGGTGAAAATTAATTTCAAAGATTCCCAAACTTCATTTATACATCACACTCTTACTGACAAAATTAGTATATAATAAATATAGATACGCGAGGCGAATTTCGCGGATTCCTTTAAAAATTATCTTTTTAACGCATAATAAAAATTCACAATGCATCAAAAATTTTAGTCTTATAGTTAAAGAGCAATCGCCGGTCACGCTTGATACACAAACTTTACACTGCACTTTTACCTTTTATTGTTGCAAGTTAGTTGTCAGGCGTCAATCGTTGTGTCACCACAATAATTGGTGAAAGTAACCCCCCCTTACGTAAATAATTGACCATTCTCTTTATCGTATAAAACTTTCAAACACTAACCTGATCAAAGTCACCCGAATCGTACTTAAATCATACGAATGACCGGCATGCATCTACTATCCACTACTTGAATGAATAGATTTTAAATATTTCAATATACGTATACAATTACAATCACTATATTTACATCAGTAGCATTTAGCAGCGTAGCATGCATGCGTTCACACTCGGTTTCCGATCATTTATTACAGACAAGTTCCCATTAAAATACGGCTCGCTTTTGTTTGAGGATCGTTTTCATAAGCACGAGATACCGAATTAGCTAAAAATATATTCATTATATCAACTTAAAAATGCAGACGCCAAGCGACACGTGGTTTTCGCGTGGTCGGCTCGTGTTGTATTCTCCACCACAGTGCCCATCGACCACCGCACGGCGCAGGCGCGTGTTCAAACCCCTGTGACGTCGGAGTGATACAACCCTTCGCAATCACCAGCCGATACTCATTCATAAAGCTTGAGCTTAGCCAGTTAATCGTGACGGAACATATCTAGGTATATGAGTAATATAAATCGGCGAATCCCAAAAATTTCCCTATCTGTCTAGTATGATGTGCAGAGTTTATTTTAACCACCTGATGTTTATCAAACTTCAGAATGGTCACCTGTAGCCGACCACAAATAGAACGGAGATAGTATTGGTAACACTATTATTCCTAAGGAATAAAAGTTCTGAAACATAATTTGACATTTGATAGTGACTCTGCTTGCCGAGCGAGGGGTTCCCGGGTTCGGTCCCGGCCGGGGCAGACATTTATGTGACAAATAAATGTTTATTCTCGAGTCATGGGTGTTTGTAATGTCATATTTGTGTATGTCCATGCCACCCGCAATACGGGGAATCTTAGTGCGGGATGTGAGTGTGTAAATGTTTAATATTTATTTATTATTAACAGGTTTTGATGTCATTTGATGTAAATAATTTTTAGAATTTTCGTCAGTCTGTCTACCGTTTACGGCATCACACAAGACAGTGATACCTGATTAATATTTTGGTGTGCAATAAAGTATATTGTATTGTAAATAAAAAAGAATCCTTGATAATATTTGAAGGTTTTTTTTTAATTTTATGTGAAATAACGTTTACAATAATTTCATTGGATTCTCAGTATCTACACTGATAATTGTACCGAAATTGTAAATGTGTTTTGTTTCAAACGATAACCAAAATATGTAAAGTTTTTATACAAAATAGTGAAATGTCATGTGTAGTGCATTTAAATTAAATAAATATAGTTTAAAAAAAAAACTAAAAAAACGTATGAAAAATTAACTAAAAAATTAAAAATAATTTAAAAATATACAGTTTGTGATCAAGAGAAGGAGAAAGAACAAGAGAGAGGGAACTTCCTTTAATTCTGCATACTATAATTTTTGAACACATTCAAAATAAGATAAAGTTACTAACTAAAAGAAAAGTTTTTTTTTATATGATGGATTAATGAGAAAATCATACTTAAAGTTTGAAATTTTTGTATTGTCATCGGTTCTCTACATGTATGCAAAATTTTAAACGATTTGGACATTTTGAAATTGATGAAAATGTAATTTAAAGATTCCGTTCCAATCATACATACATAGATAGATACATAAATACAAGTCATGCTAATATAAAGCGTATAAAAACGAACTGTGCACGTTTCAACCCTTTCCCTTAACACGAGAATCAGTGAAAGAGGCATAGGTAGAGGCATAGAGGCATAGATAGGAGTAAATACTACACAGTTCTTTTGATGATAAAATGTCCAATGGATGCTATGATAAAAATTCAAAATTACACGTAGATCACGTTTATTGAATCAGTCAAAATTCAGACCGCTAATTTTGTCATTTAATTTGAGAATTAAATAAAAGATGTAACGTTTAAATAAAAGGTCTTACGGTAATGAGGGATAGAAATATACATTTCGTATAATTTTAGAATGCATACCTTATATATTGAGGAATATATACGGAAATAATCTCCTCTCCTCTCCTCTTATTTACGGAATTAATTGTTACCTCTGAAACTACTGGTACAGTAATATATAAATACTTATTTTAGTTTATTGTATCAGTAGTTTCAGAACAAAATGTAAATATAGAAACTTATACTAAAATCCTGTTTTTAAATTTGTACAGGAACAGAAAATATTGCTACGTACAATTACCTATCTTACTGAATCTTTTGCCACTCGAGTCGGAATAGAGTTTAAACAGTTTTATTTAAGAACGTACTTCACTTTTTCACACACAACGCAAGACAGTAAACGCCATCTACATGATATATAACAACAACATTGTAACTAACTGTATATAAAGCGTTCACCGCGCGTTAGCTTATTGGTAGCGTTGGATCAGCGTTATTTATATTATAAGGTATTTATACTAATTTATTGTCTAACTTTCACATACTTACTCGTGAATGAATAAATCTGTTCCAAAACGATTGTCCCATTTTGGCACAAGTCTAAAGTGACAGTTGGTACATACATATATATATACATATATACATTGATTTTGAAAACAATTTCATTATATTTTCATATTAGGAGAGGTGGAGATTATAAACAAAAAAAATACATCTTTTTTGTTTTATAAGCTGCCTGAAGGAAAATGGTCACCGCCACGCCACCTGTATACTGCAAAACCATCGGCTATCATCGATGCGCGCGTTGCATTGATAGCAAGGAAACTATGACCACGCACCATGATTTCGCGAGATAACATCACTCGTAAGTGATAACGGCGCCCTTCAAATTATCTTTATCGATTAAAAACATACATTAAAATTTCCTAAAAATATGCAATGTAACGATTTAGAAGATACTTTAGATAACTTAGTATACTTATTCGGTCCTTCATTATGACTGCTCGTATCCATGTCGTAATCCGATCATAGATGGACAATATACAATAACATGTAATTGCCGATGATTTAATGAAATGCTGATATTTCATGAAATCACAAGTTTTTATTTGACTGTTTGAATGTTTATAACTTATACGATATTATAAAACGAAACTGGACATTTCATTAAACATGATCACTTCATGAAATGATATACGATTCTACGATAGAACCACGACATACCACATAACTGTTTTAACAGTGACAATTGTTAAACTAACGCGCGCTTTTATACATATTAAAAGATTCGAACGCGCGTTAAAGTGTGTTGAAGACAAACTCAATGCACTAAACAAAGCAGTCATAAAGTACACGATAGATGGCGTTGGGGACTATATAATTTTTTTAATCGATTTTCTTCCAATAATGAAACTAAACCAGTGAGAATTGTCCCCATTCTACGAGGACAAAAGGTTTAAGAACAATTCCGTGTACTGTGGATTTATAATAATAATTTAATAACTGTAATGCAACCAATAAACCATTCCTGCTTATACAATAAACCCTACGATCAAATTTGTATTGGTTGTACAAAGCAGTTTGGAACAAATCTATCTATATAGCTACCAATGAACTACCCTAAATTTATTTTGAGACGCATGTTTAATGAGTTGTTGCCACCTTTATCAAAGAAAAATAGATAGGGAGAGTAACGAAATCTTACGCTACATTCACCGTTGAGGAAGTTTGTTGAACCGTAAACACGTCGAAAGATATTGTGAAGATAAAGAACTACACGTGCCTCGTAAAACTCGATGCAATAGCAAAAATAACTTTAAACATAATCAAACATTTCCTTTCGAAACTATTCCCGGTGAAACATTTTATTCACACAATTACAGTACAGAGTATAGAAACAAATGTATCGCAATTGACCGCGGCGAGTAGGAAAACAATGATAAATTATTAAGTTTAAACTACGACGGGTCTACGGACAAATACAATATCATAGTAATTAGTTACAAAGTAATTCATTCAAAAATAAAAAAAATTCAATCCATTCCAAAGTAATTAGTGTCTAAGATTTAAGAACTGCGTAAAAAACCGTCATAATTCTCTAATCAGTAAATTTTTTGAATGTCTTAAAAGTGGCATTGACGTTAAAATCGTAGATGAATTTGAAAACTATTACGATTTTAAAGACATTATAATTTTCTTGCTAACCTAATTTGTAAAACATATTTTACCTAGCAAAGAATGACCAGTTTTACAAGTGCAAAGTCGAGGAAAACATGACTAACAGTCTTAATGACTCACAAATGGTTACATCTAGGTATAGTATAGTTCTACTTAATTCAGTCGCAGATGATGATCGATAGGCAGGAAGATATGACTAATAACTGCAACACGAAATCAATCTTCTGTTAGATATAAAAAGATAAGACTCCATACATTATTATCCGTTTAACACTGTTTAATATTGAAACCATGATAACATATGATCTACCAATCATCGATATTTGCATACTCACCGTAGAGTTGAAATATGATATTCTCTATGAGCGCATGATTAAGTTTATCGATTGCAGTGTGTCTGTCTACTTTATTAATGGTTCTCAGCAATTCGTATTAATGTTTTGGCTGTCGTACAGTTTCGTGTACAGGCATTAGTAAATTTTCACTGTCTAAAAATTAATTAGTAGCTGGATACAAGATATATTATAATAATTTTGACCTAAAGAGATAAGAATTAAGTATGTCCATCACAATGAGGAATCACACAAATAACTAACATTTAAAACTTTAGTACATTTAGACATCTACTTTTTTACTATTTATTTGTCCAGAGGGAGGATACTTGAAGAACAAAGTTTCTTTGTCATCAATGCTCAGGAACTTAAAAAGAACTCCGTACATTTCTTACATTAACTTTACTTAACTTTACCTTAACAACGCATTTCTTTCATAGACATCATCCACAGACATAATTTATAATCATGTGACCATAAAGGTACAGATAATCTATTTACACGTCAATTACATATTACAGTGCAGTAAAAAAAGACTATATGGGTTACTAATTGCCTACTTAAGATTGTATATCTTATTTGTGTTTAAGGAGATAATACCATACGTTATATATATAAGTACTTCTAGCTATTTATGCTGTTCAATTATACCTACGTGTGTATAGTAGAATAGATGGTTATGGCTCAAACAACTGTGCACGAGCCCCAGAATATTGTTTCTAATTATTATTATTTTTCGCAAAATCAACAACGAAATCGCAAATTTGCTTATTGTGTAGATGCTAACACGGAATACTTTTTGACCGACAAATTGCGATGTGTGTATCTCAAATGGAAGCAAGCGACCACTACAACGGATATCTAAATAAATACGCAGTGATTGCCCTTTTACTCATTTATGACTACATAATGATATAATGCAGTCAGTTTATCGTCTCGGGGTCTAGATCATCTCTCGATGTAGGTGTTATGGAGTTTCGTCGGCAGCTGATGCAGGGGAGTATTCAACAACAGTTACTTATACAACCAGAAAAACTAAAAACTTTAATGTGATAAACTGTCAAAAGTACCAAAACTTATTTTACTATTAAATTCAAAATAATATATTGTCACCGACAGTTTAAAATATTAAGATAAACATACTTTCTAGTAATCTCATAAATTGTATCATTGATAACAAACAATATACTTTTCGTATGTATTTCTAGTAAGCCGTCCTAATGCGCTTTACGATATTCACAAATATTAACCGCACCCGAATCAACTGGTTTTTAAAATGCTTTTTATATTTTGTTATGTTTACCCTATAAACTTACCTTATCAATCACTCTATTTACAAGTGAAAACCACATTAAAATCAGTGCAGTCATTTATTATATTATCGCGACAAAAGGACAGACAACGCCTTTGTTTTATGTTTTTGCTTAAGTGATTATATTACTGAGGAAAGTTACCGTAACGTAATATGTAGGATATACTACTTTCATATTGACATTTATATACACATGGGTTACTGAATAAGTCTGTTGTGAGTCTAAACACGACTGCCTTTGTCTATAGTTACATGTGAATACGTTATATAATTCTGAACAGCACAGGTGGCTTGATTCTTAACAAAACCTCAGTCATACTATATCATAATCTAGAGATGCCATGATTATTCGCCTACAATGCAAAATTTTGAATAAAAGCTGTATCTCTATATCCCTTCTCCAGTTATAGACCTACAGGAAAATATCAACTGGGAGTAAATAGCATCCTTGTACAGATATTACGTAGTATTTCTATCTTCTCATAATTTTATGATGGTTACAATATAAATGAATATTAAAAGCGGACACATAACTAAGAATCTAATACAATATCAAAATATTACAACTTAACTACTTCTTCAATAATGAACAACAACTTTAATATATACTACTCAAGCAAGGCATTAGATAAATCTCAAGCGTAATGTAAACCAACTTTGGATTGAACACAATCAAACGGGAAAGTTCTACATTTTCTGCTGAATATTTGATGCTTTTTCCGTATAAATTAGACTAACATGACAAACGAGCCACTTAATAGTAAACCCATTGAGTTCCATAAGACCAAAGGTATTGTCGACTTTGGTTATGAAAAAGGAAGCGAGAAACTCGCGTTTTATCTGGTTCTGTAAACTGCAAATACGCAAAACAAGTCACGGCTAATACTAGGATAGTGGTGGTAACTGGCCCGACCTAAAATTATCTTACCACTAAACACGTGTACCGTTCGTTAAACTGGTTGGTACAGAGCCCAGAGACCTCCAACATAAACACCAATATCACTGATACGTACGTCGACGCACGAATGGACAGATTTTCGCATATATAGATAGATACAAATTATAATTTGTAATTGTTCATTTATATAAATTTAATTTTGACACAAAAACAGCTCGTCTTGGATATTACTCTTATATTCAATTACCGACGTCTTGAAGTTACAACCTTATAATTTTCTTTCAATCTACTGTGGTATTAATTCACATCAAGATTCTTCTTATGCAGAGCCTTGATACTCGGCTATTGTTAATGAATCTAATTAGATACGACAATGGAGTTTATGAGACTTCTATAGGACCAATCACACTTCATTGTTTAAGTGGATTACTAATTCACCGTAGCGGTTTACCTAAAATCATTAGCGGTACTAACGTAATGGGAATTCCAAGTAGGTGCGTACATACGTGTTATATCAGTACGAACGCATAGTCATCCGGAGTTTAAACGCGTTGTTTGGTCAAAAAGGCACGTGCCGGCGGCGTACCGACAGGCAATGTTTCTAAAATAAACCCCAAGAAACCACAACACCAGGGCTCAAATTAAACTTAAACGTTGAAACCCTCGATTACGCCTATACACACAGAACAGTTCCTCTCGTCACAATACAATGATTGAAAACCTGCCGTCTAAAAATACAACCCACACTGAACATCCATTTGCAAATCAACATTAATAAATCATTCTCACTTATTTATTACGAAAACATCCCACATCTAAGTAATTCTGTGTTCCCTTTGTCTGTCAAATAAAACGAAATCCTACACGTTGTTAAAATCAAATATCAACTTAATCTTGAAGGAGTAGTTAACCCTACGCATCACAAAACTATTGCAAAATGTAAAAGTATCTTGTTATCACACTGATTCGTAAGTCAATAGCTCAACCAATTTTAACTTAATGCTTACATTGCTTCCTTATAGTACGAAAAGTTATATTATAAACCAGTAACAATCAACGATAATTTACAACATTCTATACTGGTCTTCACAAATCTGAATACAGAAACTGTAATTGAGAATGAAACAAAAAGCTAACGTCATAAGTTGTGGTCGTAGTGATTAAAAGCATTACAAATCGGGACAAAAAGTGACATAGATTCATTTTCCGTTGTATGCGTCCTCCTCTATCTTGTGTGCATGGAGAGGTTAGATGAGAAACAGAGCTATAATACGAGTATGATATATCGCGCGACACGTCTGAAACTACTCGCGAGCTACTTCAAAGACAACAGGCCTTGAGTTCGCTCTACCCTACTGTTTGACACCATTTTAACTAAAGTATGATATGACAGGTCCCACACAATAGAATTTAAAATTAACACGATATATCTGGTCCAAAATAACTAGGCGTAGTTTCTACCCATTTGTACAAATTTCACAAATTTCGGTCCTTGGTTTAAAGTACACACTAACTTCTATTATATCATCTGAAAGTAATTAATGTGACCGAAATGGAACTACTTAATATGAATGTCGTCACAACGTTACAGGCGGACCATTTATCAGTTAAAATAAATGTGCCAACAGGTAATTGACGATTAGGCATCGTTGTGGCATTTAGCTGAATAAATAAAGGATGAGCAATTATCAGTAAAGTGATTAGATAACAGCGATTTTGCTGGTACAGTACACTTACAAATATAATTGAAGCAATTAGATTAATGGTCACTTTAAATAGTAACAATAATATAATAACTCACCTGTTCTGGACCGGCGACATGCCTGTAACGTGACAAAACTGGTCTGGACCGAGCTCTGTTCAACGGGGAATCTGACACAGACGTCATTCTGAACACTAAACCACTGGGAATACTTAAACAATGCACTAGTTCCACTGGGATATTAATACTAAAATAAATTGTCCGTAACTAACAACTGCCAACTGCATGTAGAGGAAACATACTGTTACGATTACAATATATGGCATCCAGGGCGATAGTACATTTTTCCGTCGACAAATCACATCCGGAGCAGAGCCAAATGAAGGCGGTTAACACGCACGGTTTAAAGCTAGCACTGATAAGAGTTTATATAGTTTCGCACATACACGACAATATTAATCATTTATTGAATTAGGATACCACCTACGTACCATATGATCTAAATGGGCTAAACACTAATCTTTGTGACGTAGATACGACTAGACTAAAACACCCCGCATTTGACTTTACGTACTTTTCTGATGAACAGTTTTGTTTGTACAAAATTTAGTTTCAGATGAGTGGGATAAAACGCTACATACACTACCCTCGGCGTTGTACGTTAACACTGATTTATTATTTAAAAATGGAATAAAGCTTGGCGTCGTAACGACTTCACCGCGATTTCAATTTCGCATACTGGAACAATAACAAGGGCGCGTCATGGATAGCTCACGGATTCGTCACTGCAGGCGACGTCGAGTGTGCAAGTGTCACTCGAGCTCGTACCGACGGCTGACCATAGGGACACCGTAATTGGTGCCACGGTGTTTGTGGCCGATACTCGGGGGCCAAGTAGCGGTCGCGAATTCCTACTCGTAATTCAGACGACGCATGCAACACTCATACGTGCACAATGAACAAACGGTCTGGCGACCTAATAATTTCATTGCTATATGATGTTATTGCATACTCAAATGATAACAATTTATGCATACTTTGTTCACACTATTTATTTCTGGATCATATTTTTTTTTAAGAATTCAAAAACCAACTTACCGCTGAGATTTCATAACGGCAAAAAATCAATACATGAAACAATACAAACATTTTATTATTAGACAACATAATTATGAGTATCAGATCATATATCAGAATCAGATCTATATCAGAAGTAAAGAAAGCGATGTTTCCTTAATAACATCTTGTAAAAATTCCATTCGAGATTAACAATCACAGCATCCTACTTTTTTTGAATGCAGAAAAGACCGAGTACTTAACAAAAAAAAATATTCAAACATGACACAACACAGTGTCTCGGACACATGGTATCTACATACAACGTAATCGAATCGTATTTTCAATTTCAAAAACATACCCAGGCATGGAAGGCAGCATGTACCTATGTCTTCGAGGCTTTCTGTGCTCACATACACCACATCCATTAACAAATAAGTCAATTATTGTTACAAAAGTACATAAACAAACACTTATTTTTAATAAACAGAAACAGTACTTGTTACGATGAAAATCAATAAACTTATAAAAAGGCAAGGTGCAAACGCGATCGGGTATTCTTATTTAAAAAGTCAGTGCACGATGTGTGAATCAATAGAATGTATGCCACCATTGTTTCTAAATGAATATTGTTGTCTCCATGTTTATCATGTTGCACAAACGGATCAACTGTTAATTATGAACAACAAGAGATTTATCTTACTATATAAATAACGTGCATGTTTACAAATACACTGAATAACGGAGACAGGTCGTTTTATATTATGCCAAAGATGTTCATTTATTAATCACATTCTCTCTAATTTAGATGCACAGTGACATGAGGCAAAATATCGTTACATAAGCAAATTTCAATTAACAAGCTACGTTAGTATATAAAAATAAAAATAACCATTATCACTCTGTTTAACGTAAATAACGTCGAAGCATTTAAAAATTGGGCGAACAAAAATATTTTCTTACATGACAAAAACAGGGAATCCAAAGACTCCATCGCTGAAATTTTTGGGGCACTTTTTTCCCTACTGTTTATTTGAAGAAACAATCACAATTCATTTCGCCAAATATCAAGCAAACCACACAAATGGCACCATTGTATCGGTCCTCCTCGTCGCCGGTTCAGTGGCTATCAATTGACAAACAATTCGATGACCCAATTACAGACAAATATTGAAGGATATGACAATGTCTATTAATGCAAGTATATTCAGCTAGCGCGCGGCAAACGCAAGTCTAGATGTTTACGTGTGCGAGATAAATGTGCGTCGACGGCGTTGACGGAGAGCAACCGGCATGCGCGCTCGCCGGAACTGAGCGTGAAGGCAGTGGCGCTTGCGGCAGTGCAGCGACGAAGTACATGCATCGCAAACTTATTTCGATACACGTAGAGAATTCGCAACTCGACGAATTCCGAAACGTGAAGGGTGGCCGTCGCCGGCACGATGCTCCACCGTAGTCTTCCATATGAGATACAATTTACATATTAAATGGAATCACGCAATACTGCATCAATGTCATGTTACGGCGCCACATTTGCATTAACATAAACGCGACAGTATAGTATTTACATCACTTACAACCTGACCACGAGCATCAATATATTAATTATACGAGTATATTATACCTTTTTTATTTTGTCACTACATAACATATTTTGGATAAGGAATTCTAAACGCATGCCTCAAGCCTACAACAAGCATCCCCATAATCATGTCATGCTGTATTTGTGTACATAAGCTCAGTGCTTTTCTTTTGTTAAATTCTCATTGCGACACGTAGCATTAAGAAATGAAAAATCTAGTGACACGGAGCAAATGTTTCAATGAATAAAACGGAAGCATTAAATCGTTTAATAAATAATAATTTTGCTAACTTCCTGTATACGCTCTTATATTAATATTACACGATATTTTAACTACTTTACTTTTTTACTTAAATATACTTAGCAAAAAAACATTTTCATTGCAGCAAGAAAATGATCGTTTTGTCCTTTATTTGTCCATCCATTTAAAGTTTTTATTGACGTCAATCTTAAGGATGAATGGCGAGTACAGAGCAAACATTTAAACGGCATTACATCAAATTTTTAAATATAAAACCATGAGACAAATCAAGAATTGTATTGTAATATTTTTGTCATAGATTAAATAAACACATTTTCTATACAATTCCTTTGTAACGCAAGGAAGGGAGTAAACGCTTCTACCAATAGTTAATGAGCACTGTCACCTATCGTTTATTCGTATCGCCAAAGTATCATCGATGCATACCGAATAAGGTAACTGAGGACCCGTTTTTTATTGGCCTTCCGACGCTGCAACTGAACACGTTGGATACATTTCGCGGTTCATCTATCACTTACAATCAATTTCGTAGCAAAACTATTTGACGATTGTTACTTTCACTGTACTTCGTTTCTACGGTTGAACCGCACCTTAAAAGTATCAATAATATGAATGATAAAGCCGTTTGTCAGTTATACCCCTTTTCCCGACAAAATAAAACACTACAAACAAGGTCAGGTAAGTAAATGTACTGTCACCGATAGCGCAGCAGTACACGCTCTGAGTATACAATAACTGTTAAAAGGTGTGGATTACACCGGCAGGACGCTAGGGCGACGTCACGGCGGTCAGGTTCCGCGCCAAGGGCCAGCTCCTACCACTAACATGCTCCGTGCACACGTAACAATACGTCTCCACGTATACATACGGAATATTAGATAGATTACCTGCCCTCAAGTTTTGTCCGAACATTACTTACACAACGTTTGTTCATTATGATGTTTAAAAATATATGTACATATATAAATATATTTTATTCTTTAATTATTATTAAGCTACTTTGTTTTCTTTTCAATCCGGCACGATTCCTAAAAGAATAGTATTTAAATATAGTAAAATGTACTACTAGTATATTGATGAAGTTTGTGTAGAGGTCTGTCGTCAGCGCCAAGTAATAAAAGTGGTGTTCCATTTTCTACCATCCTCTGTTTAAAACGATAAGCCACGATGTCAATCTTTGTGACCATTTTGCTCGCCGTGAGTCTGTGCTTTTGGGTATTTTCGTGTTTCCAAAGTCCTTATAATTATCTAGATTTGAATGAAATTTTTATCATCTAGCTTACCTTAAGAATGCAGTCCATGGTAACAGCTATTAAGAAACGCATTTGTCATGGCAGATTTTCATAGACTTACTCATAGATTCGTAATACATTTGAGAGCAATTTGTTGTTATTGCTCAGAAGCGAAGTAGATCGACAATATAAAAGAAATGTTTTCTAAAATATACCAATACTAAAAATTGTTTAAGATTTTTGCTAACTACGAAATTAAAAACTCCTTCTGATTTTATAAGTTTAACAATAACTTTTTCTGTATAAACTTAAGCAACTTGATTAATTATGTAGTTGGTGGTATAGTGGCGCATTAACGGGGCTCTGGGAAATTTGACCAACATTATCTTGATTTTGAAAGGTCTCTTTTCTTTGCGGCTTATTCGTCAAAAGACTTTATTTTAATTAAGTATCGCACCTTGACTTTGAGAATCAACAACAATTTATCGAGAAATTCTATGTCAGCCAGCATATTTACTTCGACAATAATATCACTCTTAATAAATTAAACATTGTAGTTGGCTTGCAGTTGTTTTTAGTCGATGGGTTTTATTGTCTTTGGTATGTATGTATTAATTCTTATTAATTCTTCAAGGAAATATTTCTGACCAATACTTACAATATACTTCGACATTATTTAAGATATTGTTCATCTGGACTTTTATGCCAAATTTTACCTTAAATCGTTCTACTATTCCATTAGTAAACCTAAACAATATTATAACTCTGGTACAAGTTTTTATAGCTATGGTCTTAGTTTTTTATTTGACCTTGATATACTTAGTTTTTTGTTGTGTCACTGGCCATTTGCTAAAGTATCATTGAAGTTGCAAAATAAATTTCCATCTTATCTTTTTCATAACTACATATTGGATAACACCATATTCATTATTTTATATTGAAGTACAAATAGATACATTCAGATTCAACACCAATCCTTAATATATTTTTTATGACTTTATACTATGACTATTACAGTTAATTTTCGGACACTATCTCTTCCAACTCTAAGTAATTAAATATTACCCCTTATTTTCTGTGCAGCACACAGTTAAGCTGTTTCTGAGATTACTGGGAAAAAACCCACAGACAAACTGACAAAAATTCTAACAACTATTGCTTTGGATTCTATTGTGTTAATAAAGGCCCCTAATAATATTTTTTCTCATATATTGTTCATGTAAAGAAAGCGATCAGTTAGAATTTTATTATATGTATAAATTGGCTGTATGCTCCAAGACTTGTCTGTTTATCAAAATAATGAAGATGAAGAAATTTTATAATTTGATACAAATCTCAATTTGTATCAGTATCCTTCAGAGAAGTTCAAATCAATCTCACAGCATGGCATTCAGTATCCATCAAATGCTACTTGGTCAGTGGATAGTATGAACCACATATTGAAAATACTTGCTAGATTGCTAGATTTTCTATTATATTTTAAGACAGTATGACCCACTAAATGGCATTTTAATTTTTCACAAAACAAAATTTTAGAACAGGAAACTCCCAAGTTGGCCTGCAGGATTCTCTAATATGAAATAATTAATTAATGTGCCTCACTTTTAAGAGTCTATAGTGTAAAAGTCTATCCTAATGTCACGGTAATGTTATAGAGTAAATATTATTATCTTTATTCAATCAACATCATTACAACCCATAAATGTCCCAATGCTGGAATCAACTCTCCCCTTACATTGAGGGATTGGAGTCATAGTGTACAGCCCTAGCTAAGTGCAGAATGTAAGATGACTTCACATCCCTTTGAGGGCATTATAGAGAACTCTCAGACATGCAGGTTTCCTCATAGTTTTCATTTATCAAAACAAATGATAATTCATTTTTAATATGCATATAGTTTTAAACACTTAAGTCCCATACAGGAAACTTCATGTTAAAACTATCATTGATTTTAATGAGATACATTATTTGTTTAATAAGATCGTTAAAATATATATTTAATAATTGTAGATCTGAGTTAGGCTACCTGAGATCTAAAATTATTTGCTTTAAAATATTATGAAAATCAAACAAACTTTCAATACCCACATAACAAAAAAATTACACTAACCAGGATTCAAAACCCAAACCTGCCGAAATGCTAATTAAGACTTTAACATCAATATGACAACTGTGCTTTTTAATACATGTATTTGCTCCACATAAGATAAAGTTACCAGATCAAATAATGAGAAGTTCTGAAAATTTCTTTAACTTGACCTTAATATCCTGAATTACTTTAATTTTAAATTTATATTATTGCAGATACTATTACATTTTACTGTAATGGGTATTGACATTATTAGTATTTTATACCAGTATATAATCAAAAAATATTAATATTGGTTACATTTAAAAAATACATCGAAATTTTATGTGTCGCATATTGCATTTTTTTTTCTAAACAAACATTAAAACTAACTTGAATTAAAATTAAACACCATCAACACAATATAAGCCTAAATTATGTAGTTGAATAATCTATATTAATATTAAGAGAGTGTGAATTCTGTAATACATATACTATATACCTGACAAAGAGTATATATCAAGTATATACACTACTGGTCAAAAGTTTGAGACCACTAATAAAAGATTTTTGTTATTAGTAAATATTCTTAAAATATTGGTGATAAAAGTAATCTGCACACCTGCATATTCTATTGTTTTTAAAGATTGCCTAAAAGCTAATTCTTTTGTGTATAAGCCAAGGAAAGGGCCATAAACCAGCATTGTTTCCAAACTGCAATGTGAGCCGAAGAAGAGCTAGTCCGATAATCGATTGTAAAAATTTTATTACCTCATTACCGCAGCTGACACTTCGTTTTTTTTTACATCATCTTACAATGCGATTGTTCTATATTTTTAAAATATGTTTTTAAGTTTATTTTAACCCGATATTTTCATGGTTATCTACGAATATCCGCTGTTAGTCTGATTTTGTGATTCCTACAGTCAAGACGTCCCTAAAATGGGAAAAGTTTGCGAAATTAGTATCGAAACGCGATCTGCCATCGTTGTTCTCCATAATGAAGGCAAATCTGAACGTGAGATTGCATCTCAACTCAAGTTATCAAAGACTTGTGTTCATCGCACTATTGTGCGGTACAAACAAACTGGCAGTAATCAAGATCGTCCGCGCTCCGGGAGACCAAGAGCTACGACTTCTAGTGAAGACAAATTTATTGTGGTAACCAGCAAGCGAAACAGACGCCTAACAGCCCCAGAAATCCGCGTTGAAGTCAACAAATCTCGGGAAAAACCTGTGTCAGTGTCTACAGTGAAAAGACGATTGCGAGAAGCCAAGTTGTATGGTCGCGTTGCTGTTCGAAAACCTCTTCTAAAACCGCAGAATAAGAAAAAACGGTTGCAGTGGGCCCTAGCCCATCGAGACTGGACCGAAGAAGATTTCAAAAAAGTACTTTGGAGTGACGAATCTAAATTTGAAATATTTGGTTCAAAAAGAAGAATTTTCGTTCGACGTTCCGCCGAAGAAAAGATGATGCCACAGTGTGTAGTCCCGACTGTCAAGCATGGTGGCGGATCTGTTATGGTCTGGGGTTGTTTCTCAGGCTATGGGACTGGAAATCTGGTCCAAATTAAAGGAATTATGAAAAAGGAGGAGTATAAAGTAATTTTGGAGAAAAATGCTATTCCCTCCGGACTAAAGTTAATCAGCAAAGGATTTATTTTCCAACAAGATAATGATCCAAAGCATAGTTCAAAATTATGTAGGGGCTATTTAGACGAGAAACAGTCAGAAAAAGAGTTGGAAAACATGACATGGGCACCCCAAAGTCCCGATCTTAACCCCATAGAGCTTTTGTGGGAAAAACTTGACCGAAATGTTCAGGAACAATGTCCTTCTTCACAGCAGGCCATGTGGAATGCCTTAGAAGACAGCTAGAAGAATATCTCGCAAGAGACAATAAATAAGTTAATTGCTCGCATGCCAAGATTGGTAAAACAAATAATAAAATGCAAAGGAGGATATTTTGATGAAAAGTCTGTGTAAACTCTCTTGTTTGTATTTTCTTTAGTAATTTAGTATTATCTTTTGTATTCGTAATTTTTTAATTTCAAATATTGTGTATAACATGGAAATAAAAACTGTATTTCATAATGATTTAAATATGTTGACTTTTATTTGTTTTCTTAATTTTTTTACAGTGGTCTCAAACTTTTGACCGGTAGTGTATGTATAATAAGTAATTGTTGAAACCAAATAAAGTTGGGATGGGCTTCTAATTATATATAAAGGAGTTGTGTAAAAGTGGCTAAGAAGACACTAGAAACTTATACAATAAATAAGCTGGAAATATTGTCTTATATGAGAAATAAAATTGGCTGATCATAAATAAGGGTGGAATGCTTTTAAGAACTTACTTAAGATTTAATCATATTTGATCCTTGATAGTGTTTTGATACAAAGTTATTTATAATATGGTCTGATATAAAATCACATGTTGATATTAATGAATAATAATAGGATTTTATGTTCTATTTAATAGGCATATAACCTAAGGATTAATAAAGAACAAAATTTGCAAATGCATGTACAAGAGAACAGTAGATTAGACATACATTAGCTGCAAGCTTTAGAGCATTTTTACACACAAAAAGAGTGTTTCAGAGTAATAATTTTGCAACACATATAAAAGTATGCTTTTATATGTATTGCAAAATTATAAAGCATACTTTAAGGTACATTTTTGAATTCAACACATTGTAATGAATTTAGGAAAGTAAAAAAAATATATTTAGACCTCAAAAATATTTCAGAGAGTGGTATAATACGAAGTTAGTTTCCCAAAAATTTTGAATTTATTGCACTGCTCAAATAAATAATCAAGGTGTTTTATTCTTAAGACTCGGTATATTCCTTATTCCTGAATTAATAATTAATGTAGAAACACGTTGCATTCGTCATGTTAATAACAAAATTTTAAATACAACATGAAAAATCCAATTCGAAATTAAATTGTAAAAATAATTATTGGCGCGAAGTACGTCATGAAAAGCATTACTTGTATCTGTTTCTTAAAACTATTATATAATGTTATTACCTGATCTTTGCATGTTGGAATGGTTGATAAATATAAATTCAAAGCAAAAACATGTCGTTATCACCAGTTTTCACAGCACTTCACTACACCAACCGAACTGTCAACAGCAACACCCGCCCTTTGCCCGGGTAGGAATTGATTTTTCAACAGTCTTGCCAGTATTTATGATTTTACCTTAATTATACTGATTCAAAAATTATCTCGTATATTGAAAAAAAAAACAGTTACACTATTTCAAATACCCATTTTAATGCTTTAAATCATATTTTTTTCAAATAATTTAAAACTATACAAGAAATGCAGTGAAGCAAATGATTTGTACATATGAAATAGCTCATACGTACCTAGTTTTTGTGGCTATTAAAGAGTTAAAAGTTTATTACTTAAATACTCCAAACGATTCTTAAAAAAAACAAGTGGTAGAAATTGTTAATATTCATTACTATTAAATTAATTTTAGATCCAATAACGTACTCTTTTTTTTATGCCTTGGGCATGCAAACGAGCAGACGGGTCACCTGATGGTAAGTGTTCACCGCCGCCCATGGACACTAGCAACACCAGAGGCGTCACCAATACGTTGGCGACCTCGAAGGAAATCATATACCCGCTTCTTGAAGGATCCCATGTCATAGCTTGGAGGAAATACCGATGCAGGAAGTTTACACAGTTTACACGTGCGTGGTAGAAAGGTACGTGAGAACCGAACTGTGGACGAATGCCAGGTATCCAGGTGGTGTTGATGGAACCTGGTACTCCGTGATGTGCGGTGACGAAAATTAACCGCAGAGATTAAACCAAACAGTTCTTCAGAATATTCCCAATTATACAGACGGTAGAATACACACAGGGAGCTTACGTCTCTCCTCAACTCAAGCGACTCTAGACCGTCTGTAAGCTTGGGATCGTCGACAATACGAACGGCTCGCCGTTGAATGCGGTTGAACGGATCCACTTGGCCAGTTGGGGCTCCAGCCCATAGGTGGGAGCAGTACTCCATGTGCAGTCGAATTTGCGCTTTATAAAGCATAAGCCTGTGCTTAGGCATGAAGTACTGCTTAGCTTTGTAGAGCACTCCCAATTTCCTTGCAGCTAGTTTGGCCTTACTAACCAAGTGGTCCCGAAACTGAACTTCATTCGAGATGTCAACACCAAGGATCCCAATACTTTTAGAGATGTTAAGAGGAATGTTCTGGAACTGTGGTGCTATGACGAATGGGTTTTTAGCGGTTAACGCGCAAACTTGTGTCTTCTCGGGGTTGAAATGGACTAAATTAAGTCTACCCCATTCCGAGACCCGCTCCAGAGATGTCTCGACTTCAGACACACGAACTTCAGACTCTATAGATCTACGAAAATCTTACTCCATCTTTTGCTCTTTATTGCTTTACCAAATTGACCAAATGAACTTGTCATTGTCATCCGATCTACCGTTCATCCTACCAGAAGCCCGTGAAATTTGAAATTTCTTTTATTTTTTTATAAATTGTTTAACTGTTCAAAATGTTATTTACACTTCCAATGATAACATAACATTACAATATTGAATTTGGAATTCCCGAATTATTCAACAAATTTATGTTTACTATAGCCACAAACGATATTGATCAAAAAACAACATAAAACAAAGTTTCAATTCGCTGTTTTTAAGGGAAAAAAAACGAGATGTATAGAAAGAATGTACCCATGTCAAGTGTAATGTCGAACAATCGGCGCATATTAGAAATGTCGAAAGCGTCGATGTAATGTATCCATGCCATCTATATTAATGCTAACATCTGAGAACAAATATCGATAGATTGTTATAACAATATTGATAAAAACTTTTTTATTCTCTGTATTGTAAATTCCTGTAAACTAAATTTTAATAAGAGCAGGCATAAAGTCCATTAGTATTATTTACTAATCAAGCCCCTGTGTTGAAGTTATACACACTACATTTATATACATTCAGTTTTTTTGAATACGTAAATAATAATTTTCTAGACATGATTAAAACTTTCAATCTTTAAAGTCAAAAAATACAAGTGATTTGGAGCGGTCCCTGTCAAAATATTACATAAATAAATAATGCGTCAGTTTCAAGTTTTGCATATTTATAATATTTACTAAATATAGGGTTTGAGGTCGTTTCTAAGATCTTATAAAATACGGCATAATTATTCCAACAAAAAAGGTGATACAACTCACCTTAATAATTAGAGACTAGTTTTTACGTAAATTATATTATTGAGTCAAATGTCTAATTTTGATATCATTAAATTGGACCACTCTGTGCAACATACTAAAAGTTATAAATATATGATTTTAAACTTATGTCATCCCGGACATATTACTTTTGACACGTAAAACTTTCTAATCGACATGGCAATCCGCTTTGACAATCATACATGATATCACAATGTGACAATAACCCAACAATTGAGTTCAAATATCTGTAAAAATGCAAAAATCATGAAGGATATTAATGTTTAACTTAAATTATGGTTGTAGTAAAAATTATTGAGACAAACCTTTGAATCCTGGGATGCATCACAAAATAACATGTGGTGCGATCGGTGACTTTTGTTGTTTGTTTGACTTGTTTTATTGTTGTTGTTTGTTGTTGTTTGACGCATTAATTGTGTTGTACATGAAGTATGTTATTTAAACTAAATAAATACAGCGTAAAAACAACACTTACCGTTAGTAATCGGTTTACTATGGGATCAGGATTTAGGCGTTATTTTTTATTGAAATCTAGAATTAATACAATGATAATAAAACAACTCTAACGTGTAAGTTTAGTAGGGATGCTTATGCCGTTAGAAAAATAAGCCTCTACGGACTATACCGTGTTACATTTCAATGTTATCAGTGATATAAAAGGTTATTGTTAATTGCAACCTAATTAGTTACATATAAATTTAGATTCAGAACACTAAAAACTAACAGTAAAATATAGTGAAAAAAAACTTTGACAACATTTTTTGTTTTACTTAATAATGAGATAGGTTATTATGTAACTATCTCATTTTTGAGATATTTGTTAAAATTGATGTTCAGTAAATAAATAAGATAAGCTGAAGAACGTTGCCTGACAAAATTAAAACATACAATTTTTTATTTTTTTTGACTTTCCGAAGGTTGACTGGCAGAGAATGCTTTTAGCATTAAGTCCGCCTTATAACTTTACTGTACGTATGGTGCAAAAGTTGAAATAAATAAATAAATACTCTATACTAGTGACAAAAAATATTATTTCATTTTCTTTCTAAGCAAGCGTGTTGCTTTAATTTTGAGTTACGATAAGTTAATTGTATTTAAGTTACATTATTTTAATTTGTCGCATTCTGTCCGATAAAAAACTTTATTTTACTGGCATGTATATATATACATATATATGTATTGTTAGAATCATAAAATAGAATAACGCGATAAATATCAAAAGTTAAATATTTAGGCTTATAGGTGCTGATGTAATGTTAGTATTTTACATAAATTAATTCGATAAATATTAAGTGATTGGCGTTGAAGGCTTTAACTACTAAAATTATCATCCTTACCGTTAAATAATCTAGTTGTGCTATTGACTTACCGTGCCACCATTCTTCAAATAACATAGATGGCGCCACCGTTGGTTATAGTTTAAAAGCGAACGCTCACTACTGGTGGGCATCATTGCTGTCCGATAATTGTAACGAATACAATAAAACAGTATACTACGACAGTGGTGACTATTTATTATACGTACTTTAACAGTATATATATACAAATATACGAAGTTTTTTTTCCTAAAAGGTTTAACTACCTAATACAGTAACAGGATCATTAAAGTGCATTAATGAATAATCATTTTTAAAACTATAATGGAGGTAATTTACTATCGCTATGTTCATATAATATATTTGGGTCAAATAAGAAAAAAAGTTTTCTTGATGATTTTGGTAAATTTGGTTGATTTTTAGATTTCGTGTTATATACAACATATGTATTTGTAAATATGTTGGTAACACTAAAAAATTCTGGGTATGGCATCCGACCGAAAATACAAGTGACTGGTTGTAGTTCAAAACTTTTTGTGTTTAATTGCTTCATCCGCATATTCTTTATTTTTATAATATTGTAATTTAAGTACGTCTTTATCTAGAATTTGCTAAACGGTTATCAAAGAAATCCACGATATGTTAAAATTTCGTACACAAATGCCTGTTTTAGTGATACAATATTACGTAACAACTATGGAGTGATGTTTTTGTGTGATAGTTTTGTGATGACATGTAAAAAGTATTTCGTTGTTTCGTGCTGTGGTCGTAATATTACTCTCTTCAGTCTGTGATTCGCCAACGCCATATTAAGAGAAAAATAAAGTCTGTGGTACTTTGTTTGACTTGGCACTTTGGACATTGACAAAAGAAATAAATTGACTTTAGGTACCTACTTAAAATTCTGTCATTTCATTTATTTCAGAAACGGAAATCATAAAAATTTAATAAAAAATAAAATGAACATCTTTATGACCCGATTATTTATTTGTTCGCTGAGATGTAATATAAAACATTTATTTACTCAGATAGCTAGAAAACAGGCAAGTACATAAATATCTTTCATATAAATTAACTATAGCTATTTTGTTATTAAACATGTTCGTCCATGACCACGACACGTATCGTGTATGATACTCGAAGAGGAAAATTTTGCGAAATTAATAAGTAAAGTTTTTTAATAATTTTTTGTGATAGTTTCAAAATTTTCATGGGTTTAAATAATTTTCGCAACAATATTTCCTGTCCACCTCCGACTCCTTATCGGGCGATGGACTTTGAGCTAGTTTTTACTTTCAGGAATTAAAATAATAGACATGTTATGAATCCATGGCTATTAAGAGCGCAAAAGATTACCCGCTAAGCTATTTAAAAACTCAGTGGTGAGCACAGTGGGCGAACGCCGTTGTCATTCTTATGGTCACGTAGTAGTCTCCGGCCAGGCTGCGTTACCTGTAAAATCGCTTATTGCTCATCGAAATAAACATTTCTTAAGCATTTGATAGTCTTCGCGATGGTTACTGTTTTTCAATGTCATGAAAATTGATTCCGTGATATATTCACAGATCAAAATGGAAAAATTTTCCACAAAAATCTACTGTACGCTATTAGATCACTTCACTTTTGTAGATGTTGATCTTTTTTGAAAAGGGCACCGTCGACTTTTATTTTATTTTTCTCAATTTGTATTGATACATTCGCCGAAACGCGCCGGTTTCAAATCGAATAATTAAGTGACGCCACCATTACACGCGGACCTCTTTTTAAACATCGATAACGAAGATACCTACCACGAAACTATTCTCCCCATTCAAATGCTTGTGTAAAATCTTGTAAACGTTCCTCTTTCTAATCAGTAGTATGCGCCGAATCTTTTCATATTTAATTCAGCTTATCTTTTCAATTCATTTCTGCAAGCACGTTTCCTTCCGTAACATTATTCTTTCATATTTTATGTTATTGACTGAGCTTAACATCGTTATATCAGTGATTTACCTTTGAAGCGAATTTATCCATAAATACCATTTTAAGTCCATTTAAAATTTTCGTTGCAAAAAAGCACCGCGTGAAAATTTTATGATATTTAAATTTAGTTCATAAAATTGTAGATAAATTGTAATTATTTTTTTTAATGACAACTGCATATATCTGACTTATACAAGAAAATTTTTATCCAAAGTTAAATCAAATTAAAGTTTATTTTATTTATCAAAGCATGCGTGGGAATACTATTATAGCTAAGGCTACGGAACAAACTGCACACGCGCGATAATTCTGTATACATATAAAAATTCATAACTCATTAGAGAATATTATATTGAGTATTATAGTCAATTCTACCATAATAAATTTTTCAAAAGGAATTATTATAGGAAACAGGAAGGAATTATTACAACGAGCACTTTTGTGTACGCCCGGCATATAAATGTAAAAATTCTATTTACGATTAGATCAGTAACACGAGATCAAGTTCGTAAATATAAAACAACGTTAAAGCCAAAAACTTGCGAACAAATATAAACAAATAAACGTTTACACACTCACACCCCCGCACTAGGTTTCCCTGTGTTGCGGGTGGCATGGACATACACAATTATCACATCACAAACACCCATGATCCGAGAACAAACATTTATCTGTCACATAAATATCTGCCCCGGCCGGGAATCGAACCCGGGACCCCACGCTCGGCAGGCAGGGTCACTACCAACTGGGCTACGGGGTCGTCAAATATGGAATATGATAGGTTTTATGGCATGGAAACTTCTTGTCCTGGTTTTGTTTAAATTCGTCATTTCGACGTATTTGATTTATTAAGATGGATTCCATATATATTTTTCTGAGGAACATATTTGGTTTCAAAAACTTACATGCAAAATAAATGTGAATAAACAGTTTTTTTTAATTGATACTATAGTGTAGACATAGACAACGCTGCATTTCGGTAACCGAACCGTATTACAAAAAAATTATCGTGTGCTTCGGCGAATGAAAACGTCGGGAAGAAATATGCATACTTGAGTGTCCAAAATGTTCTTAAAGGTATGTGAAGTCTGCCAACCTACACTTGGCTATCGTGACGGACTGTGGCCTCAACTGCTGTTATTGTGAAAGGAGATCCGAACCCAGCTGTGGAACATTATTGGTTGTGATGATGATGAAACCGGTTCCACTCAACCAAAAAATAGAAATTGTCTTTAATATCATGTAAATATTGTTTTTACAGATTTGCACAGTAGCTTTTTTTGCTATATTTTCTCCTTCATAATCTTTTTTTTAAATGATTATAGAGGCAAAATAACGACATTAGTCACAGTATTTATAAATACTTACATTAAATAAATAATGTTAAAGTTAAATATGATAGTAGCTATGAAGCTGAGGATTAAATTTCTTTTTCTATTTTTCTAGAATCTAATTTTATTGAATATGTTTTTATACATGCATAATAAAGAGTATTATAGTAGGTACTGTATTACGCCGACAGATTCACTGAGATCAGTTATCAAAATACTACACATGTCTATATTTCTCATTCATGAATTTGACATCGACTAAGGCTGCTGCTTTGGCTAATGTACTCGCACCTTAATTTTTTTTGACGTGATGTGAGGTTAGGCCCACTGAAGAACTATACTTTACATTGGGCTTGAACACTCAAGAATTATTGTCGCAATATGTATTAAATCGATTTATAGGTAAACCACATATAATTCAGATGAGAGGAACAACGAGCACAAAATTGCCGCGAATTTGGATTCCTTTAATACGTCTTTTTTTATGTTAATAACCGACAAACGGGCAGACGAGCCACCTGATGATAAGTGGTCGCCGTCGCCCATGGACATCAGCAGGACCAAAAGTATCACTGATGCGTTGTCGGCTGGGAAATGAGAAGAAGGTTAGAAAGCAAGATGTCGCTTTGAATTACCAGTTAAATTCTATAGAATTGATGTAAGGTAGAGTTTCTGCTGCATACTACAAAAACTTCAAGTCTTTAACCCGATGTTATTTAATATCTGGCTTAATGTTACAAGGATATCACCATTTACGCTAGATCCTACGAAAATGGCTGCTCAAGGGCTTATGAATTAAAAAAAAAATACCCAAAATTTCTTGAGAGAAGTTTTTAAGCTTCAATTGCTTCAGGTCGTAGGCAACTCTAAACAATTCGGAGATACCTACAAAGGCTAATATGCTTTTATGTTTAAATTTTGGAAGTATCGAGAATTTTGAAAAAAATAAGCCCATAATTGCATTACAGGTTATTTTTAAAAGACCTTTACATAGGTTATGTCAAGTCAACGCGGGATTAATGTTTATCTGGCCTAAATTAGGCAGCGAAAATAAAATGAATATGAAACTTCCATTACTTGATAACGCAGATAAGATATTTGAAAACGGAAGATATGAGGAATGTTACAATTTACTTCAATCGTCTCAGGTAAGTATAAGTTTCTTAAATATGATTTTATATGCCTTGTGGTATACTTTCCAAAGGTATATTTTAACAGTCCATTTACGAATAAATATTTAAAAAAGGCTAATTTAGCAATACATTTTACATATTGTTCCGTAGAATGTGTTCGTCCAAAATGCAATTAATGCCAGTTGCGTTGGATGATGGTCAATATTTAAAAGTAAATGAATATTTTTAATGCATTCTTGATATTTACATATTTATCTTTGTTAAATACCCCATTTAGATTCATGGTTATAATTTCATTAACAGGAAGAATATAATGTAGAAATAAAATGGCGCATTTGTCGTGCCTTATACAATATGTCAAAAGATCAAAAGTATGAAGCCACATATAAAAAAGAGCTTATATCACGAGCTTATAAATTAATCGCCAGTGAGTTAGATAGAAATTGGGAAAACTGGGCTGTACAGAAATGGTACGCATTAATATTACACGCGAAGAGCTCAAACACGAGTATGACAGAAAAAATTAAACAATTAGAGAATGTAAAGAAACATATGGATGTGAGTTTTAATGAATATATTAATTTTATATTATTTAATTGTTCAATTAGACTGAATACATTTTATTGTCCTTCTAATAACTTATGAACATTTGTACCTAATTGGGTAAATAGACAAAAGTTTATCTAAATGACATACTATTTTCTTGTAAATTTCCATACACGAGTATCGTCTGTGTTAAACTGAGTGGTACAGAACCTAGAGCGGTACTTCGTACTAATTATGGTGTAACACGTTTAAAAATTTAGTTGGTGGGTTTATATCTGACACCACACAGGTTTGTTAGGTTAGAGGAAATAAATTATTAGATGTAGTAAATTCATTTATATTTATTATTACTATTTATTTACATATATATACATATATGTTATATTATCGAATTAAATTCCAAGAGCTTAATACACGATACTTTAAACATGATAAATAGCAAAATATTTGCCATTTACAAAGATCTGATTATCAAAATACATGTATTTTTAGGCATTGTAAATGTTATAGAATAATATGGTTTAATATTACGTTTTATCATAAATAAAATGAAATAAATTTGATAGTAATCGAAAAGTGTTGAAAGTTACCATCTGTATTTCAAGTATTATTATATTATATTGATATTTATTAATGAATATTTCGACTTATCTATGGGTTTGCAGTAACTATTTCGGCTTATTTTTAGGTTGCAGTTACTTTGAATCCAAACGACGCGACAACTTTACACATGCTGGGTGAATGGTGCTATCAAGTGACAGAAATCCCGTGGCTCCAGAGAAAAACAGCAGAAGCTTTGTTTGCTTCGCTCCCTTATTCAACCTACGAAGATGCTCTTGAATACTTTTTGAGAGCGGAAAGCGCACAACCGCGCTTTTATAGCGTTAATTTACTCAGACTTGGTATCTGTTATTTGAAATTAAAAAAGGAAGACCAAGCTAGGTATTACCTGAAACTTGCAGCAAGTTATCCTGCAAAATCGAACGATGATAATCGGGCTAACAGAGAAGCTATGGAATTGCTAAAAAAACTTAAATAAAACATATTTAATTACAAACGATCCAGCTAAGTATATACATGCTAAATATTATTTAGAGATAAAACGACATACTGAGCATAATTTATCATAAAGATGTTTAATGAAGTAATTTTTAATCTCTAGCAGTGACAGAAGTTTGATGTGAGTAAATTTTGTTTCAGTTTGGCTAAGAGGCTAAGTCTCCATCTATTTATAATGAATGATGAGACCGTATGGTTCTAAGACTTTACATTAATTATTAAAACAATGACTTACTTCAGTGCAATCAGCCAAGCACATTTGTGTAAAGAACTTTATTTACTTACTAGAATAAATAATTATAAAAAACAAGGAAATTCTTTGTTTTCAACAGACTTTAAAAAATGAGGAGGTTCTCAATTCGTTTGTATTTCTGGTTTTTTTGTTTGAAAGGATAACTTCCTGTTTGGTCATACTTAAATTTAAAAAAATACCACCCCTATGGGTGAAAAATATGATATGAAACCATGAAATTCACATTCAAATTGAAATTGGTTTCTTTTATTAACATATATTATTTTTTTCATACATAATAATTAAAATATAATAATAAAATAAAATAGAGGCTGACATGTTCGTTGATGACATTCACCTCATAATAATTCTATTACTAATTATGGATGACAAATATATGAAGTACACATACAATAGTGTTGTAAAGAGATTTAGAGAGTAGGTTCTTTATAATTATTCAAAATAAAATTTTATATATTGACTATATTATATTTATACATGTATATTTCGTAGTATGTAAACAATGTCCTACACACATACATAAATATTACGTTTTTGCTGTGCGGCCCCACTACATTTCATTCATTCATTCATTATTTCACAATCCCAAATCACAACTGATACCGCGATGAGGTTATTAAGATAGAAAGTATTTTTTATGTAAATAGTCTACAACCGAGCAGACGGGCCACGGCTTGATGGTTAATGTTCACCGCTGCCTTCGGACGTAACACTGACGTTTTGCTGGCCAAGATAGGAGCGGACGATTTATTATTGATACTGGTTCTCTGACACTACAAATAAAACACGTAAAAATAATTCAAGATTTATTCTAGAAGGAGAGTTGTAGCTAGTCAGGTGTGTAAACAAATGACGTACTACGAAAGAATAAAAAATATGGATGTCATACTGCATCGTCATTTATATTGAGTACCGCGATGGACTAGAATAAGTTGCTTACGTTATTATTCCTATTCGATTATATTTTAAGATTTTTGAATTAATACGCTTTATCATCTGCATCGGTACTTATTTATTTAAATCATTATTTAGCGACGTCATGTTATCATATAGAGTTATTATTACAATAACATTAATTATACCGTGTTCTGTAGTATATCTTAATATATTTAACTAGTCTGCCATCACAAAGTTTGTAGTTTGTACATTTAGTATTGGACATAGAGTAACTTATATATAGGGAATAGAGGTGCCACTCGATAAAATTATACTAGCGCCGTCTAACGGTAATTGACTCAACTAATATTCCAATGTGGCTTAGGGGTATACTTCATTCATATTTTATTTTATTAATTCCCAGATTATCACGATAAAATCAAGATAGATTAATTACAATATTTCAATTGTAATGTGTTGATTTTATCGTGATCATCTAATTTAAATTTCTATAAACACAATGAATTTAAAACTGCAGTCTTACTTTAAAATACGGTCAAATAAAACACATTTTATTTAAAATAATATATTTCGCAGTTTTTCTGTATTGTTAATACATATTGTTTTGCTACATTTTGTATGATGTATCTCTTTGGTACCCTTTCATTATATTATTCATATCTTTACACTTATTAAATATAAAGACATTGATGGTTAAGTCATACATAAACCAATATTTTATTATTTATGTTCTCGCATGTTATAAAATGTATTATATTCAATATATAAGTCTTAGCAAATTTTTTTATTTGAAATAAATTAGAATGTTTACTCAAAACAAATATTATAACATCTTGGTTTTGAGAAGAAAAACATAACTAGACATTTTGGGGGATATTCTAGACATTGTTGGCTTTTTTGTTTTCTTTGACTCTTATATATTGAATATCTTGGTTTTTGTCACAAAAAAAAACCTCTGCAAAATATACAAGGAAAATAATTATGAGTTTTTCTTAGTAAGTAACCAGTTATGTAATATAACTGTGCCAATTTTCTATGGTCTCTTACTTTTTAATTAAAATTTTAATTATATGATCTAGCATATAATTTAAATGCAGGGATGTTTTTTGTATTCCAAAGTTTTTAAAAAGGTCTTGTATGGATCTAAACATAGTGTAGCACTTATCTTATTTACAATTGGAGCATGGTGTTTCTGTAATATAATTTCTTGATGTGGAGGGGACAGAAGTTCCTACATCACTCGAAACAACATTTGTTATATCTCTCATAACTACGGTTTCTACTTGAAACCCTGTAAGTAAAATGTAAATGAACTTACATCATGTACTACATGAAGGAACATTTTATACTAATAATCTAATACATTCATATTTCATATTCATTAATTGAATTGGCGATACTGGGTTTAAAAATTTTAACTTACCTGGCAAATGTAAAGTTGGCTCAGCACCAAATGCTAATCTTCTTGTCGAAATTAAATATTTATCATTAAAATGATTGTGGCATATCTTTAGATTTTTAACTATAAATTGATTATCCAATGTAGAAATGGAACTGCCTACTACAATCACCCACATATTGAATCTTTTAGTTTCTTTTCTTGAACTTGGAAATAATGCAAAACTACATTGTCAATACCTGTAAAATATACAATAAGAATTACAATATTTGCTTAGATAAATCCTTATAGTGGTCCTACAATTTCAACAAAACAAAATGATTTTAACATGCATTAAAAACAATACAATCTATATTTATAAATATTGCTTATTTTTATAATCATTTATATTGGGGAAACTGAAGACTGGTAGAAGCTGGACCATACTTTTGCTTTTCAGCTTGGACTACCTACAATTTAGCTGTTAAAATGCACGTTACAAAATGTTTAATTTACCATGAAGCAAAAAAAGTATGCCAATATTTCGAATGAGTATCGTAGATGTCAAACATAATGCATTGCGATTCATTGCGATGTGTGAAGGTTTTACTTTAATTCTGACACTACAAGTATAGCAAGTTTTTAAAAATAATGCAATTACTTACGAGTTTCACCACAATTTGTAGTACAACAAATTCTAAAAGAACCAGTCATGTTTCTAAGCAACAAAATCCCAAAATGTGAGCACAGCAAAGTCCAGCATAGTTTACGAGGGTCAAATATAGCATAGTTTTCGGAGTCCAGGAGACCGCCAAGTCGTTAAAAATATCACCAAAAATCGTAACGGAGTACATTTATAAAATAAAATCGGAAACAGAATGAAATAAATTGATTTTGACAGAATTAGTTGTTAAAGTTTGACAATTTAATGCTGTCAACTGATCGAACAAGACGTCTTTTCGTTCCAGGTACTTGTTATAAAAATATATGTACGCTGTGCAATCCACTTACATATATTTTTATATATAAATTAAGCACGTAAAAAACTCTTATATATTTTAAATATTATTTTACATTAAATAAATAGGTTTTGAAAAAGATTTTCAAAATTAAAACTTAACATGTCTACAGAGCCATCTAACGCAAATTGATCTTACTATTAAAACAATAGAACAAATGCAATGTACCGAGTGCCAAGACCCTGGTATTGGACAAGTCTGTGCATATGTATAGTATCTGTAACTTTGACTATCCATAGCGAACCGTTAATTACAAACATTTTGATTTAAGAAGTCGGTTTGAGTCGGTTGAAAAACAAAAGATATCTTTACTATTTCAAATAATTTAAATAAATATTATGTATGTCATGGAGTTAAAAGAAGATACAGATTGTAGCTATAATGATGATGAAGTCTTTTTTGGAAGATTGACTTTGAAGGAAGTTAAAAAACGAATTTTCATGGATGTTCGCCAAAAGAATATATCGTAAGTATTTCTAAAATGTTTGCAAATGTGTAGTATTTTCTAAAGGTACTAATGCTGCCAATGATCCTAATGCAAGTTCAAGGTACACCTGACACCATAAACTTCTGACAATTTAATGTTTAAATAGCCTTTTGTACGGTCGCATGTTACACATTCTCATTTACCATTCTTTACCCTTATGATATTCAAGTCCTGATCGTTAACGATTTTTAAAAACTCACGTTACTTTCGGACTAGTTTTTTAAATGTCGAGCGAAATCAATTGGTTCCAATTCTTCAGTTATTGTGTAAAAGCACTATCCCTAATCCATAGTTACTGAATTTGCTGATAGTGTTTTATTGTTTTTCTTACAATGAAGATTATTAGATTGTAGTCTAGATAATACTTTTTCAACATTGATGACTTTTAGACCAAATGATAATATACTGTAATTCTACTAAAGGATAATGTTACACAAAACAAAGCATTGTTGGATTGCTTATATTACTATGTATTTGTATCCCTATTTATAACAAGATAAATATAAGATGAGAGTCACACCTACTACGTATCTCCTCTTTATTAAAAGCTCCTGACAATTTATGGTTTTCTGTATTCTTTTCTATTGATTATTATGTTTGGGTATGACGGATTACAAAGATTATGTAATTATATACATTGTTTATATTGTAATATTATTATAACTGAAATATGTTTACAACAGCAAACTGGATAGCTGTGATAAACAACTTGGAGATGATTTTAAATTAATACAAAGAAGTTCCCAGACAAATATAGTTTTACCTGTTGGGAATGATGTTGAATTAGGTGTCGAACATTTCAAGTCAACATCAGATCCAGTTTTCAATAGAAATAAACAACAGATGGAGCTCAAACTATCATCTAATACAGATTATGAAAACCAAGATAGCTTCATTGAAATAGAAAAAAATGTTACAGAACACTGCAATAACTATTTAGATAACACTTTAGAATTTATGGACTTTATATTAAATCATGCTCAATCTCATGTTAAGGAAGAAAATGTTCAGGTTACCAATATTACTAAACAAGAAAACTATGGTAATGATAATTGTTACTTTAAAAGAGATGAAGCTAATAATGATGATATTTTCCCTCGATCTATTCATAAAGTGGGAGAATTATATAATGAACATGATAATGAAGAGAAATCAGTATACATACCAACTACACCTATTAAGTGTGATCCTACTGAATCTATATCAATATCTAACAATTGTATCCCTGCAGTTACCAGCATTTGTAATACACCAATCATTAATAAAAAGGAAGTATCAAATTGCTTTAAAACTCCTAAGATCCCTCATTCAGCCAAAAAAGATACCTGTGCAAAGAAAACCCCAAGCCGTATAAAAGCATATGAACACATTGCAAGTCCTATAGCAACTTACATAAGAAACAGTCCACAAGTGCCATTAGTAAAAGATGTTCACCCGAAGAAGCCTTTACCCAGTATGTCATTGATTCCGAAGCTATTGAAAAATGTTCCTGATAATAAAAGTGACAAAGAAAATGTTGTGTTGCCTCAAATTGCATATCGAAATGCAAAAAAAACTTTAGTGGTGAGTGTTTGAGTAATATGTAACTTATTTATTTTACTTTTTTAAAAAAATAAAATGGTATGAAAACATTAAAACTTTGCCTGTAATTTGAATGTGATAATCTTAAAACTTATTGCATGTGCATGAATAATATATTTAGTATTTGTTTTGTTATATTTTGTTCAGTAATAATTAGGGTCTGAATTAAAATTTTTCATATTATGTATTTGTATTCTAGTATAACTAATATATGTAAAGTTAAAAAATGCCTAACTAAATTGTTTCTATTTGTTTAAGATAGAAGTGAACAAGGAAAAATTACCACAGAGTGATTGGGCTCAAAAACTAACAGGTTTGCCACAGAAACCTGTTGTATTAAAACATAATCATAGAGAGGCTCACAATAAACATTCATCTCTGCAACAGGAGGATAGTTTTCAAGATCTGTCACTACACCAGGCTGATGTCTCTGTTTGCACTCAAAAGTTGGCATTTCAAAAACTATAACATTGTATTTTGAAGTGATGACAATTTTAATAGTTTGACCAAATTTTGTGCCTTTGGAAAATAAAAGTATCAATGATTGATTAATATCATTTTTTTTATTTATATAATCATATACACATACATGTCGAGAGTTTTCTTTTAATATTGCCTTAAATACTAAATTCTATGAAAAATCACATTTTATGTTATCATGTATTATTAATTCAATATTCAGTAGTAGTTCAGAAAGTTCTTATCAGAATGTTAAGATTACTTTAATTTATGCTTAGTATAAAAAGAGGATTCTTAAATCTGAGAATCTAACGCTGCTAAAAACCTACATTCTGTTGTAGTCAAAGGTCTCTGAAGATATTTTTAAAACAACTGAAATTGCTTCTAAAATAATAAAGAATTGCTCTCTTTCAGCAATTTATGTATTTATTATTGTGTATGTATGTAATAGATTACAATGGTATTAAAGATATTCTGTGCCCTATATATCAGAAACCTTATACAATTTTATACACAGATTAGTATGACAAATAACAATATTATCATAGAAAAAACGCTCAATATTATATAAAGGGCAAGTGTGTTGATTATTATAGTAGTTTTATTTGTAACAAAATAACATGATATTTAATGTCATCGTAACATTGTATATTACATATAATTTTAATATTACTCATACATAGGGTCAACAAACAAGAACATGATAATTCATAGTTACCTGAAATGGACAGAATACTAATAACAATCTAATTGCATTTTTAAATCTACACACTTAAATAAATATAATGTTCTGGTTGTGGAGGGTAGCCCTTTTTCAAATTGTCTGGGCACAAAAAAAACTTCTAAAACACTTCTCACTAAAATTTATAATAAGATTTAAATGATGTTTTAAATAGTACTCAAAAAGAAACCAACCAACAAACATATATTTGAAATAAAATATATAATTAACAAAAACAAAGCATAATGAATCAGACTCACAGAGTAAAATAAACATATAAAATACGAGTATAGCTACATAATGAAAGCTTCTATTTTTTACTATAATATTACATGGCAAACTTTTATATTCTTAGAATGTTCGAAAAAAAACAAGGAACCATCAGAAAAGGTTTTCTTTATTATTATTGGTAAAAAAATATGTTTCCATCATCTTCTATATAAGTTTCACTGTCACAGTATATTGACTAGGGCCGAAATATTTTTTTCGATCAACTATAACTACTTGTGGCAAATAAAAGTGATAGCAAAAATAAATGCATACAAAAAGTAGATAACTTAAAAAGTAAAAATATGTATTTATAAGTAAAATCTAGGATAATATTGAAATATTGGCCTGCTTATTAAAAATAACCTAGATATACAACCAGCTGTAAATGAAGTCAAGTTATTACTTTTATTCTTAGAGAATCAATTTCTTACATTTGCATAAATGATCTATCCTCTTATGATAACAATTGTGACAAGTAGAGGTATTTTTTTAAATAAACCTATTAATACTTGCTATGAAGAGGATGTCACTTATTTTCAGTATGTCACAATCAAAAATGTTACTTTCCTATTGAGTTCTACAATTATAATTCGAGATTACATATTTCGAGGCAATTGTCATGAAACATGACATAAGTACATGAGGTACTTCATATTTTAGTTATTTTGATTACTCTACTAAATTAAAAAAAATGCTCATTCATGATTGATTTACATGAGTGTAGAAAAGTAATTGAAAAATTGTACTATGGTAGATTTAATAATGTGTGAACATAACATAGACAGTTTACAGATTTTGTTGTTATCACAATTATTATTTTACTTAATTTATTAAATATCAAAAGGCATTTGGATAAAAAAATAAAGCTAACCATAATAGTATTAATTTGACGCACAATAAACATAAGAACAAGAGTTATCACATATTACGTTAAGTGATAAGTTACACTGAATTTAGTGGGCTATTTTGTAGAAATGTAGAGTAGCTATGCAACATGATGTTTCAAATATTACATATTATATCAGGAGACTACCAACAATCTTTAAATACAACATAGATGTTTAGTTAGGATATGCTATATAGATTCATAAGGTTAATGATAAATCTATTTTTTACAAATGAAGAGAAAGGTTTAACAACTTACAACACAGCAGAAGTAGATTCAGTTCTCCCAGCCTTTTCAAAGAACATAAAATCCTGAAATAAATAATACACTTTAGGTAAATAGTGTTTAATATAATCTATCTTGTTAAGCTAATACTTCTAGAGTTTGAATGCTATTATTATTATGTTGTTTAATTGAAAACAATTTCTGCCATCTTGTGTTAAGACTAATATTTAAAAATTCAATAGATTTAACGATGAACAGAGTACAATATCTGACTAAGTGCCTCTGGAATATTTTAGTCTGATACAAGTCAGTGAATTTGTGTGTGGAATGCAAAATTTGAAAAAGGGTCTGCAAAATGTCACAAATCACATCCTACGTATTAATTAATATAGTGCATTTAAGATTCATCAATTACATTTTCTTATTAATACTGTATACCTCTTCAAGACAAGAAAACAATTATGGAATTTCTTTGATGATAATCACGGTCACCCACGTAAGTTTTGAACAAAAACTTACGATAAGAAAAGATGCTCCCAGCAATACCGCCTTAATCCTGACGTCAAGATCCATCGGAAACGATATTCCGAAGTAATCTGAGTCGGTGAACGCCTCGCGAACAATTCCCGTCCATTGCTTGGTTATTTTGCCAACTTTCCTTTCGCCATCTTTCGAATAAATCTGTAACATTAATAATATCAGTATTAAATTTAGATTGATAAAATATTTAGGTAAGAAATATTTTTGTATACCCAATAAAACTATTGCATGGGTTTTAAATTAATATGCTTATAACTTAAATCGAATGAAAATAATTAAATTTGTTTGAATATAATTAAAAATACGTTAAAAACTCCTAATCACATTTTATTTTAAAAATTCCTCAGAACTTCGTCGTTTTTATTATTTATTTTATTTTTTTAATGCCTAAGATGACTAACATATTTATCTGGATAAGTATTATTACTGAATTTCAGTTAGTGTAAGCTATGTAAGCACTAAAAGTCGATTTTGAAGACTATTATAAAACATTGAAATTTCGCGGAATGGAAAGATAATTAAAAAAAAAAAGAAGTAACCTATGCCTTTCCCCAAGGCTTCAAACAATCCGTATATCAAATTTCATCACAATCGGCCCAGTGGTTTAGCCATAAAAGTGAAATAGACAGATCTGAGTTACTTTCGCATTTATAATATTAGTATAGTATATTAGATTAATATTAGTATAGTAGATATTATGAACACAATATAATAATCGATGAAGTTAAATTTATTTTTCGTATTTTGTAACTGATAATGTGCGAATGTTAAATATGTCACACAAGAGTAAGGTGGTTTTGTTATTGGAGCCTTTCAATCCGTTACCAGGGTCAGGATTCTTCCATATTACCTGTGCTCGTAAATTAATTATGGACAAATTACTGTTTTTTCAAGCCGTACCATTAAAGAATGGTCGAAGGAATAGTGGAAGAATTAACGAAAAGTGTAACCGCACCGTATGAAGCCTTTTTGATTTGAACTTTACGACAATTACGCAGGTTTGGAAGTCAAAAAGACTCACTTTAAAATCAATATCGCCACAAAAAGAACACGTGCACAATGGGCCTTTAATTTGAAGTACGACGTCATTGTTTGCGTCCTTGACTACATAAGAAGGCTTCAAGATAGACCACTGCTGTTCGATAGAGCCTATGACGGTGCCGGGCGGCGCAGTTATCTCGATGCTTTGTAGCCAACAGGGACAGAAACACGAGTCGCAAGCCAACGGACGGTGCATATGAATGACCTGAAAACAAACAGATTTTGATAAACTACTTTTATTGGACCAGATTTTTAAAAATTTGTTTGTTATTCATTAACCACCACACCACTTTCTTATCTGGGAGAATACCTATAGTGTATCTATAAGCATATGATATTTATAATACGAAGAACAAATAGCCTTCAATGTCATCACGTAGAACGTAAGTCAACGTAATTCTAATTCTTATAATGTATTGTAAAAACATTTTGACCATCGGGGTTCTCAATAAAACGGGGTTCCTATAAATGCACGTTGCTAAAGAAAAAAATTGTGTTTCACTAATCATAAGCCGAGATAGATAGAACTGACTATGCATGTCACAGTTGTTTGTTAGAAACCTGGTTGTTGATAGAAAAGGATCGACGACGTCATTAAAATAAAAATTTCGCGAATCCTACGTATTGCAAAATGTAATAAGTATGTAATAAATCGTAATATTAAATAATATGTAATATTAAAATTAAAAACTATAAAAGATCATTGTTTCTACCCCCATAACTTAAGTCTTATAAAATTAGTATGTTAAGAGATATGGAGCCTTTTACGCAAAGAAATTATTATTTCACAGCTTTCTAAATACGATGTTTTCAGAAGTGAACGACTTAAAGTAATGTTGAGTGAAATAAAATTTAATTGAATCGAATAAATTTATCTGATTGCATTTAGAAATACATGAATTTGTAATACATAATATTGTTACGAAGGTTCGGCTGAAAAATAATAGCGATCATGAAAACCAGATACAAAGAAGAGGGAGAGAAGATAAGAGTTATCTCGAGCACAATAAGCGACTCGCACCTATGTCTTGCCCAAAAGTGCGAATATCGCGTACACATTTATTTTATTACTTGTGTCATGTATGTTTCAATGTTATCCGACAATATTGACACGGAAGACGTAGAAAGTTCTAGAAGGTCCGGAAAACGGTATAAAAGCGAGCAGAGCTGCTCGCGGGTCTTTCGAAACTCCAATACGAAAGCGAAGAGTTATCTCTCTACGAAGCGAAATACCTGCTATCAACGAGTGCAACTGCGACTGCGGCTGCGGCTGCGGCTGTTTATTAGTGTTGAAGTGCAATAGTCTCTGCAAAACAACTTCGGCGTTTTCACGATCCCACGTATATTGACACGTACGCTTCCAAGACAAATTAATTCTAATTGTAAAGTTGGGTGCGTTTAAGTTTATTTGAAATACTTTTAATGAATCGACACGCGTATAATTTCATGTCCATGATGAGAGATTAAAATTCGATTTCTGTCGATTTGTAAATTAAAGCTGTTTATAAAATGTTGTTAAAAAATTACCTCTTTTTGAAAGTTATCCAAAACTTTTATATCAAATGGACGCATGGGCCCACAACAATTTCTCGTGCAACAATCATTCTCCTCAACCGCGTAATAAACCTTTTGACCCAGGCTGTTCTTTATCGTATACTTGTTGTTTGTTTCGAAACCAACAAAGGACTCCAACAGCTCGACTTTTTGATGAACCATTAGCTCGTCAATCATAGAAAGGTACTCCAAGCCGGGTGGACAGTTGCTGAGTCCTTGCGGTACAGCCATCCAACCACCTGAAAAATACAAAAAAACAACATTTCATCTTACAAATTATATCTTTTGTTGTGTAACAAAACAGTGGAATTTGGACGATAATTTTTAGTATCGATAACTAGTGAGGTTACCGTACTTTAGCCTTATGTGGATGTATATATATATATGCAAACATTTGTGTGCGTGTGTATTACACTCATACAATTCTAGTTGTAATTTTAGTGAAAATAATATTTATTTCGTTAAGATTTATGATAGATGTTTTTGTTATGATGTCGACTCTATGCCTCCACAACGTCTTTACCGATTTTGATCAACTTCTTAATTTTACCTATATAATTGTATATTCGGAAAAACTCGATTTTACACAGAAAATCTATTTTTTAACTACTTCCGAATACATCGACTTCAGGAATTCAGGAATAGTACCAGATGCTAAAAATGTGATATAACCAAACAGTTGAAACATAATTTACTTACTGACACTTCCAGGTTTAAGACCCAAAAAAGTAATCTCCTGTTGTAGAATTGATCTTAAACTCACAGTGTGAAAAACAGTTAATGGAATAGCTAAACGCCTAAACCATTTTTTTTAATTCTAGCACATTTTCCTAACAAGGTATATTTTTATATGAATTACTTTTAAAACGAATACACGTATATAGCTGTCTAAAGTTGTAGCAGTGTATTACTTTTTCCCGTTGTAATATGTTTAAAAATAAGATGTTATTTAAATTTTAACTCTAATCTGTTGCAGTAAATTTTTGCCAATCATCTATTTTTGCAGGTTCATTGGAAGAATAATATTTTTATATTTTTGTATAACAAAGGTAAAACTAATAAAAGATCATTAGGCGGTTAATTAGTATCTACAATAAAAATAATTACAAAAACAGACGAATTTGGACCTGCTATTAATTTATATAATTCAGTATATTACCAAGTATTTACATATATAACTTACTATTACTAAATTCAAGCAGGAAAGATATAAAAATAATGGTCTTCTTAATTGTAACATACAAGATATTTAAAAACTTAAAAACACATCAAAATATTATTATAATCCCTCCACCACTTTATTATCAAAATGGAAAAACCTTTTTTCTTCATCTGATAAAAACTTTTCATAGCCAGTATACGGGGATTTAAACATGTCGTCATAAATTTTACTCAAGGATCTTTTAATGCTGGAAGTGTTGAGAGTTTTGATATGAACACTTTTATTTTTTATTGATTTTACATCAGAATACTTTTTAAGTAAATATTTCTTTAGTTTGTAACATTTAGATGGTCTAGATTTAATATTGTTTTGAAGGAATAAATCTTCATATAATATATCAAATTTGACACTTGAGTCTTTTTCTACCATTATCACTATTTATGAATATGTTTTGTTACTACAAAATAACATATGCTACAATTATTTATTTAAATAATTAACACAGCACAATGAAATTTCACTGTCTTAGTAAGAACTGTGGCCAACTGGAGTGCTATTATCAGCATAAAGTTTAGTACATCAACTGTAAATACCTCTTATCAGTAAAGGTGTCGTTAATATTGTATAGCAATGTATAGCAATGACATAAATAAGACAAGAACATTGTCAATTAATATTTGTTGACATCATTGAATAACATTATATACCTACTAAATAAAACAAAGAAAATTATGTAATTACCATACCTAAGTAGCCTAGTATACACATAGCACAATTCGATTTCAAATATCGTTCAGAAGTGGATCGTTACTTTGATAGTAGAACATAAGACAAAAAAGACACAGGGGATAGAAGTAATTATTCGAGTCTTTTACATTAATTAACTAATTCTTCATTGTAATTATTCAAATACAGATTTGATGTTTAACCCTTACAGGACCATAAGATATCCTAGACTAATTATGAGTGTGCGACATTTTTTTTATTTGTTTTGCATGTAAAATAAGGAAATATTACTAGAAAAACTAAACAAGGCATGCAGGTTTTTTTGATATTTTATGGGAAATATGTTTCCCTGTGGGTCATAAGGATAATTAAAGGAATAGTAGGTTTATTTTATGATCTTTTTATTTATTGCTTTGTAACATAAAAATATAAATAAAAAAGATAAAAAATAATAATAAAGAAGTGTTAATTATGATATTCTGCCAAAGCATTTCGCTTACTTGTGAAGCATAAGTGGATATTGCACATAGCACATACATATATTATGTGTCCTATTTTCTATACGCCGTTTAGCACAATTTACACATATTTGCATTTTCTCCGCTTTTTGAGTGTTGTGAGCTGGCAAGTTGCGTTTGTTGCCAAAACGTAGCTTTTCGGAGTTGACTAGAGTTTGGCTTGATCACTGTCTATAGTAAAATTATTTGTTAGACCTCGTGCTACGTGTTGGCGATACCCTAGACTAGTCAAAAGAGATCTTTCCACGTGGTGTGTTTCATGCAACTTTGCGTATACTTAGTACGCGTTATTCGTGGCTATATCAAGAATGTCAAAAAGAGGCGCAAGTTATATTTTATTTGGTCTTTATGATCAACCTTATAACAGGTTATACCACATAACCACGTCTGGACAGGTAACGTTTATGTTTTAAGCAGTTCCTGCCCCCCCTCCCCCTCTTTACTATACTAGTCTGCACTGGGGATGTGAAATTGGTTAACATGTGAACTTTAGTATCCATCAATTTAGTCAATGTATTGCCATTTGAACTTATGGCATAAATGTCGCCTCTGTGCATATTTTTATCTAACGGCAATGACTTGGGCATATTTTTATTCATCTCGAATATGAAATTCTCTGCACCCCCTTTAGACATTTCTGAAAAAATATACAAAGATGAACGTACTAAAAATACAAGAAAACAATAAATTATGATTGCGACTATATACACTAATTCTACAACAAACATACCATTTATGGATCACAGGAAAGAATATTTCCCCTAATTTTTTAGTTATATATGCTCATTATCTGCAGTTCACTTCATTATAATATTAAATTGTACTTACCAAATAACATAAATCGCGAGAAAAAACAGTAACTTTGTTAATACAAGTCTAAAAACTTAAAAAAAAAATACAAAGTTCAGCCTGCGAATATTTAGGTGTTTGCGCAAAAAAAATCGGACAGTTCTTTGTTTTTTAAACATTCAGGTATACACCTACGGCCTTGGACATATTTAGGTAATAATTGAACAATAGATTACGAATTTTATATAAGGGAAAAATATTTCTCTTGAGCCTGAAAGGGTTAAGGGTATTTTTCACCTTCCAATTTTACATGCGATTATAGGAAACATTTGCCCGTTTCTTTGTAATAATGCTTAATAAAATTTTATTATGATCCCAACTTTCAAATCCCATCTAAAGTGGGTAAAATTAAGAAAAGAAAAGATTGCTTATTGAATAAAACGGCAATCTTCCCTGTAATTGATTTATTGTTAAGCTAAATCTTATGTAGGGTATTCAATAAATTGGAAAGGGAATGCCCCTACTATATAAGAAATGATGAATGCATTAGAAATGAAATTTTAGAATAAAAAATGAAATATGTCCAAATTCATCTCTTATAATTTGTGTCATCATAGTGAATGAAGAAAATTTGATTTACTGCAATTCTGGATATATATCTGAAACATTATTTAATTCAGTTATGTCAGAGTCGGTTAATCAGTTGATTTACAACTTCCTCATTGTTCGGCAACACGTTGTTGGCGTCACTAGTGTTATAGATGTGCATGAGCATTTACTCAAAATATTGTAAATTGGCAGTGTCCCGATTTAGCAATGACTGATTTCTAAATTATAAATACAATACATACCAGGGACAGGCTGTTGTATAACAGGAGCAAGGTACCCTTGTTGCACAGGTGTATAACCAGGAGCAAAACCAGGTTGATAACCAGGATGATATCCAGGTTGAAAACTCGGCTGGAATCCGGGCTGAAATCCATGCTGCATTCCAGGAAGTGGTTGGGCACCAGGTGGCAGCACAGGTGCAGAAGCTGGCATGGGCACTGGATGTGGATATCCAACTTGTGGATTCAATGGGTAACTCTCCTCATTTTTTGTAGCTTCTACTGGTGGACCATAGCCTTGACTTGCTGGAAAATTGGGACTGTATGGAGTTTGTTTATGTGACATTTTTGCTCTGAAAAAACAAAATATTTATCAGACTATATTGTATTCAAAATATTTTTATACTGAGAATGAACAACAGATTTAAGGAGAGATGTGTTGCTACTCCTTAATAAAATGGAACTCTTTGTGATGTAGGATTTAGAAACAACATATCAAAACAAAATAATTTAGTCACATTACATTTATTTCGTATATATTAAATTTTTCAGCTAATAATAAATTTATATTCATTAAGCTATTTTATGAATATCATTTTATATTCATATTACTTAGTTATATACACATAGTCATATTGCTTATTGTAAAATCCTTTATTGAATTAATTATGTGTAAGTGATTGATTTTAATGCAATACTTTAAGTACTATATTTTTGTTTAATGAAATTGAGAAACAAGGACTCTATGCTTTACAATACACAATTTAAATCTGACCTGTTAGAAATATTTGCGATAGATATTTTGATATAAAGGTCCTTTGGTACTTGAAAAAAGACAAACAACAGAATGAAACAGTAAACAGAGATATTTTTGAGTAGTTATCAACAAATTATCAATTATTAGAAGGTGGCAAAACACATATGTTATTGAATTCTCTTAGAATAGTAGTTATGATGAAATTATGTTTTTGTAAATTTGTTACAGTTATATAGCCGCATAATTTAGTATAAAGTGGATTGCAGGAGTATTCATGTACTTTTATATATCTTTATTTCTATTTTAATTACAACTTACTAGAGGTGTGGCTATGAATATTGACAATTAAATATTATAGTAGTGATATTAGTGGAGTTTTAAGGAGTATTTGGTCAAGTGAAATTTGAAATAATAATGTGTTAGAGGAATAAATACACAATTAGATATGTATTAAAAGTTGTTGTTAAGTTTAACATACTTAAAAATTCAAGTATTAAAACTACAAATAAAAATAATTTGTGCATATAGTGCTCCAGCCAATCAGTCTCAAAGAATTGAAAAGATCAGTTTTTAGAAAAAATTGCATATTGTTTTAAAAATCAGTTGTTTAATGACCATTGTTCTAATGTCGCTAAAATTAATAGATATGATAAATCAGTAGATCTGGTAATGTAACCCTAACAGGGATAGATTACATCATATGGTAAATTGGGTATTTTATACTAAACTCTCACTCCGCTCTGATATAGTTCCTCTCTCAATCGTCACTAATAATTAGGATGTTGGTTTTCTAAAATAGCCTGCCCTATAATCCTGCCTATTAGGCAATGTTCTTTCCTACTTCTCCCTCTGGTCAAAAATGTAATAACATTAAGACTAGATAGCCAGAACGTTTAAAAAGTGATTCAAAGTTCAGCTCTTGTTTGACCGGTAGGGGTAAACCCTAAGTATCAGAATCAAAACGAATATAACCATCACTTTTAACAAAATTAGTAAAGCAAGTAGGTTACTCACATAGATTTGTACACAACAATATAGAATACTTACTCAGAAGTATTCTGTCCTAAAAAACGCAAGCTGAGCTGAGTACTGTGTAATTAAAATTTAATGTAATACAATATAATATTTAATACTATGATATACTAGACATTACTGGCAACACTGGTGTCAGGCTGCTCAATCTTAGAACAAATTATATACTAATGTACTCTGTGACTGGTGTTAATTGACAGAATTGAAAGAGTAAAGGTAAAGGATCACTACAGAGTATAATAATATGTAATAATTCAGACAAAATATAGAAATATGAGTAGCGCCATCTAATATTGGCTTTTAAAAAATTACATTCATAATTTGGCAGATGTAAACATTATTTTCTGTAGTGATTTTGTATAGATTGCAAAATACTCATACACATTCTAATATGTATGATATAAATTTTATATAGCTCATAAAGTACATTTACTTGTACCAAAATATGAATATAACATTTTCAGAAATCAATACTAGATTGCGCTATTTACATAATAGAAACATCGACTGTTACTGAAATAATAAAATTGATGTTGGGAAATAATATGAATTATAAAATGTTGCTTTTCAAATTTTATTGTTTGAATTGTATAGTATTATGATTTAATACTTTTTGACAAAAAGCTATCGATGAACTGATCTTCGAATCAAATAAATATTGTTAAGTTATCAAATATAAATATTTTTTACTATTACTGATTCCATGATAATCTACTAAGGTTTGGATATAATATATAATTATCAGAAAGTAAATTCTATAGAATAACTAGCTGACCCGGCATACGTTGTTTTGCTATATAAATGATTAATTCTATATATCTCTAATAATAATAATTTTACTAAAAAACAATATCAATCCCTTAACGCAATAGAGTGTACAATATTTATTGCTATCCCATCTTTAGCTAACACAAACAAACTGGATGATTTGCCCACTCGAGAGCATGCCACGTATAATTGTCCGTATTAAAAAACATGGTGTGATACAAATTAATGATAAATTAATTAAAAATAACACTGAAATTGTAAAATGATAATGATAAACGTCACTATTACGATTTACAAACAATAATAATAATGGCCGAAAACTGTAGGTAGTGAGAAAAGAGGTCTTATTCCTACTCTCTGCTGTTTACTGCGTCAGAAGTGACACCGGTAGACGCCTGGCGGAGAAAACTGATCAAGTGATAATTAATCAATTATCGACCTTATTGAATCGAAAATTATTGAATTACTAATATCTCTATTAAAAATAGGGGTTGATGGTAGAATGTTGAAAATTTAGGGTTGTATGTATTTTTTAATGCCACATCGTAAAAAAAATTAAAATAAAGAATTTTGTTCAATAAATAAAAAAATAGAATTTGGGGTGGACCACCCTTATGACTCAGGGGTATAAAAATACATAACAACCTATTCTCAGACCTACTGAATATGCATATAAAATTTCATCAAAATCGATCTAGCCGCTTCGGAGGAGTATGGTAATTAAACTGTGACACGAGAATTTTATATATTAGATATTTAAGTACATGGTACATTACTATAAGATATACCACCATAAATCTTTGTTTTAATGAATAACAATAATATTTGTTACATATATTAATCTTTAAATGTAGGTACTCTATAGGAAAAACATTTATTTTGTTACAGATAGCGATATACCGTAATAATTGTGTGATTCAGTTTTTGAACGATTTTCAATGATGACAACCAAAAAATATCTCCTATATCCGTAATAATGTTGCCATATTAAATAATATTCCCAAAAATGTAGTATATATATTTTTGACCAAATTTTAATTTTCATAATAATGCCTACTTCTAATGTTTAAGAACGTAAAAAAAATTAATGAATTAACAATTGTAGGATGTTATGAATTATGATGAGAAATGTTCTGTTATATAGTTTTGTGGCACATCCATTGTTAGCAGCAGTAAGAGAATATAATTTATAAAATTAAATGATTAGCACCCAAATAATACGAAATAAATATACATATAAAAGTTACCTCACTATATTTATTATACAGAAATCAGTTACTCTTCTATTAATAAGAATGAAGCGTGAACGAGAGAATATATCTTTCGTCGGATTTTATACTAACCACCATCATCGTTGTTCTTCCCATACGGATAGTACTGGTAGCATTACTAAACTTTCTTGGTATTCTGGTTTTTAGAATAGCGGTACACTATTTATACAGGCCTTGTCAAAATAGCATATAATATATTTTAAATTATAACTAATATTCATGATTTTAGTGTTTTATAATTTTTTTATGTGGAGATTTAAAATGTGAGAAAAACATTTTTTTTGTTTGACGTTTCAGTTTATGGGAGTATTTTATTTTTATAGTGTAACACTAGCATCCGCTTTGTAATAATCTCAATTCACCAATCACACCATTGCAAAAGAGTGCATTAACCAACCTGCTGCTGCTACCAATTCGAGTAAAGAAAGAGCAAGTCGGACAAGTCAGTTGGATAGATGTTTGCTTCCGCGTTTGTACTTTCGTTGAGTGAGAAGTGACTAGCGCAGTGCCGCGATGCAATCAAAGTTGTTTTGCCACTCATCCAACTAAAATGGCGGCGTCGCTGTTTATCATTTAGTTGTTTAGTATCCTTTATGTGTATGTTCTTTGGTGATTGCATTCGAGTGAGTCATAAACCAACATAGCAATGACATTTTTATAGCACAGTGTAAATACGTTTCTAAAACGTTAAAGAAGACTGGTTATTGTGATTTATACAACACAACAATGCGCGAATTCAAAGTGGTCGTGCTGGGCTCGGGTGGGGTCGGGAAGAGCGCCCTGACCGTGCAATTCGTGTCTGGATGCTTTATGGAAAAATACGACCCCACGATAGAGGACTTCTATAGAAAAGAAATAGAAGTGGATAATTCGCCGTGTGTTTTAGAAATATTGGATACCGCCGGCACGGAGCAATTCGCTTCGATGCGGGACCTGTATATAAAGAACGGCCAGGGGTTCGTTGTAGTATATTCGTTAACCAATCATCAGACGTTCCAAGACATCAAACCTATGAAGGAATTGATTACGCGCGTGAAAGGTTCTGAAAGGGTGCCCATCCTTCTAGTGGGCAATAAGGCTGATCTGGAGCACCAGCGCGAAGTTTCACAGACGGAGGGTTCTGGGCTCGCACAGATGTGGGGATGCCCCTTCGTGGAGGCGTCGGCCAAGAGCCGCACCAATGTCAACGAAATGTTCGCCGAAATAGTGCGCGAAATGAACGTTAGTCCTGAAAAGGAAAAGAAAACTTATTGTTGTTGTACAGTGCTTTAATATATAGAGTGTAATGTGGCATTTATTTCTCGTAAGACTGCCGGGGCGGGGCGGCAAGGTGGCCGGTGGGCGCCCGGCAAAGGCGCGGGCGCCGCGCGCCCCGGCCGAGGCGCTCATGAAGCGCGTCATATCACGTTGTTAATATCTTTGATACATACCATTGTCCAAACGAGGTGCTTTATCTTATATTTTCATACTTTAGTACTGGTAGATACTCCCGCAGTAATCATTATCATATGGAACGAACGAAATACGTAATTCCTGATGGGAATGTGTATTATGTAGCAGCAAACGAGGATTGATTAGCTTTATTTTGTTTTTCAGAACGGGACACATGCCGAGGCTGTGTCAGTTTGTAAACAACAATAATGTAATGTAAAGTAATGTTAGTCAAGTTTGTATATAATTTCTTGAGATTAATGATGTTGAGGAGGGAGGACGGTTTTAGAGAATTAAAAAGCCATCCAAATATGCAATAATCTTTTATGATTGTGTAGAGTGAAGTGTGATGAGTAAGCGTTTACACCTAAGTCATATTTCAGAATGTGTTTTTACTGTGTAAATTACATATATATGAGAAATCAGTAATCGAGGAAATGCAGACTTATGATTTGTAAGTTGCGTGATTGTGTTTTAAAAGTCTACCAGGATTTGTGATAATACATATAACAAAGTATCTATAATAAAAGTTTTAAGTGGGAGATAAACAAGTGCAGTTTTATTCTTCGGAAACTCAGGTAATTCATTCAAGTTATTAATATCTTACTTTGGAAAAGTGAAGTTAATATTGTGTCGGTTTATTTCTTAATAGACTATATTTTTCCTTCATTCTGGAAAAATAACTCTTATTTCTGTAAGAATCATGACATTAATAGGGACATTTCTAATATTTTAGAACTGTAATGATCAATCTCATAAATCAATATGTCAATCATTATTTTTTGTTAAGATGGTCACAGGTTAACATGAATATCTGTATAGGCACTCCCTTGCATTAAAAAAAGGTTATATTTAGAATTAAAGATTTGACTTTTCCAATGTATGCATGTACTTAAGTGTATTATGAATTAAAGCATGACAGCTGCTTTAAATTGGAGTATGTTCCATGTATTTATATTGTTTTCAGTGAGTCTCATCCTCATGTGCACCACCATTTCTGAGAATTAAAATAGTCACTTTGATCTCAGATTTGACTTAATTAAAACATTGCGCAAAGTATAAAAATTTTACTTATAGAATATTATTTTATCATGTTATATAACCTAGTAATAGGTATGAAAGTCATTTCTTAATTTATTGCTTAAAAATTTTATAAATCATTAAATACTTTGAAGCAATACAATGACAAACATGCATACATATACAATAATTATTTAGTTAACATAAAATCAAATATTAATTTATTACATAATTTGATTCAATATTGACAAATATTGTACAAGTCTTAAAATAAGAATAGAATTTAAATGAAGATCATTATATTGCACCTCAGCAATTGAGTGTTGTTGAACAGTCTTCTTTTTATAAATATAAATTAATATTGAACTATTTTATGAATACTTTTAATCATTTAATGATTCTCATGGGATTACAGTATTGTTTGCAAAAAATGTAGTTACTTTTATTATAGCAATAATTAAAACATACATAAAATGTTTTAATTATTGCTGTAATAAAAGTAACTACATTTTTACAGCAAAGATACACTCAAATGATAGTGTACAAGATACTGATTGAGACCAAACTTGTTGCATGTTACACTAAAAATAATATATGTATTGTATAGTTTCATTTCCTACTGTTCCATGGCATCTGATCTCAAGAGAAGTCTATTCAATGTGGCTCATAGTAATTGACATATTTTTCAGCATTGAGTATTATTTCAAATCGAAGACTAATGCATACTAATGAATTTTTGCCAAAAGTTGTTTTTGTTTATAACCAGGAATTATACTTTATTTGTAGTATGCAAGTTATGTCATTTTGTTCTTCTGACTCAGCTGATTACTTTTGAAGTATATATAGGAAGCATTATATCAATTGAACATACAAAACAATGGGTGCCAATACTCAGGATTGTATAGCCAAAATCATCCGACATCTTTTCAATACCCTTCATATGTAATGTTTTCTTGAGCCTTTCGCAAAACTAACGGGATTGGTTGTTTAAAGCAATGGCTGGCGGGCACAAGTAAACGACTAAACGCGTGTTGATAAACTGTGGCGACTGTTGGACCGTGACGGCGTACGCAACCATCTTCGGCCTAATAGCACTCATCTAGTAACTAATTCATTGCGATAATTTTCCATTCTTCGTTAGAAAGTTTAGTTTCTCTTGCAATAGTCACTTAGTATGCGATTTAAAAAGCCCTCATTTACGAGTGTACGATATTTGGGTTATGGTTTAGGTTGGTTTACATTAATATGGTGCTATGTAAACAGTTATTGAAATGATTACGTTGCCAAAAAGCACTTGCGATCTGCCGTCATCAGCTCTGTAAAGTGGCACACTGTCGAGTTTAAGGTCAGCCTTTGGTTATTCAGACGTTTCGTGCGCCGTCTACCTACTACTGTTTAGGTGCCGTTACCGGCCCAGATTACAGTCAGTTCACCCGGACATCAGCCAACTGGATATTGCAGTACTTGCTTCATTTTAGGACACATTTGGGAAAATACTCACATATTTTTATTTTATTTCGATTGATTATTTTATCGCTTATGCTTCAGGAAGTTATGGTAACGGAGACCTACGAAATATTATTTGTTGGATAGAAAGTTAGTGTTGTTTGATAAGAATATTGGCATTAAATAACCTATAGATCCGGTTTTAGTTATAAAAATGTGCCCCTAACACATACGTGTATTTTTTTTTTCGATTGTATATGTATGCAACTATTTCTTTTAAATAAACAAATTAAATATTAGTTGCAAGGAGGGCCCAGTGTACTTTAAGGTCTGTATTATTTGGTATTCTGTATTACTTTACTGTTAGCTATTTTGCAGGTGGGTAAAATACCAAAATTATATTTTGTATTTATGGCATTTTGATACAAGCAACTTGACCTCACTTCACTTTGGCAAACAACCCTTACGTTAACCGTATTAAATAGCATTAGGAATATCAGACTGATGAGTTAGCATCTGGAGTTAGGTATGTAACCTAGAAAGACAGTAATCAAAGACAATTAGCATATCTGTCTTAGTAATTTTGTTTATTTTATTTGTTCGATACTAGCAGGATTTTTCTTCTGAAGATGATTTTTTTTCGTTTTTGACGTATCTAAAACCGTGAGATTAACTTTATAAATTATCTCTTATATAATATACTTCCTAGTCCCTCGTGTATTTCCTCACATGATCAGCTACAGAAACTTTTCCACGTGATTGGTTTATTGCTCGTCAATCTTCACGGAAAATAGCAAGTTAGCAATATCTATCAATAATAAATATAGCATATTCTGTCTTATAACTCGTATGGATGTAAAAATTAAGATTCGTAATCTTATCATCCTTACTTTTAATCAGACGTGTGCAATAATGAATAAAACAAAATGTTATTGTTAACTAAGAATATATAAATCTCAATAAATAACGTAATAACCCTTAAATGGTATGGAAGAACTAGTAAGCATGAGCACGTTACTATAGTCGTGTCGTCACAAGGACAAGGAAGGGAAATCGACTCTACAGCGACACTTCCAACTACTGTGACGCAACGCAATAAGTACAATTATATTATCAATGTCTTTAGTCATTAAAAATTCTATCCACAGATTGCTGTCCAGTGACTAAACGTGGTGACTTAAAATGTTTAACAGTGTCCTGATTGAGTCACGGTGGGACTAAACGAACTTGTCTTAATTTACATATATTTGGTGAACATGTTGTATACACGATAATGAAATGAGGCAATGGTCGGACACATTGTTGGGTTTCAAGTGAATTTACAAACTGGGCACGTAGCTGGAACAAAAATGTATAAAATTCACAAATCATAAAACAAATCTCATAGAATCGATTTTCGTATGTATATATAAAGAAGTAAAAAAAATTAATGTACAATTTCTGAAAAAAAAATGCACAAATAGGCACGTATAAATATATATTACTGATATAACAATGTCTAAAATTATAATTTTATTACCATTTTTACTACCATTTGGATTGGAGTATATGAAAACCAGCTGTATGTATATTACGTAAATAGCTAAAACAGAGTTACATGCAGTATCACCATGCTCTTAATAAAATAGGAAAAACAGTTTTCCAAAAAATATACGACATGACCACTACCGAATAAATTTAAAGCATTAAGTATCTAACATTACTTAATAAGAACAAAATGTGCCTTCTATTAGGTCAATGTGAGATTAGGTTTAGAAATTTCACCTGACGGGAACAAAACCGCTCACATCTGTACCAGCCCTGGATCTAGGGGGGGGGCAAGCCGGGGAACATGCCCCGGGCGGCAAGTTCAGAGGGCGGCCAAATTCACACTTTACAGACGAATGGACAACTCATCCGTCACTTAACTTTGACCACATAATAAATTATAGTACAAGTAGCTGAAATTATAAAGATGATAAAGGTAAAAATAAATATAAGTAGGCGGGGGCGGCATATTTCAATTTTTGCCCCGCCTAAAAAAAATTGAAAATCCGGGACTGATCTGTACAAAAACAATATATTAAATAGACACAGTACGTTAAGTATTTTGAAGTAAATTTCGAATTATTAATTTGATATTACGTTTGATATAAGTCGTCATTGTGAGAAGATTTATTTTAAAAATAATACACAAGGTCTCGGCTGCAACAAACGGGGCGTCTCCCGCGCACCTTCACATGATACAACTGCGTGTGGGGCTCCTATAAATATCCCATACATAAACCATAACGTACGCGTAACTACGGCCGTACTTTACCTATCTGTCGGCTAATATAATTTAAAAATACATCACAAACAAAACAATAACCAAGCTGCTGGCGCAATGAACTTTTCAAACGGCAAGTACGCCCTTGGCTGTAATAAATAAATTACTTCGAAACAAAGCAGTAATTATTTTGTTCCAAAATTACAAAAGTTTATATATATTTTTTGAATCTTTTCATGAATCAATGTTTCTATTTTTTAAGCAGAAAGGAATTGCAATTACATACTCTGGATAAGGGGCCTGATACTTGTATGTAATTGTTGTTTATAAAGTCTGTTCAAAGACGTGAATAGTAGGGTACTTCTGTGTTCTCATGATTCGAATGTTCTCATGGTAACAAAGCGGGTTCAACAGTGTTATTTAAATTGTATAGTTCCAGGCTATCATTAATGTATGCTTTTGTGTTCATTGGCCCGGAATCAAAAGTTTTATCAAACAAATCTTTGCGTAGTTACGACAAAATGTTAATTATTTTAAAGTCCAGCTTCGATACCAAAAACCAATGTTGATTGTTGATTTTGTTTGTTGTTGCCTTTCAAATTGTAGTAGTTTACATTATTATTATTTCAAACTTATAATTGTATCAACTTATCAACTTCATATTCTATATAATAGTGAGATATCTCACAATTAAAGGCTAAACATTTATACCCGTAATTTCATGTTTTGCGTTTAATTTAATTACTAGATTAGTAAATGATAGCAAACAATTATTAGCGCATCGCCCTAGCGTATTCTTTAGACACATATATAGATATATAGGTATAGAAGAAAATTTCACTGAACGTGAAGGAAGGACGGAGCCTGCAGGAACAAAGACGAGTGAAGCAAGCGTCTACATCGCACCATCAAACATCGCATTCAATGCAATATTTGTAGCCACGGGAGTAAGTATCTGCTAATGGAAGTTTCTTATAATTTATATATGTTACTTGCTGCTGGTTAACGGTAGGTTTCTTTTCTGAACTTATTTTAAAGAAGTACGTAAAATCATTTTGCAAGAATAAGTAAGAACTTACAATAACTTATCTTAAATTGATAATCTCTTAAAGTAACAGATCAATGTCAGGTGTAGCAGTTTATCATTGTTCATTGAAATGTAAAAATTCAGTCACAGCTACAATACATAATTTCGTGTTTTATTAAGCAGTAAGAGGTAGATAGATTATTAGAAGTAGGCGTAAGGGAAATTTATTCTGCATTTTGGTAAGTTAGTAAAATAAATAACAAGTAAAATACATTAAAATTTTCATGACAAAATATGAGAAATCAGAAAGCATTGCTATTTGTGGAGTTTATAGGTTCATATTCAATTTTCCTGTCAAAATGTTCGATTAGAATACAGAGTAAGGAGGTTATTGAAATATCGGGATATTTTACATCCCTATCAACGTTAAATCTGTCATCGGAGCGGTAAAATCGCTACGCAAAATCATATACTAAACTTAATTTTAATAGCAACAGTATGTATACTATCTAAATAAATTTACTGTTAATCGATCCATCTATCACGGATTTACACTCTCATGAAACTTGGAGGATAATGCATGATGCTTTACGACTCAATTACTTTTTAATTATGCATTTTCTAAATAATTTCACGACTAGTTAGCGGCGAGCATACAGAAATATATCTATATTTATGAATAAAAATGAGTATTATTATTTTTTGCAAGTGTGTACTTCACTGTATTAATTATTTTATTATTATTATTATTTTCTAAATAACCATCCGAGAAGAAACTTGGGGCCTTTGCCTTAACTAATGTTTAGCTAAGTGCACCTCATGCAGGGCAAATTGCCTTGAATTCGAGGTTAGATGGAGCACCTTACACCACAAAATTATAATTTAAAATGTTCTTTTTAATTTCATTGCCAGCAAAACTGCAAGATACCATGCCTTCGTTCCTTTATTACGCATGTTAGTTTAAAAATCAGATTGATAAAAAAAAATATTTTCAGCATGAAGATTAAAATGCAAAAGCAGTAGCAGCTATATAGCCGTGCGTAACTTGCGTATACGCCCACCTTGACGGGCACTCTGTGTGCGCCAAACATGGCAGGCTCGTTTAGGTTTTAGGTCATCTGCCGACTATAAAATTACAAATGATTAACTATTAATTGGGTTAATAGAGATTAAAGTTTTAAACTATATTGAAAATTCTCTAAAGCAGACCAAGACCTTACTTTACTGGATTGGGTTCCTGTGTGTTTTTCGAGTTTTTAATAGTTTGTATGCAATTAATCAATTGTTTCGATGAAGGAAAATCCAGAGGAAAATCAAATATTATAGCAGAAGCAAACTCCGAGTCAAATTGTTCATACTGAAGGATGTGCAAATTGTGCCAGTCAACATTTGGCTAGTGTGGTGGGATGACCCACCATGACCAGGCCATGAGGCCTTAACAACTCTGTGAGAGAAAACCCGAGACCAGAGTGGTAATTTTAAAAATCAAAATCACAGCCGATTTGCAATTAGATTATTATAATGATCAGTATTATAGTTAATCTAACTACATATTTGTTATGGTTAATTTACAACTGTAATTACCAATGATAATTTTTAAACGATTTTCTATAGTAGAATTACATGATGCTTAATACTATGATAAACTCAGCACGGAATCAGCTGCGAGTTCGATCCGTGAGATTACAAAATTAGTGAAACAGTACGGGTAATGCTGATTGATTATGAACTGTCGATACTCGTAGCTACGCGATGTGTTGGGTAAAATGTCAATAAAAGTATTCTATATACGTGCCATGCTACGTCCACACTCACTGATACTGATGACACGTTCTGCTTACTAAAGTATGACTATCTCGCAGTACGTCCTTCGCTCTATTTTGTTGCAATGCTAATTACACATTGCTTTGTTTCCAATTCGACGTCGACACGTACGCATCGTTGGAACATTTAAAAAGCGTTTTGAAATGCCAGACGAACACTGATACATCTGGTCTGACGGGACAGTGAATGTGTCATTAATGGTAATGTGATATATTGTGTTACAGAAGACATCGCGATGACTAATAATTGATACGTGTAGTTGCTAGATGCAATATTTTTATTACTTATGTCAATTAAATCCACTGAATGGCAACCTAAGTGGCTTATATATACGGGTTATACAAAAAAATGTTCCATCGCTTTTCTATAATGAGATATTCAAACACTGCATAGAATCGATATGTTTTTAGCTTCCAAACTAAAGTGATTTGACGTTATATACTCTAGCTACGAGGAATTATTACCAGGAGTTCATAAATCTTAACTTAAATGTTTTTGATTGCAATGCTTTGCACTCTTCGGTCAATTAATGATGACACCTTGTGAAATTGAAATTTTTCATTAGAAATGGTATTAAATACCTCCAGATTTGAAGGTGGAAATACAGAAAACTGTATATTTTTGAAAATTATGGATCCGGTGTATATGACAATGAAAAGACTTGCGTGACAGGACTGGTATCATTGATCCTGAAGCGTTTTCAAATTTTCAAGTTAGTAACTAAATTTCAACGAGAAATTTGAACCCACATGAACTTTTTATGTATTGAAAATATAATGTATTATCTACCTGTTATTCATTGTTATTGTAATATCATTGTAACCAGTTATTAATGCTGCAAACTGCTTTTTTAAATATTTATATATGTTATTGCAGTAGATGGAAAGAAATTTATGTATTATTAATTATAGACGGGACATTGCAACAAAAATGGCATCCAAAAATGATGGTACATAACATTGTACATAGTATAATGTGTGTGAGAAATTTAATTTATAATGTATTAAATGACTAATCGCAAATAAATTAATGAATAAATTAAATGAGTAGTCGCAAATTACAATATTGCTAATAGTAAAGTAAAAGGCTGAACGTACCCTTCTTTTAATTTTATGAGTTACCTTTATGTTAATACCATAATTATAGTAATAAGTAAGGGAATTATATATATATAATAGTATTAGGGAATTATATATATATAATATTATTATATAATAGTAATAAGATAAATTAGGTCGTTTTAAAACGAGTGTTTAACTGGCTTCGTAAAAAAGAAGTATGGCCGTTCTCAGTGCTTCTTACACTTGTCGGGGTCACGATTGCCCCCGTATTTTTTTTAACAATATTCAAACACGTGTTCGAAACTTATATTGTTTCATTTATAACATTCAAGCAACTTTCCTCGTACGAACTGTGAATAACTATATCATGTAGTATCTACTACAATAGGGGACGTTTTTTGTAATTCTCGGTATGGTATCTTCCTTAACAATGGACATACGTTTTATGTCGTTACTCTGTCAATTTAATGTAAAAAGGGCTCTCTTCAGAGACGGCGTAGGTCTGAGAGTTTATTTGATGGTTTTTTTGTCAACGCACATAGGTTTGCTTTGCGTAAATAGATTTTAAAGTTTAAACTTTAAAGTACATTTTGGGAGTTTGCACGTGTTGTTAGCGGGTGGGATGAGTAACACGTGCTTTGCTTCCGCACAGTCGACACAATAACAAAATGTGAGGCGTGCATTGTGCTTCGGCTCTCGCCCGGCCAGAGATGCAACCACGCGGTGAACAGGTTTCATTTAGGCTGCTTCCGTTCGGTTTAGGCATTAAATTCCTTGTCCGTCAGTATACTTATTACAAAAATTTTAAGCATACTATTTAAATAATTCAACGGATACATGGCATTTTTTTGCTCTTAAGTTTTTGATTGGAATCGACTAATCATATTCATATAATGCTACATAGCTACACAGCAACTACAATGAGCTAAAATATAAGTACCTACATAAGTATAAAATGTACAAGTCATTCTTATACGTTACAGTTAAGTACTTTAAATTCTTACGAATCATAATTAAATTATTTTTAAATTGTCCATGATGACATAGTGTGGTAGACGCTGGGTTCCGTACGCCCTATGGTAATCACCGTCATTAGCGGATTGCTATATAAAATCTATAAATATAACCCAACCTAAAAATACAACAATCTCAATTATTTCAATATACAAAGAATGTGTTATGTTTCGAACGTGCTTACAGTTCCATGGTTTATTTAAACCCCATAAGGAGCGCCACTCAGTCTTGTGTCTAAGCTAACCTCTCCTGATCGTGGTGCACTCTGCTGAACCAAAGGAGGAGGCTATGGTAAACCTGACTCTATGCTACGCTGTTGTGGTAGGTTGTTTGCCTGCTTGACTAGCCATCCTGTTTCTAGATTGAACTGTAAAACGTATATCAGTTGCAGCATCGGAGCAGGAATATTAAGCGGGTCCGCCGATTTCATCGTGACTGTCAAAGCGGCGGTGATGCCAGCAATAACCTTTTGATGGTAAGTCATGGATGGCGGTGACCACTTACCATCCCACGACCAGTATGTTCATTTTTCTATTATTGATAACAACAACAAAACAAAATATAGTTTTCTCTTCTAATTTGATGCGCCCATGATGATCTATTAATTGGACTATTTCCCTAAGGCCTGTCTGTGTAATGAAATGAAAACCGTGCTTGAATATGTTAATTTTATGTACATTTTCAGGTAATGAGGTAAAGGTTGCAGCTTTCTTATGCAAAGTGGTATGTAGTATGTAGTTAATTAGACCCATCATTAATATTTATCATTAGCTACAAGTGTAATGTTTTTTACAATATCGTACAATTTAAGTAGGGTACAATGTTGACCTCTTAGACATCTGAATTTAAAATGTAAATGCAAGACACAGTTTCATACTCTACCAAAATTTTATTTTTTATTTTTGACGACACGCATTTCTGTACGGATGGCAAGAACATACACAAATTAAACGTTATGCAATCTGCGATTGAAAAACAGTTTTCTCTCACTTAAATATCAATCTCGGTCGAGAATCAAACCTGGGCGTCCTCGCTCGGGCGGTCAAGTCACTATCAAATTTATTACAGGATTTTTTGTTAACATTCATCGTTTTATATAGATACAGTGTTTATGTTGCACTCTAGTTCTATATTCGACAAACAAAAAAAAAACAGGGAGTTGTCAAGCTGGCTTGAAGGGTCAAGTGTTATTGGTTACGTTTTTACTTTATATAATTTATGTTGATAGTTATTTTGTTTATTTGCGAAGGTTATTAAGGAAGTATGAAAAAGTTTGAACACTAGCATAATAAGGGTGTCTTTGTTTTGTTGCTTAAACCCAGTGATGAAGATGCTCATGTTGGTGGTTACAATGTAGTTACATTTATTCGTCTTACATGATCTATTTTTTCATTAGTGAGGTAAAAAATTGTGTCACATGAGAACAAAGAAAATTATTTTCTAACCTTTGGCTTTCAGTTCCTCTAGTTACTCAGGATACTAACATAGAACCAATCGCTTCACTCGTGATTCAATTATATAATGCTTGGCTTGCAAAGGATTGAAACTACACAAACTAAAACAAACATTACTTGCTCGTCGAACATATATAATTCCATCAATGTATACAAGGTTAATCACTGAAAACTTTTTATATTATATGAGACATGAGAATCAAGACTGCTTCATTGAAAACATTTTTGTTTCTCTAATCAGCAGTAGTTATCTAATGTCTGGATGGAATTTGTGTCGTTTCCATATCTAAATATTTAGTGGACATTAAACAAAGTAATACCCTAACTGATTCTAAAGTAAACAAAGCGTGTGTAATGTCACTAATGTCTGAGCTTTCGGTATCATAAATGTTGTATAAACACAATCACATCGATTGACAACCGTTTCCGCTGGCCTATGTTGCCCTTTGACCGCGCTCATTTATTCTGCATTGCTTTAAATTTATTTAATTGTTTACACACACAAGTTCACTAGGGGCGAACATAAAAATATACGAAACTCATGTATGAATAAAATTTAAGTTATCTTTTACCATGGCATAAGTATATTGTTAAGTCTTACTTCCAGAAACTAAATTAAATAATTACTTCGTGTTGTTTTCAATTCTGAACAGGTTAAAGACGTAAGGAAAATATTATAAATTTAACATACAATTTTCGTTTTCTCTCGATAAATGCCAAAAATATACAAAAGTTATATATAATTAGACACCCTTTCGTCAGTAAAAAATATGAAAAATCTTGTTCCTTATTCATATTAATTCCGCTAATGCCTAATGTCATCGTACAACTTGCAGTACATTTGAAATATTACTGTTATTTCAAAATTCTTAACTGGTAACACGGTTACCGCACGATTGTTGACGTAAGATAACAATTTCATACAGTCCCGGGCTAATATTTATATAATTTTCACAGACTGATATTGACGTTACACTTAACTTTGTTATCAATATTAACTTCATACGATCTTTGACTATGATTATGCAAACCATCATAATATTCAACATCTATAATTTCACTACTACGGGACCATCTTTTATGGACGGAAGGATCGAGGGTTTAGAAGTACCATGTACCGTTGGGAGTATTGAAGTAAATTCTTTATAATAGTGTTCGAAAAGTATTTTGTATTTTACCTACTTCAAATAGAAAATTAAAATTAATTTGTTCGTGGGAAGAAACAGTAATAATCTTCTAAAAAAAACTCAGTTTCAAAAAATCTGGGACCATGGTATGAAAGTAACTTACATAATTAATTGTGTAGGATGTCTTAATATATGAGTTTATTACCTCTAGTTTTTTATTATGCTCTTTGTATCGGCTAGTGAATACAATATGCAAGTACAAAACTAGGAGGATGTATGAAAATGTATTTTAATACAGTGTACAGTAAAAAGAAAATCGTATCCGGCGTATGTACTTTATTGATATTTCTACAACCTAGTACATTCCAATATATTAGAATTAAACCGATAATTAAAATTACATTGATTGTTATATTTCATTACTTTAATTTCCATCATCTACATATATTCCATCTGCAATTGCGATTGTAAGTAAAAATTTTAACTAGGTGTTTTTCTCTTTTTTTTCATTTAATATAATTGTCTTAATGAGCTAAAATTTCATAAATTAGTTTGTCCAAGTAACGTATGCAATTCGATTTTCGAGAGCAGGGTATCATCTTTATAAAGCATAATAGTCCTATAAAAGTGACACAAATGTCCTTTCAGAACCTATGATTTTTCTCACCACGCTGGGGCTACTTGTTGTGGGAGCGGTTTGGCGAACTTCGCAAGCTATTGCTAATTTCTTATATTGGTTTTGTAATGATGCTGTTATTTCAGTACAGCTAATAACATGTATATTGGTCTAAGCTACCCAGCTATGTTAACTGCATGAAAGCCTATCCTATGAATGGCCGACTACCTTATATAGTTATGGTGACTAGCATATTCTTCGATCTAGTGAAACTATGACCAATCGAACATCATGAAGCTGTTATGTTCGTTGGTGATTTAAAGTGTTTCGCGTGCGCCGGTTGAGGGAGTTTGCTACATGCGATGTTACTTATACCGATACTGAAGTACGCATGACGTGATGACAAAAAGTGAAAGTATTAATTGACAGAAAAAACACTAATAACGACAACGAAAGAAAAACTATGAAAAATTATTTTATACAGCTACTTGATGGTAGGTATTGATGTTTGTGAACATCTCCGATACCAAAGGCATCTCCAAAAGTGTCTGGTTAAGAAAGCGGCGAATTTACTAGTTAAATAGCTCCTTGTTACAGCACCCGAATAAATAAAATATTATATTATTAATTAATATCCCTAATAACAACTCTAGTACGGTAGTACGCAGCACCACCGAATGGACACTATCATTGCTGCAAGCTATCACGACGTTTAATAGGTCAAGTCATTCAATAGTTACACGATCACTGACAAACACACCAATAATTGTATATGTAATGATAGCCTCTTTCAAAATTGTGTCCGCCTTTTCATCTTGATGTCAACGGATAGTGTCGGAGAATGTATTAATTGCGAATATCGTTCCTACGGCGCGGCGCATCAACATGAAACTTTACATAAGATAATCTATTGTTCCTTCGACACAATTGTGTTGAGTTATATATTCACATTAGATAAGGTACCGGATTGATTAGCATTTGAGGCGAAGCAACAAGTATTCACAGCTGTCTGTAATTTTAATGAGATTCGTTACATTTTAATGCTTTGATTTAAAAGCAGAGCCAAAGTGTGGATGTAAGTTACAATGTTGTGTAGGGTACTATCATAACTGACACAATTTTGTGCATAGAGTAATAGAAAAGCATTTTCAAAATTGGTAAGCTCATTCATAAAACATGTAGCGGGTCGCACGTGTCCTCAAGGAGGGTGGCCTACCCTCATTCCATATTTCCTTTAATAATCTTACCAAGAAATTTGTCACAATACGTCGTTGACTGAAAAGACTAAGAATACTTACGTATACATGCATAAAAGTCTGTAATTGATAACATAGTAAAGTGAAGTAAGAAAGAAAGAGAAAACATTTATTTCGCCACAGGTTAAAATAAAACATGTAACAACAATTCGGTATTAGAAGAAACAAAGGAAATGTAGAAAAAAAAATTTAACAGTGTTACATAAACAACAAGGATAAATTAAAAACTAATAAAACAAAAATATAAATAAAGTTATCCATAAAATAGAGACGTTGTTTATATTTCATTGTTTTTGCATTTTGTTATTCAAAATTAGAATAGAATAGTAAATATTTATTCAGTTTAAGACTTAATATCTATTACAAAGTTAGTAGTTACAAAGTCAGTAGTAGTAGTAGTAGTTACACTAGACAATTTTCAGATTTTGATGATGATTTGCATTATCATTAAATTTGTTGGGGGACGTTGATGTATCTGTCATGTAAGCATTATATTTATACATTTAAATATATAAATAAAATTAAAGTGTCTCTTAGTGATTTAAATTTAACTGCGTTTTGTCCAGTACATAGGATTATTTATACGACATAGGTACCTAAACAACCCTTTAAAAATATATGCCTATCTGTATTATTATACAGTTATTGAATATATTTTAAGTTCCAAACATTTTAAAAATGAATAATATTTTAATAAATCCTAAGCAGTATACTTACGAGTAAAAGCCGGTTGATTCAGGCTACAGTTTTAAAATAAGCCCGGAAGACTAGCGGTCGATTCTGTGTATTGACACTATCGTCTCTATCCGTTACTTTTACGGTATATAACAGTTCTATGTTTAATGAACTTTCCATAGATGTACAAGAAAAACCCAATACGAAATGCAGTTATACTTTTTTGGTGGGTTTATACTCAATATTGCTCCATGTAGCCACAATACGATACATAATATCGTTACAGAATATGAGAGATATTTATAACATGTATTTTTTTTGCATTTATCAATTTCAAATTCAATTATACATTATATAGGGTTATCAAAATTATACCAATGGTTTAATCGTGTTAAATAAATTTAAATTTCTACTTTTATGTAATTTTCCACAAGCTTAAGGCTGTATACATATTTATGTTTTAATTTTCCACAACCTTTAATCCGTATTAATGTTTCGGTACTATGGCGAATACACACAATATGTATATAATTTCGTGCTTATTTTAACCTACAGGTCAATGACAAGTGATGTCAAACTGCGCTTGAAACGTTACTTCGTACACACACATTTATTTTCAATAGCTTTAAATTATGATTCAAAGTTATGATGATAATGAGTTCAACGAAATAATAACTGAAAATCGAATACTCTAATGATTATTCGAATACAGAAAATCACCACTTTCCCAATAAATACACCACAATAATAAGCAAAGCGACAGCCACGTGCAAAATGTGCAAACCGAAAAATCTTAGGCTACCATAACGTAACAAATATTTGATTAGTCTACCTGCTACGGTTTCCTAGCTCGACTTATGGCGTATTTTATAGCAGTATAGTATTGTAACAAAGGTAATTGGGAAGTGGAGCATTTTTTTCACTGTTTTCGAAGCGAGCGAAAGGTATCGTTGTACCGCTGCTTCCCGGTGAAATCTTGATTCTCACACACGACTAACAAAAACCATCGATACAGTTCCGCTACATGTTGGTTATTGTATTGAAATGTGTTCAATGTTCACTGGTTTTATCTATCAGTTGGTCGTTTTCCTTCGCAATTCTATCCATACTACAAAAGATCAAGATAAATAGAATGTCATTAGATAAATATCTACATGACTATGCAGTTTTCCACAAAAGGTTTTTTCTTTTGTATATTGTATTTTCTGAAAGCTGTATTGTATTCTACGAGATGGAGAACTCAAATATTACGGGATTTGTAATAAAAATAATAGAACATCACGTCAAAAACCATTGGAATAAGTACGAGTATGTATTTACATTAGGAGATTACTTTTTAACACAAACCTATACATTGTTAGCTTCAGTAGTATATCAACAGCATTATTTTTCTACAGTGCTAGTGTTGAAAAATTTGTTTGGATTGTGAAAACTCAATAGGGATTTCTGATTGTACATTCACAACGAAATCTGTCTGGTCGAACAATAGAATTTTAGCTGCGGCTGAAATATTTAATATATTTACAAAGAGAAGCACCTAAATCGTATCTTAAAGAGCTAACGGTATGGTAATAAAATTAAGTGGAATACTGAGTCTAGCGGCAATTTTCCTAGATTAATTTAGTATAACAGGTTGCAATTACGTAGTCAAAGATTGCTTGATAGAAAGTGAACGTGGGAGCAGGCTGCTCACTGGCCGCAGCGGCTAACTTGGCTGGTGCCGGTGACGTCACCGCTCTGATCTTCACTTTGTGTGTTAATGGAACGGGAGTGCTAAGTTAAGGAAATATTTATTTAACCTTACTATTTATAAATGCTGTAATTTAATATAAAGTTTTGTCATTTATAAATATTTTAAGATGCTCATTAAGTGCTGTCAACTTAGAAGACTAATTTAATTTTAGTTTATCTTAAATAGGTGAATATTACTGTATTGATTAAGAAACAGATAGGTGGTATCTAAATATGTATATAGGTGATTACGGCTACATCATGATCGTTGATCTCAGTATCAAATGTGTTTTAAGTAGTTAAATTTAACTTGTAATTGCAATTATTCCGGGAATCGTTTAGCGGCTTAGCAGACAACGTCTTTCGATGTCCGTAATACCAAAAACCCACGCGTTACCGGCCAAGAAGGAAGAACAGAGGCTCCTTTTTCAACTGGTTTACGGATATTATTGGAGCTGGATGATAACTATCCAGGGACTGGAGACACAAACCCTCATATGAGTACTTTCAGTGTTATACTTGTAATTACAGAGACCATACACAGGAGAGACTTGACGCCATATCCAACTCCGTTGTTCAACAGCGAGCACTGCGACCTTAGGGTGTTGGTTTGGACTCAACGATGTATGGAACTCCTTACGTAACTGATACAAATTTTAGATAGGTGTTTTTTTTTTAATATTGAAGAAGAAAATAAAGATATTTGAAACTTTGAGATGTTCCCGGGATCCAAAGTATTTCTGCCAATTAAAACTCTCGACATTTTATATGAACGACCAACTCCTGAACCAATTTATTATGGTTTCACAAATTATTTTATTTACAAAATCAATATCACACTGTGCTCTCGGTGCACCATAGTACCGCAAGCTTTGTATACTGAGAAAAAAGTGCGCATGCAAAAAATTTTATACATTACTCCCAAAACGTGCCTTTACTCCTCGTTCACACTTTGAGGTAATAACTGTACATGTTCCGTTCACAAAAACTACAATATTTAGGATAAAGTTTATTATAATTACATTGTTTTAGTCATAGTAACGTTAAAAAGCGGACGATTATCAATTTGGATCAGTCCACCCAATTGGAATGGACCGAGAGCAATGATACGTTGGAGACATGCTAGGTTCGTCATTATGCGACCTACGAGTACAATATGGTTTGCATCGTGCATGACATGGCATGGTTGCTGCATAATTACATTTTTAATATCGTTCTTGACACATTCATCAGTTCACATATTGTGAGTATAGTATGAATATTGTGTTATATTCTAATAAGTTGGACGAAAGTTCATATTATGTTGTTTTGATAACCTTTTCTGCTGTGGGGTCAGGGAGGATAAAAGATATTCTACGCCTTTGAGAGATAGATTGAATATATTTCTACGTATGTGCTTTGGGATCTCGAATTAACGTAACATGTCGCCTTTGTGCAATGCCACAGAAATCTAATCTATCAAAGTTATACCAGCTTATATTGTACAAGCTTTGATATCTGATTTCACTCTTTAGAGTTGTATTTTATATTAAATAATTCTAGTATTTTTTTACGTTTATAGAATGAACTCTTACGTTAACTTAATGTTTCCGTAAGTACTAGACTCAGCAGTTAAGACTTTGCATTATCAATTAGTGTTAATTGTATTAAGAAGATACTGATTATTGTATTAACTACAGTTTAAGAATCTAATTTATTCCTATTATAAATAAGATTGGGAGAAACCAAATTGCCTTTACAAAATTTACTGTATAAAAACAATTTGCCGAATACGACGCTAACTGAAAACCGACATTAGCAGTTACCGATATTTATATTCTTGGAAGCATTACACATTTAGACGCCTTCTGCAGATACAGTCCGGCTGCGTTTTTGTAATGATCTGGTTTTTCTGATTCATTCAATATAGGATATTCAATAATTCCAATAAACGGACGAAAATTTTCAATGTTTACGGTGGATACATTGTTGTACATTTACACAGTGGGTAGCCGATTTACGTAAGATAAGGTGCTTATCAAGGTATGGACGTGACTCGACGTAGAAAGCGATTTCAAGAACGATTTACGCAACGCTACAACGAGATGGTTTTACTGTAGCTGTTATTAATACTTTAAAAATTGTTTAATTGTTCATGTTCACATTGATATGACGCGTCATTGGATTAAGGAGGAAAGGGACTTCATCCATTCTTTGATTTAAGTCCTATCGTGGTCGTTTTGCATCGTGTTGCACACCGGAGGAAGGAATGATGCTATGTCCCTCCTGTTCAAGTTTTTGGGCTCATATCGGTCAGTTCAATGTTTATGGTACTCGTGCATACCTACTGGTCCTTACCTGTTACTGGTTTAGCTAGCTGAAACAATGTTGAAATGGTGTTAGCCGACATACCAGTAGATGGCCGTATTACTCATTTATATTAATTTGTATAAAATTTTTAATGCGCACATTTCAATCCAATTGTTCTACCGAACAAAGCGTCTGACACCATCATATATGGAATCACTCGACCGCTGAAATGTTATATCAGAATAGAACAAATGAGAAGCAATATCAATATTCTGTTCATTTACGAAATTCATCTATTTAATTGTCGGCATTGAAACTACAGCACTTTGGTTCTGTTATAACTGATTTGGATCCATTATCTTCAATGTAAATGAGTGCCTTTATTGCTGTTGATTAACAAAATAATTATTCCATTATTGATTACTATGATAGATTGAAAACAGATTTAAGCATTATTACGTAATTCATTATTTCTATTTGATTAAGCCCGGATATTACGTCTTTATATTCATGTGTATTAAGTCGGTTAATTGAAGACTTTTGTTTGAACTACGTATAAGTTCTTAACTGTTTTTCAATTCTTTTCTTATCGATATAAATCCCAAATTAGTATTCTTTCAATACGACTGGCGTAGGAATATACGATTAAGTAATCCATAACGTCAAATTCCTGACAAAAAAAAAGGCTACCTCATATATATTATATAACCATTATACATACTTTAGGCTGTAAAGAGCTCTATCCATACTTGTGTTCAAGCCAACTTCTCTATGTATACTGGAAAACAACGAGACAATGGCGTCTGAATCAACCTGTGGTAATATTAACTATCTTCCCGGCTTCTTCCTTCTAAAACCAAACATGAAATTGTTTAACGTGCTGTTGCTATGTCGGTGAGCCAGTAGGTACTAAGCGGATTGCGCCAACGGCGATGACTTTATCATTAGTGTGATGACGAGTGACCGTCAGGTGACAGCTCAGCTATGTTGACATAAAAAATATTGTTTTATTAAGTAAATATATCAGTATTATTGTTGACGGTCCAGTAACTAAACTGACAGTGTCCATGCGTGTCGAACGAAGCGTCCCGGGTTCCATTTTCGGCCGGGATAGACATTTTTATAATGGACTTTGGGTTAGTTGTTTGTGATATCTCATTTTGTATATATATATATATATATATAAGACAGGGATATCGTGGATGTGTGTGTATGTATTTGTAATTTATCCTTACTCGTAACTCTTGAATCAAATAAATTATCTTTGTGACAAACCATATGGGCAAAAACAAAACAGTCCAGTACTTTTTTCTCATATGTTTGTTAACAGATTTTTTTTTGTTTGGTAGTAATGAACGACCTTTGGTATTACTAATAATTTTTGAAATAAACGTTATTTACCCTTAGCCAAACACTAGTCAAAATATATTTATCGACGGTAAAAGCCCATCGATACAATAAAGACATACATTTCTGGTCTCTATATTATAGAATTTTTTTATTACTATTTCATATAATATTACTATAAAATAAAGATCGATATAACAATGATTGTTATGTACATATGTAGTTAATAGCGACTTATAATATCTATATTATATTTAATGCACTAGACAGGTTGACATGACCAAAGTTGGTAGGTATTTAGTGAGCTCTCTTAGAACTAACGCTAGAGTTGGTCAGTGACAAAACAAGTAGACAAAGTTAGTTCCTCGGAGATCCCGGATGGTGGTGCTGAATTAAATTGTAGGTACATTGAATTTCAAAATAGCATAACAACGCTAAATAGTATAAACGGTCACTCCATACCTATCTATTTAGTTAAAATAATTTAAAAAACAAAAAGCACTGATTTTAATGCGATTTCTACTAACAGGTAGACTGAATTACAAATAACGTGTAGGTATATAATTGATCATACTTCTTTGTAAATAAGTTTATACTTGACAACAATCCCGCCTGATGGGAAGTACTGATGAAGATGTTGAACGCACATACTTATAAAATCTTTTTCATTCTCCTCTTGAAAACTATCCAACTATGGCGGTAAATGTGGATTAACTCGGAAAAATCTAACATCTGAGTCTTTTCTGTCTTCTACCCAGACCAAGTTGCTAGTTATATTATAAACATTAATACTTGTAACTCAATGCACGTATTAGTACCTGTATAAATGCATTATAACGCATATTTGGTTTAACTTCAATGCATCGCAACGCATACGACAAACCCAGTGAGACAACTTATAATGGGAGGACGATAGCTGCGTTCGAATCGTAATCAAATAAAAAAGCTAATTTGAACCCATCGCAGGCATCATCTATATCATCTACACGTGTGCGAAGGAGAGGGTGCACTAGCCATGAACGGTAAACATTCACATTCACACTGAAGAATAGGGGCTCAATTATAGGACAGCGTATGCGTGGTTGGGTCGAACTACTTTGGATTTGTGCATGTGTGCAACTGGGATCGCGTTATAGTTTCTAGATCCAGAGACAAAGTCATGGCTTAATGTTTATTTATTTCTATTAATATATGCTTAATTGGATTCGGTTTAATACACGAGCAAAATTATTGTATGATTACTATATCTACCAGTCAACCTTGATTGCAGCAACAGTATGTGATATAATAAATAGTAAAATAACAATAACAGTTATATTCAAAAGGCTTTGATTGTATTGTAACTAAAATATTGTAATATATGTGCACGCTTTTATTACAGTTATAATAGTAAAACCATCAATCGGCATGATAACCGAAACCAAAACATATAATTTAAATTAAGTTTTTAAAGATAACATATTTTATGTAAACAAAACAAATAAGCCATCATAGTTACAATATGATTTGTTGTATTTAAAAAAAATGTGAATATGAACAGTTATTTTCAATTATTGCATCGGAAATGAGATCACCTTTGACGTAAGTATCAGGACGATCCAGCTTCGTCTCAAATATATTGTCACCGTGATGTGACTCACACTGAGCTGATGGGCTCATCCGGTTTGCTAGACATTTTAATTTTTCTACTAAACGTATTTACGATAATAAGGCTCAATTTTTTTGAATGGCTTTAAACGAACATGAACATCCACAGAAATAGTGATTACAATATTCAGTATATACATAAATAAATTTAATTTCACAAGCAAATTTGACTCAAATTTTAAATATTCTTACTCATGCTTGTTATGATGAAAAGAACACAAACGTAAATATTTAATAGAATAGTATAATCCTTAAAACACGTTTGTTTTATGTATTGTTACACAAACTTAAATCTTCTATTTTATCCCTTATAAGTGAATTTTTAAATATCTTTTTGAGTCTTGTCTTACAAAAGTTCTACAGACTGTAAAAATTCTAACTTCAAACGTTTCGGCTGGCTGTTGGTGAATCAGTCTATAAAGACCAAATCACTCAAAATCTTCCACTTATAATGTTTCCGATATACCTTTAATCCAACAGATTTAGATAAACTTAATGAAAGTTTATTAACAGATTTCTGAATAGAAAAGCCGGGTCAAAATCGGTAAATTTTTGGCTAATATTAGCACAAACCGAACCTAAAAATTTCAAAAAAAAAAAACAACCTACGTCGCATCAAAATTATTTATAACTTAGCCTAGTTACAACTGTATGAACGTACAAGCGTCCCGTCTCGACATGGTTCGGAATCAACAATTCGTTATTATACTCTTGTCTATGTCTATGTATGTCTATGTACATCCGAAATATTGTACCTTCCAATTACTAAAAGAATTTTTGAAATAGGTAGAGTGGTTCCGGAGTTTACTTTCCGCATGTACACAAATTCACAATACTCGCACTCTCTCTTTATATATTACTAGCTATGCCCGCGACTTCGTGCGCGTGAAATATAACAAAAAAGTCATTTAGTAGAATAAAAGTAGCCTCAGTTACTCCTTATTACATTAGCTACTTGCCAGTGAATGTCTTGTCAAAATCGGTCCAGCCGTTTCAGAGGTTAGCCGGAACAAACGGACGTATAGACAGACAAAAATTGTAAAAAATGTAATTTTTGTATATGTACCGTATATACATTCGTATGCATGTAGTAAAAACCGGTTATTTTAATATTACAAACAGACAATCCAATTTTATTTATTACTTTAGATTAATATTGATATAGATATGGATTGATTCTTACACTACTAGAATATGTATAGTTAAGTCTGTAGTTTGTACTGTATAGAATTGTTTTTGCCGCCGATGAACCCATTTAGCCTCATATTTTCTAAGTCAATGCGTCGGTTTGCTCTGGCCCTTCGCATCGGATGCGCAGTTACTGAATGCTTTTTTATTTTTGTTACATATTACTCTTCGTATCCACGCTGAGTGCATATGTAAATGGGTCTCGTCTCGTTTACAAATATGTTTTTATGCACTCGAGTGGCTATTTATTGAAGTATCCACATCATTTTGCATTTCAATGGGCTCAGATATAAAAGAAACGAGAGAGAAATGTGTTTCTATAATTCTGTAACAAATCGATACGTATTGCATTCAGACCAGTTGCGTAATTAATAATTATTAATAGCGAAAAGAAAAAAAGAAAAATATTAAATAATTATATGCTAAATGAGAGAGTAAGAAAATTTATTTATATGTATGCTTCAAATTATACGTGACCTACACACCGAAACTTATATTCAGTTTATATTGTAACTGAATATAATTGTACTAAAATACCTGATTCCACGTTCAAATGACATGGGTTAACATAACTATTTATAGCGGTTACATTTTGATTTTAATTTTTAGTGGTACGTTCACCATATCGGTTGCTTGTACAAGATGTACGTATAGTCGATTGCATATGAATGCAAAATATGAATGCAGCATTCTCATTATTATTGAATATATTTTAAACCTTGTATTATACTTAAATTAATTTTAATAAATAATAATATCATAATCGCAGCGCCAAATGATCTGTCAGTTTAATTTGTAGTATTGTAGAATTACAGTTTATAGTGCAGCTTCGTTAGCGAGCGAGGTACAATTATTGCTAATTAATACCATAACAAAAGAATACCTCCGTAACAATCGAGGTCTTTTTATTCTCAATTATGACTAATATAAGTAGGTCACGTATGGATGACATTCAGATATCGCAGACGGTGGGTGGTGTAAGGGACCACGTGTTGCGCGCGAGGTGAATTGGCCCGAGCTTGCAACTGTGCTTGCCGTTGCCGCAAACCTGTTCCCGGGAGACCTCTTTTGTTAAGAGACCCGATATATTCGCTGATATCTCTCTCTGCTTTTTGTTTTAGTAAACGCTTAACATGTCACACGTGTTTGTTTCTAATCTCTATGTTTTCTAATCTGTTAACAACATATAAAATCCTTACTGTTGTTAACATCATCATAACCTTAGAAAAGAGACACGATACATAATATTAATCTTGATTGAATTTCACTTTATGTGTACAAACTCTTCCTAGAGTCTTTTATTATAACAATGAAAGTATTTGGTAAGAAAAACAGTTGTGAGTCACGTCTTCCACTCGATAACAGAAATGATTTCGTCTATTCTTTCTTAGAAGTTCGTTTCGTTAACTTTAATGACATCGTGACATTATACAACGAGTGTTATCACATCGTTATCGTTAGCCTTCACTGGAAGTAAATCTTTCGGAGATAAGCCGACTTATGCACACAAATTACTCCTTATCGATATTTAGGTCCAATATTTTTTTTCTAATTTGCCTTATTCCTGATACGATGGTTAGTATAGCATGAACTTTTATATCTTTATTTTGAATTCGGTTAAACGAATCATAGTAGTTGTCTTCAAATTTAATTTCGTCATTATTTCATTTAATACTTTAGATATCAACTACATTTATTCCCAATGGTAATTCTGCTAATAGTAACCTATTTAAGTACCTATCGTTTATTTACTTTGCTTGCACCGATTAAAGTCCGAAGAAATGGCGTGTTATCTGAATAGTCCAGGAAATAATTAAGTTAACTGATTCCTACTAGAATATAATTAAGTTGGCTTTGACATGTATGAGTTTCTCCGTTAATTAGAGATTATATCGGTGTCCCGTTAGTGTCGTATCTGGACGGCGCGTAGAAATTCTCCTGTAGCGATTGCCTGCGCCGGCGCACGCAGCCGCATGATGCACGACACGAATAATAAACCAAGCCACTTCCTGTCGAGCGATAAGCGCTTCACACAACGTACATACAATACATCACAATACCTTGTAGTGATGTACCACAACCACACGCCCGGCTCGCCTAGCCTAGCCTCACATAATTGCATATATGACGCGGCTTTTTATACCAATCGGTGTACATTTATGTGACCCTGTATTTTACTCATTAGTGGACTATGTAAAAAGGCGACCTTGTACGTCAATGCATGAATAGGACTAGTTATTATTGTTATTTATTTTACTTTTGTAAGCATACGAAGCAGAGGAAACGTCTTGTATTGATAAACACAAAGCGAGTCGCTTAATAGAGTAATTAAATAAGCATATTCATAAAAAAAACCCATTGGCATTCCATTTCACCGTAGAAGGTATAGTAATTTCTGATTTTAAACTTTATAACAACGTCGCTGAACAATGTATTGTTCGAAGGCGGGTCGTATGAGTAGGTAGATATTATTTATTTAAATCAAAGCTGGTTTATGGCGACCGCCGTCTGTTTGCCTGCCTTGGAAGTCCATTACGTTTCTAACGTCATTACGGTTGAATCACCGCCAGGTTTGACGATCGTTTATGCACTCAACAGAACAGCAACAGACATATTTCTCTGTAATGTCAATGAGTAAAATATTTGGAATTCATTACAATTTTAACGGAATTTGATTAAACAGCAAGAGTGCCCTTGTTTTGAAAGTTTGTGATTGTACTGTGTACCTGGTACTTCACAGTAAGCATGAATTTTAGGTGACGTACACTTGTAGTAATAACTGAAATATCTGACTAGGTCATGCGTTTATTGAATGAATTGTTGATTAACACTGTAACTCAGAGCTCTGAGGTCGTACATGGGTGTTGTATTGTGTACAATGTAACGTCCGTTTCGATGATCAAAACTGGAAATTCCATGAAATCATAAATTGTATTTGACAAATGAAACAAGGACACTCGTATTTTGAAGGTATATATATATACATATATAA
>PDGT01000026.1:2118830-2217395 GCA_003671415.1 Megathymus violae
CATTTTCGTTATCAGTTCAATTTATCGTTTCGAACTTGTTGATAAACCAGTGTCTTTATCACATTTCTCGAAGAAGCTAAAGATAGCTTCTGCGTTTATATTATTTTTACGTATATTAGTAGATATGTTTCGTTTGTTATATTTATATTACTTCTGATTTTTATTAATGCTCAATTTAACTTTAATTGTGATCAGAACGATAAGATATTATAATTAAGTAAAATAGCGTGTACCTATTCCGCATTCTTTTGGCCCATTGATGGTGGTGACCGCCTAGCATGAGGTAACCAGTCTGCCCATTTGTCGGTGATTTAAAAAAACATTTTTTAATTTTAGTATAATATTTGTATAATTTTAGTTGTTAATTGGAAGCCTACAAACCATTCAAGAGTGTCATCGGCATTATATTGAATGGCACAAAGTTTGGTATTGAGGATATTTGAGACAGTAGCTTCGTTCTACAGCAGCATGTACTAGGGACAGGAGTGAACTCAAGTATGGCTATAGCCATCTCGATGTTTCGATTTAATTTTTCGCTCGAAAGGCGCTCGTTATTTATAATGTTCAATAAATTACAACAGAGAACTAATAATTTAGCCAACACCGGCTCCGACTACATCTGCTTTTCGTCCGATCACTCTCTACGGACCGACAGATGAGAGATGCATCTGTTGTGACATAATTGTGATATTAGCTTTGAGTATGTTTCGTTAATGTTAGGTTACAAACAGCTGACATCGATTTTTAGCAAATTACTGTAATAATTTTTTTTACTTAGTAAAAGCCAATACTAGACTACAATTCCACCTGATGTTAAGTGGATATGTTGTCTTAGAAGAAAAAGGGTATTAATTTAGATAATACGAGTAGGTACGTATAGTGAAAATCTTCTGCTTTGAAGGTGACATGCATATTTATAAGATATCAAAGACAACTTGACTGACTTGACTGATCGGAAACATTTCATCTGCACATTGATATTAACTCCAACCTGGGGTCCTTCATTTGGTAAGCATTGCTTCTCATCAACTCCGCTGTAATTTATAATAGAGTATAAGTCGGTATAAGTTATGTGTCAATATGATCAAGAAAAGCTTGGCAGTAGCTCTTCCGATGGAACAAATGGTTTTCGGAAAAAAAAATTACTTGCTTCTTTGATCTTCTAAATCATATGAAGGTACTGAGCATGCAATTTACTGGATGTTGACACTATTTATATCTACTAATTATTTTTTCTTTAAAAAGTTGACCACGTAAAGGTAAGTGACCACTGTCTCCCAAGACTATCACTAACTACAAAGGCATCACCGACGCATTGACGTCCATAAAAAAAGAACCCACTTTTCATTTGATTTTCGACATTGTAACTGTGAATTACGCTAAAAATGTTTAACGATCGAACCTACTGGCAGGGTGATTGATTTTCCATCCTATAACCGAAATACATTAAGAATACTTAACGGTCGAACTACAAGGAGGGAGAGTTAATCCGGAAGGTAACGATCTCGTCGTCGGGGTAAAATAGTAGTTAGTACAGGACTCAAATCTCCGATAGGTACCTTTTCTGTTATGTAGCAGTCTGCACCACGAGCTGGAGAAGCTTGGGGTCGAGGATAGATGAAGCCCTTACACCCTAAATGTACAATTTTATTTATGTTATTACGGTCTATATGGCGTCTTTTAACAATGGTTCAAATACCTGACTTGATATGCACACTTAGGTTTACACAATTAGTTCTCTTGCCCAGTGATTTCGATCGAGCTCAGCGACGAGGCAAATCCTTGTTAGCTGCTCGACAGAGTGCACAGTGAATTGCTTGTTACCGTTATATTTGTTAAGGCTTCTACTAATTTTGTGTATAAGAAACACTTTATTTATATAAAATACATTATAGAAATGCATTTCAAGTTATGTCATGTGGATAGAGTTGGGTAGTTGGTATCTATAAAAAATCACAAATAGCACTCAGTCTTATATAAAGTAGCTCACAGAAGAATTGTTTATTGTACAGGTCGTTGACACCCTTCTACAGAAGGGTTTCGTATAAGAAACGCGAAGCAGTGTTTTGACCCATTACTCGAAACGAAGCTTTCAGAAATTTTACAAGTCATAACAAATAAATTTGTATAGTGTTATAGACTGAAAATCTTTTTATGTGTATTACGCATCCATGCAGAACTTAAAAGATTCCAATCATAACGTGTGACGCCGTTAAAGCAGCTGATTCAGATATCAGGCTCCTCAAGAGTTGTACAAGGGAGCATTAGATCATCGATATTTGCGGCGGCGGCGACCACTTCTGATCAAGGTACCATCAAGTGTCCTGTCTGTCAGTTTTCTCGTTGTTAAAAATGTTGTTTCAAAAAAAAATATTTATTTACTTTTTAAATATTACATTAAAATTACATTTCAAGTTTCCAGAAATTCGGGTATTATTTTATTTCGTGTTCTTAAAATAATTAATATATTATTATGTTTCTTAATTAATCTTCCGTATCAAATGCTGTGTATGCAAACGCGAAATTATATTTCTCACGTCAACATAATCATTACGAGCCATTATTGTGTCACTATTTGGCTCTGGTTTCCTGTTGATCTGCGACTTATTAAGGCCATAGTGCGAGCCTTTGATGGAAAGCAAATGAACTGCACAAGCATTTTAAGGACAAAAAACAATATTTTGATATTTAATAATCATATAATTTTGAAATATCACTGGTAGGTATCGTAGTCGTCTACTGCAGCATAGCCGTGATTGAATTCGAAATCATTTCAACGTGCTCTTGCAGTGTTTTTGGAAGTGCTTGAGAGTCAGTTAACAAGCCGGTTTCCTGCTTACTCGGACTTCCTGGTCGGCAAGGCATTGTTGAAGTCTATTTGCTGCGTATTTGCAGTTGCTCCCTTCTTATCATTGTATAACTTGTCTCCCTGTTTGCTGGCTGTTGAAATAAAAATTTGCCCAACTATGTGATGTAAAGTAAGTATCAATTGAAAATAGTAATTTATAATTAACAACCAACTGTGCAGATACTTAGTTAAAGTACTCTTCCAGCTTCAGTTGTGCCATCTGTCGAGAGCGGTTCCTCCCCAAGCGTAATACTGAAAAATTATTACATCCCTTGAATTGAATTTATTTTAACTACAATGCTGTAATTCGTAAAAAATTTTACTGAATTAAATGTTCGATAAGTTGCGTTTGTGGTGAGTTTTGAGGTTATGAGTAGTTGATGTTGGATTAGCTATAGTTTTTGTGATTTTAAACGATATTAATTTTAAGGTAAGCTGTCGGTCTGAGGTGTTATCCTAAGATAGTTGGTAAACCTTATCAGAGACCTCCGGAGGGCCTACGTTAGATACGTTTAAGAAGTAAATGTTTTGTCACTGTAACCAATACATTGGTTTTGAAACTCTTCATTCTGGGAACTGCTCATCGTAGCGCCTTGCTGATGCGATGGCATAGTTTTACATTCTAATAGTGTTTTACAAAATCTATTTAGTATCACTTTTATGTTTCACCACTATTAACAGACTATTTAACCCAAAATCTGAACCAATGTAATGGAGTACACTTTGAGTATCCCTTGGAGGATACCTTGCAGTGGAACTCAGATGATTTGTAGCTAAAGCTTAATTTAACGCTATAAAATAAAGGACGTAAGAGAGCTTAGCAGTGACGTGAGATTTTAAGCTTTTCAGAAAAGCCGTTGATTGCGTAGTCAGCCGACTAGTAGTCGGAACGAGGACACAATGACGCATGTCTAACGGTAATTCAAATTTTACGCCTGCGGCCGCGCGAGGCAGGTGTTGCCTAATAGGAAAACTAATGTTGACGGGAATCAATAAATAATTCCTCCGCGAACTACTTGCTCACCCTATCTCTACAATTCTTACTCTGTTTTGTTTTCAATTCAACATTTCAATGTTTTCCTTTTGCTTCTTAGAACTATTAGTGGTATGGTAGGATCTATTCTATATTTCTATTTGCTTTGCTTTTCTCAAGGCTCATTTCTGGTTATACTCTATCTTCCTAAGTAATACGCATTTGTAATTAAATATCATTTCAGTAAAGAAAACTCGTGAGAAAATTTGCACATGTCTCAGGTTCTTAATGTTTTAGAATTTTGCAAACTTCTCTTATAAATGTGATGGACTTTGGTCTTAATCACTCTCATTCTAAGAGTAAATCGAATCTAGTAGTGGGACTGTATGGTTGTGGATTGTAAATCATCTCAATCATATCAGCAAAGTTCAGTGAGAGACGCAAAAACTTATCAGCGATGCCATGTCGTTTAGACTGAATTATAACATAGCGCAGTATAATATTTAATTTGTGGCAATACAGCACGGGACTTTTATTATTTACCTATTCATGAATTAGTAAATAAATACTTATACACTAGCAGTCAGGCACTTAGACTTTTTGCGTTTCAAGAAGACATACATAAATTAAATATCAAAAGCTGTTAAATAAGCGACTGCCATAGGCGGGAATCGAACGCGCTTGGAAACCAGGGTCGTCCATTGCACATGTTATCTTTAATAATAATAATACTCTTTGTTGTACACTATAGCACGGACATGATCTAAGATCTTTCTATTTAGACCTATTGGGGCGGCCTAGAATACTCCCTCCAATCCCATGCTGGCAGAACAGGGTTTCGTAAGAGGCGACAGAAGCCGGCCTGTTTGGTGGTAGGGCTTCGCGTAAAGATTATATTATCAGTATCATTATTAAGTCATTAATATTATTACTAGTATTATCATGAAGCCTGCCTGGCTAGCTACCACCCTCCTGCTTGAATCAGCCGCCAAACAACTCGTCGTGTTCCGGCTGGGGGCTTGAGAGCCAGTACTTCCTTTCTTACCTTCTTCTATTTTCCTGGCCGACAATGCATCGGTGATACCTTAGGTCTTGGTGATGTCCACGGGCAACAGTAACCACTTGCCATCAGGTGGCTCGTCTACTCGTTTGTCGGCTATTAACTTAAAAAACACAGCTACTTTTTATTGTAAATAGATGACAACCAAGTAGACGAGTCACCTTATGGTCACCGTCGCCCATGGACATCGACAAGATCAAAGATATAACTGATATGTTGTCGGCCAGGTAATAAGAAACAAGCAAGAAATACAGTAATTTCGTTATATAAAAAATCTTTAGAAACAACAGTCAAGTTTACTAATTGTTTAAAACAATAGTTTTGCCTTATTGACCTTAATAGGAATTATAAAAGTTTTATCTATGTCAGTGGGTAATCGTAACTTTTGATACCGAGATAAGCGTGTGAGGCGATGTCGCAAGCGACCGACCGCGATGCATTGAGGTGCCATACAATAATATTAAACATGCGTAAGCGAATGCTTTCAATTGATATATTTTTGAAACCGGTCTTGGTTTTCATAACATGCTTAGTGCGATGATAGGTTGTTTTATCGAGCGCTTTGTCTGGTACCACCTCTCTGGCATTAGGTACGCGCATTCGACCCTCATAATGATTTATGTTGGGCACTGGTACAACACGTTCATCACTACTTAAATATAACTTTGTTTGTATATGTATATTGTTAGACTAAGGCAGATAATTGTACTAACACTGGATATATTATGATGTTTAAGTATTACATGTTATATGTAGGGAGCCGTCCTACATTTACGAAGGCCAAGAGTCAATTTGGGACACAATCGGAGGCTGCGCGCGATTCTCTCCTCGCCCGTAAATGTAAATGTCACGTGAACTGTCCACACGGCGCCTTGTCTTACATAATATTGACGCAACAGAGGTGCAATAAAATCCTGTTGTAAAGGTTACAAAGGAAAATAATATAAATAAATTTAACCTTAAAATCACGAACGGCTTCAGGTAATTAGAGAACCGTGGAAAAAACTTCATTAATGTATTGTACGCCGTCAGATACTTAAATGTTTTATTTCTTAAAATATTTTGGGTCTTTAAATGTTTTCAAACGTTTTAAAACCCGTCTCTGTATGATTAGACCTTTTGGTACTAAGTAACTTGAGCCCTAAATGAAATATTACCAAGTACTACTACTACCATTTGTGTTTCTTATGTGATTATATTTTGTGTTTCAATTTGCATGAAGAAATTCAAATCCAATACACAGGAGTCTTCCCAATTTAATATACTGGTAGTTTAATAATCAGGTTTGGATTAATATGTATTTTTCTATAAACATATAGAATATTTATGATAAATAATAATAATATTAACATGTATATAATTCAATCAGTATTATTTTTTATAGTCTGAATTCTCGGCACTCGAACCAAACCTAACGTAAATTGATTGACACGCTTTTTAGATGGTTACAGCTCGCGTGTTGGATATTTTGGGCGTAATGGCCGCATTGACGTAAACCAATTCGACGGACGTGGGAAGCTACGCGCAATCCCAATATTTGTTAGTGAATAGTTATATGTTGCATTAAGGATGTCTTGCGAAATGTAGTGCAGAAACAGCTGACTATATTAGTAATCGAGAACCTTGAACTAAAGTCATCCATGTAACACCTTACTGCAAACGAGGAATAGCATGGTGTCAAAATAAAATGTGAAATCTCACGGTACCCAGTTTCTTTCATAATGTGGCGATATTGTTTATCAGCAAAGGTCGTCTAAATGAAAACAAAAAGATCGTAGAGAGCTATTGTATTTCAACAAACCGTGTGAATTAACAGTTGAAAGTTTGCGTCGGAACAGGACAAAATGAACACAGCACCCGATAACAGAATCTGCAGTTGTAATGAACATGGAATTGAATTACTAATCATTAACGTATAATCACAGTCGACGCACATACATACGTTAACTTACGGATACAAAGATCAAGTATTACTATAGTAATTCCTCATGTTAAAGCAGTAGTTATATACAATTAATTTGAAAAGAAACTATTATTGTCGATTTAAAAATCTATAGCATTTTTGTATTTACTGCGCAAAAATCAATAATATTAGGCTTGGGATAATATAAACTGAAGTTGAGGTATCGAAAATTTATTTATGCGTGCGTATTTCAATAATAACCAGAGTCGCGAAGAATGCTATCCATTAATATAAATTATGTTTAGACCACTGTATAAATACCGTGTGTATTGCCAAATGTATATTCGTAGGAAGCTATCGCAATATGGTTGCAGTCAAAAGTAATGTATCGTATATTTAATCGTACCATACCAACACATATGAGCAAAAGTCATATTTAATGCTGAAATTATTCTTTGCTTTGTTCATAAATGTATGCTTATCCTCTCATATATGCTGTCAGAAATGAAAATAACAATAAATATAAGTATAAACTGCATAAACATATAGGAGCGATAGAATGTATAAGGCTTAAGTTAAACATAAACAAACTCTACGAAGTAATAGAATATTAAATCGTTTCTCATCATTGAGAAAACTGAGAGTAGAATTTGGAATTCAAAGTGGTATTACTACAGAGAAATTAATGCATAACTCGGTGCTAACGACTCCGCCTGATTCATTTGCGGTGTATGGGTAGCCTGAAGACATTAACATAATCGGGAATTATGGCTTGGGGCTCGTATTAAAAAGGATTGCACGCATGGCTATGACTTGTTACGGGAGTTCCTTCCTCTCCTCATAATGACAGTAGAATAATTTAATAGTCGTTTTAAATAATTAGTCATTTGATATGCAAGTTGTATGTATCTTGTGCTTTGCCTGAAACATCAATTTTTACAATTACTAACATGACAGGGCAACTTTCTCCAAATATATCTTGGCCGCAAGGAGTGGATTATATACAATTTTTGCAATTAACACAAAGGCACAGATTAAATAGAAACGGACATATATTAAATAAAATTGGTTTTATTTCAATCATATTTGTGATTATTAGTAGCATGATTAATCCACATAAAAGCTAATTAATCTTGGTAATGTTATAAACATTGGATAAAATAACATTATCATCATTGTTAATGTTTAATTGCTTATTATTTATTATGGCTTATTTGATTTGTTTGTATATAATATTGTATATTGACATCCTTAAGAGCGAATTAGATATATCAGGTTGCATTGTATTAATATTAATTATACAGAATTTTAGATGCTGCGGCTTTATGACTGTGTCCCTACATTACTGTGACCAACCAAAACTTCAATACTTTTTACTGTACTATTGATCTAAAACAATCAGAGATTTGGAGATCAGAGGACCAACTCAACTTTAATCCTACTATAACATGTGAAATAAGTTACATCAAATGTCGATTCGAGTTGTCTATTGTGATCATAGAAATCCATTTTATATTTTTACTGTTATTTCATTTTGATTTAATTCTAAAGTTGTATAAATTTTAGTTACAAGTTCGTAGATAAATTTCGAAATAATGCAAAAAAAATATTTGGAATAAAAATATATTTAATAAAATTCGATGACGATCTAGTAATTTACCGAATTCCTAAAAATATGAATAACTAATTCTCACTATAATATTTTCGTGAATTAACATTGTAACAGTTAACTCAATCTCAATATGTTTACAGTTTATAGATCATTCGAAAACTTCCTCGTTACTATTCAAACATTTTGGGAACATCTCTTTTTAGACTATGGTCTTTATAAGAATTAGGTCTCCGATATTTATTTTGATTCTATGGTGGCGCGGCGGCGTCGGGACCATGTTTTCACATCTGTTGCCGATGTTCCAAAAATTTTTAACCCACATTGGCTTCGGTATTATTTTGTATATTTATTACCCATCAGTCAGTGATCGTGGTCTTTGAAAAAATATTTGTAAAATTTTTAAAGAAGGTTTGTTGTTTTAAAACCTACTAATTCAACAATTGGCTTGGCAGAATTTGTTGTGCACCCTGTTTAAATATCAAAATATTTGTATTTATTAACCTTGGGCAACCAACCTATAAGATCCTAGCACAGGTATGAGACTTGTGTCAACAAATAAAAAATCATTGCATTGTTTGAATTCTTTTCGCTGTCGCCATATACGCACATGCATACAGAGGGTGGATTTTGTGTAAAATTGTTTGCCTTTTATTTGCAAACATATATTAGAACTTTTTGTCTCAAGAGTAACCAATGTTACGTTTTATAAAATTCCAAATGCACGTATTGGACTTTGTAAATGTGTGTTACAGCTGTCGGCGAGTTAGCACAGCATGGCAGGCGATCTGAACGCTGGTTTAGCGTCTTGAGGAGCGAATTGGAGTAGTGGGACGGATTAGGATAAACCGAGTCAATGGCCGGGTCACGGTGCTATTTGCGTGCTGGGAGCGGCCTCCCTCCCCTCACGCCCTTCACACTACCCGCCACTAATTTTGGTTACAAATCTGTTTGACATCCCGTCTCCTGCAGCATAGGAATAGTAACAAAACAAAATTCATAATATTCTAGTGACAGTATTATTTACGTAATATTTATTGTCAAATGAATGAGACAACAGAAAAATATATTATATACATATATTAATATGAACTTAATATAGCACGATATTCGTTCCCTAGATTTCACTTGAATTTTTGATTTTACAATTATTTTATAGCTTCTAATATCTTTATCAACATCTAAAGCCTCAGAAAGATTACTTATTTTATTGTTTATGTTATATATATGTTAATAAATACATATAAATTTCAGTAAAGATAGTGCGTCGTTGTTTTTAAACACATTTCTGTATCTTAAACGTCGCTCCGATCCGAATATCCGACCGCTCCATTGTTTTAATTATTGGGTCGACGATATTGTTATAGTTAGTCCATGTTTAACTATGATTAATTAACTCGTTTATGGAGCCATATTTATCAGACGCTCCGACCGCGCCCGTTCGAACAACTCCCTACAGTACTTACATAAATATCCTCTTAACAATTTTAGCAACTACTTTTAATAGAAACTACTGTTTTTACAGCGCGCTCGAGGTCGCTAATGCCGATTTGTAACTATTATAATAATTAAACACTTTACAAGCAGACGGAGACGCGAAGCATCCACGGCTTGGATTAATTAATTGTCTTGCACTTGTGTACGATACAGAGGTATGTAACAGGATGTTCGTGTACAGGAGCGCTGTTGCGCTTTACTCCCGATATCTTTACTAATATATACTTACAATATTAAAATTTTAACCTCTTCCGACGCATAGAGTATTTAATATTTTTTGGAAAAGTTTGTTATCAATTTTCTGACAAATGTTTTGATTTCTTATATCGTGTTTGGCTGTTACAACATCCCGCGGAAATTACTGAACAGATTAAAATAGTACTTCATAGATTTGTAAGTTATATTTTAGGTCAATCTTTAGAATACCTTTTACATATATTTGAATGTGGACCTGCCCCTATGGAATACTCGTAGGAGACAAATATTTTGCATGGAACTTCTGTGGGCTAGTAAATTATATTTCAGTGTTTTTTGTAGCTGTCAAACAAATAGATGTATAATAGGTATCTATTTACTTGTAAATCATCCAACTGTGAAAATAAATTAAATATGAAATTAATAAAACGCTTCATAGAAATGTGTACAACTGCTTTGGGTATAGGAAATAATTGGAAATGTAAATGTTTTCGGAAGCAAAGCGAGGACTGTTGGTAGTAGATACAATACTTAAAATATTAAAATATTTTATCTTCCTAACTTAAGTAGAGTAATAGAGCACCTGTAGATTGTGAGGGCGACGACCCGCCGAACAAAGAGATTTGATATCGGGTAGATGACCGTTCGATAGTAGCTAAAAACAAACAGCTAAATTCTTTTTTGGAAAGTTTTAAACAATTCCTTTAATTTTTTATACAAGGAGAAATGTATAATATATTTTTATGTCAATACCCAACAAACGAGCAGACGGGGTGGTAAGTGGTAGCTGTCGCCCATGCACTGTCATAACAGCAACAAGATTACTAATTCGTTATCGGCAATGATTGAGTATTCGACGCTGTAACTAAAACACATAAGAAACATTTCAACATTTTTTGGCTCTTGATTTTTATTGAATTGTTCTCCTGGATTGAATTTAGGAACTAACTTTAACTTATATAAAAATAATTTTACTTTATGTATTTATAAATTACTTTATTTACGTACGTTAATTTATGTAAATTATTAGACAATTTTAAAATTCATCGGCGCCTCATTAAGTCACAATCTACATTTAACTGTAGATAAAATACTATAGAACAAGTCCTCTGACGATTCCTGTATTATATTAGTATTTAAACGACTATTTAATCGCAGCGATGTTTTATTGTTAGTGGATGAATGGAAAATAGTGTCGATTTCGTGTATAGGTACCTAAAACTTTCACCAAACAAGCCTGTGGTAATTACCCGTGCTCTGTCGGCGGAGTGCGGGCATCGCGGATATTCTCCAAAGTCGGGATACGTGATGATTATGATCCATTGTTGTTTGAATACAATCTGTTTTCTAATGAACCTAGATCCTACCCCTCTGTCTTCGTTCCACACACGATTCATCGAAGTAAACATGGGTATGTGCATTCTCTCCTAGGTACTTAAGTGCCCTTTACACTAGAGTTTTGCTGTACGCGTTCGATATTGTACGTGCATCGTAGACGCATCTAAGATGTCCACATATGCGACGCTGGCTCAGTATTATGTACCACTGAAATTGATTCCATACATTAATTGTTATAAATTGCTCTATTTATAGGTAAAAATGACATGCAAATCCGTGCAGTATTTTTTGAGATTTTCGAGTTCAGACAGAACACGGACAGTCTGTTTCATACTTTTTAGTGGAATCATTATTTAGTAGGTATTTAGCACCGATTTGAATCCATTTTGAACATATAAATTAATATATTAACAAAATCAAAAGCCGAAATTAGCTACTTTATACAAACCATTATTTCATAATTAACAAATCTCGTCTGTAAAACGTTTAATTACTGAGAAAGAATAACGAATCGTTGAGCTGTTTTGTTTTACTCTGTATTTCGAAGAAGCAATCCCCCGTAGGTATAAGTCCGTAGCAGCCAAGAGCAGGAGGCAACGTCCGGACGTCCAGAAAAAAACAAAACGCTTCTTCTTTTATGCATATCCCTTAATAAAATATACGATAGAGGAAAGGGCAATTTTGGGTTCCGTAAATCCGATAAAGTAATATAACTCTTATAAGATCACTCCCTCTTTACTATTTTACTCTTTTGTCTCTTGGTCAGTCCTTACATGTACATTAAAACAACTGTGACAAATTATATTTAAAGAGTTAATTACGGAGAGTAAATTTGTAATTGTAATTAAGAGAATGACGTTAATTAATAGACTCATTATGTGAAACACAAATATCGCGAGATGTACATAAATTTCATGTATTTAATTGTGTTAATTTTGAACAGTAACTTAAATAATTAGAATACATTATGTAATTTAATTTGTTGTCAAGGCCATCAAATAAGTGAATGGACTCATTATGGAATGCAAACAGTTTTTTTTTTTAATTTCAAACTGCATTTTAAATAAAATGCTTGAAAATTGATATGACCCATAATTTTTGAGGATAATTCGAAAATTAAATATCCTTAAATAAATTACAGTACCAACTTGTATTCCAAACGAATCCGATTTGGACTTGAGCAATTTTTTAAAAGTATAAAAAAATATATTTGTCCCAGTAATAAGGTGAAGTAATTGCATTCAAGAAGAAAAGAATAATAGTAATCTAGAACCAGGCTCTGAGAAGTGACTCATCGGTAAACATAAGGGATAAGATAGCAGGTTTCATTAGTTGTTTTTCTACCGAGATGAGATCATTGATTGGCTAGAACCCCTACAGTTTCTTCGCATCGCGTTATTTATTGCACGATCCTTGTGCAATAATCTCGTGTCAGGATTTAGTTATCCTCCTGTGTAATTTCTTGTGCTACAGGTTACATTAGCCATCTTTTCCAGTCCAAGCAATCATGTTTCATAAAATAATATACATATACGCTATGGCCTGCAGTAACGTAGATTTTTTAATGTGTTAATAGATATTACACAATAAAAATCCGTAAGTTTGAATTAAAGCTGTTTTAATACAAGAAACGCATATTATAATGTTATTTCACTTGAAAAAATATAATACGTTCTTCTACGTGATGCACGTGTAATCATTGTTCAAATTACTTAATAAAGATGGCGTTTTAATGAACGGTTGTTTCTCAATTAGCATAGGTATTGCCTCATCGAGTAAGTTATATAAAAATATAGATATTATTCTGCATCAAAAGCCCGTATTCTGTATATGGGGTTAAGCGGCGAGTGGGTGGCGGACGGCCGTGAGCCGTCTTGCACGACTGGCCGGTCCTCGCCCCACTCATTGCGACATTCTTAATAATTAGGAACATATTACTCCCGGATAATGAGTATCGTAAGTACTTCTGTTCAAATCGCTACTGAAAAAGAAAATAGCATATACAGCGTTTGTGATGACAGGTTTTAAAGCAGTTTTTCTCGAAGCATAAAAGATGTGAGTAATCATGGGACACGTATAAGCAATGAAGTTCTGGTATATTGTTTATGAAATACTTTTACAAAATAAATTAATGAATGGTAATAATAATTATAAAAATATTAAGTATAATTTCAAACTCAGTCTGTAAGTTAAATAGAAATGATTCCTTCGGCTCTTCATAATATCTACACTAATTGCATCATATAGCATTCTTTTTACCTTCTTCTCATTTTCTTTCCGACAACGCATCAGTCATACCTATGGTGTTGTTGATGTCCATGGGCGACGGTGACCACTTACCATCAGGTGGCTCGTCTGCTCGTTTGTTTTCTTTTAACATAAAAAGAAATATATGTAACAACTGTTACTTCGCTTCACTCTTTTATCATATCATATTTTATAGAGAGAGAATGCGAATTTTGTGAGCTTGTGTATATGCCGAAAGGAATCTCCGAAACCACGGTATCTAATTGAAAAAAATTACCATTTGAAAGGTACATTATTCCAGATAGCTGTATATTATAGACATAGGCTATATATTTAGTGTATATGTATCATAATTAATTGCTGTATCAGAACGAAGTTGGGACAGGCCGCTAATAATATTACAAAGAGAGAGTGCGAAATTTGTGAGTTTGTGTATATGCGGAAAGTAATCACCGGAACCATGATATTTTTCTGAAATTTTTGTTTACCATTTTGACGGTACATTATTCCGGATGGACATATGTTATAGATCATGTAAATATAATAAATTTTTATACATGTAAATATAATAGTCGTGACGGGCCGCTAGTAATTTAACGTAATTTTTAGGCCCTCTGTTTAAGCCCTTTGTTTACGTAAAATAAGAGAATTAAGTTCAATATGAATAAAACAACGAAAATAGCCCTATTAATTTTAACTTAACACTGTTTAGCGACAACATTCATATAGTACTGGGATCCATGACAAAACAATCTCATTTCTATTGTAGTCTTACCAAGAAAAAGACAATATCGCATAACAATAGGAGTATTTTTATATTTTCAAGTAGGGTATCGTCTGATCGTGGCCGTTCGGTCATTGATATTCTGTATCCAGCGGCTCCAAACCTCGTTATATGATTTATTTCGTTGTTTCCCGAGAGCGGGAGAGTGCATACGAATCTGTGATAGGTTGGTCGCGATCCCGACAGTTGCGTATTGTACGCCAGCCGCGACCCTCGGGGTGAATGCTCGGAGAGTCGTCGACTCCGCCGCGATAATTACTGTCGCTGCGACATCTACCTACACCGTTCGCGCTCGCCCTTCGACCAAAGGCCCTGCAACCATAACACTGTTACGCTAACGTCTCTAATTAAACACGAGTAGGTACATGGAATATGATTTATACCGACGCATAAGCTTTTGCATAGATACATAAGTAGCGGAGATACATTCTTACTCCAGGATGTATTTGTGGAACGTGTCAAAGTATTGTGATTTATGAGTACAAATAAATTTATCAAATCATAACTCCTTTTTACACTCAGTATAATTTAATTCAGTACATAGCCTGGTTCGTTAACGTTAACCTGTTGATGAAAAAACTAGTAGTAACAATCGTTAGTAGATAAGTTTTTTTTTGCAGTTATTGGAAGCTAATAAAAACTCGATCTGGCTGGATATAGTTACACATGCAATATCTAGATAACTTTTTTATTAAGTATGTTTTATGTTTATGACTTTACTGTTAGGTATAGTTGTGAAGTTTAGTTGGATGGTAAATAAGTTTAATTTTTAGAAGCGACACGATTAATTTAAGAGTACGATCGAGATCACTGTGTGTAGTGGAAACCCTACTGATTGATGGGGTCTAGTGTTAATCTTTGCTCTGTTGAATAGTTTGTTGTGAAGGGGATGTAATCGGAGAAGTTGGCAAACATCAACAGAGACCCTAATAAAACTATAAATCTTTTTATTACTCTTCCGTCGCTCTTCTGTAAAGGTTTTATGGTTATACTTGTGAAGCAAGCTAACTGACCATCTGATGGTGAGATACCAAGGACTTGAAGTTACCATGATCACGTTGCCAAAATGTAAGTTCGGAACCCAGTCTGTAACTGACTTTTCGAAGTATGTTTTTTTTTTTGTATGGGTGGTAACTAGCCATGCAGGTAATTGGTAACTCTATCAACATGACGAGAATCCGAGTATCGTCAGCATTGAACTGGGTAATACAGACCTCAGCTACCATCAAGAGAAGGGATCTTACCCTATTACAACATCCGGTGTTCAGCAAGGGGACGTACTGGTGAGGTCAGCTTGGATTCAAGGATGGATAGTCATTAGAACCCAAGAAATATTTTTTGTCCAACATAGATAGAAAACGCATAATTTTTTAAATTTATTCACCACGGTTTACCAAAATTGATTCAAAAGGTACTTTCAAAAAAGCTTGGGCAGTGTATTCACCTATACCTTGGTCAAGTGAAAGTACTCTCGATATTACTTCCGAATTCGGTCGGTAGGACAGCAGAGAGGTAAAAGATTAAAGAGATTAATGATGTATTAAACCTGCTTGAACACACAAACGGAACGATCCTTTCTTGAGTGAGGAATAAAATATTGAACGAGGTGACCTCGGGGTAATGTTTGAGAGTGAGAGAAGAGAAGGGGCAATCTTAACTAGTAACATGGTTAAATTTACTATGTGACAAACTGTTACCTATTGAGGCTTGCTTTTCTGCTAAGTTGGTAAATGTTTCATACCCATAAAACGAAGACACTCAATATATGTAAACCCTTGTAGATATTCGAATTGAAGGAAATTCCTAGACATATTTATGTGGAAATAAGAGACTTGTTGCCTGTAAAAATAATGATAGACAAATGAAAAATCCATCCATCAATTGTTTAACAATTTTTGATCCTTCCTATAAAAACATCAACCGCTTCTTAAGGTATTTTCGCAAAATTGTATGCTAAGTGGTACAGAAAACTTTGTAAATATAACGCATTTTTATTATAACTATGTATTTATTGCTCTTGGTTAAAATGCAATATAAATACATTTTTGTCAATTTAGCATACGTATTCTTAAAAATCCATGGTTTAGCGAACTCTATTATTGATGATAATATAAATTTCTGATTTTTCTATAAGTACATGAATAGAAGATAGATGTGTATGTATTTTGATAAAATATTCTGTATTCTCTTATTTATAGCATAATCTCATTCATATAAAAAGCAGTCTAGTATAAATACCTAAATATTTAGAATGTTCAATCGGTGACAGGTAAGTGAGGTGAGTGATACAATTAGGTGTCTCGAACGGATGGCTTGGATTTTGAATGGCTTGGATTCTAATCGCGAATCAAATTAACGTGAGTATAACAAATTAATTACCATTTGCTACCGTGAAGAAAAGCAACATAAGGAAATCTACATCGGAAACGTCTCCATAATGGTTAAAAAATGTGTTGATAGGAGCCGTGCTCAGCAGTGGGAGGATTATGGGTTGGGATGAAGTGAAATATAGCGAAAATATTCTTATTTTACTTAGAATCATAAGACTGGAAAATAAAAGCAAGTCCTATGAAGTTTTTGAGATGCTATATATAAAGGCGACTCAATTCCCGATAGGAAGTTGTAAATGAAAATGAGCTTCTGTCGACTGACATCTAATTAATTACCTGCTAAAAGTTGTAAAGCTAACGACGCGAGAACTTACACCATACTCTGATTATTGTAAAATTTTGATTTTACAATAGAATACATAGTATAAATGTAAATGTATGATCGAAAGAGACTTTGGTAAACAAACGGAAATTGTGCTCTGATGAATATTTAATTAATTTTGTATATATATTGATAAGCTGGTTCTTCGCGTCTTTTTATCCATCTGTGTTACCAACGGCCATGTGCAGAGGTAATCTCTTATCATCATGTAATCCCACTGCTCGGTTGTTGACAGTTGACATAAAAAAAATGTTTCTATACTACATATGATAGAATTCGCTAAGAAACTGCATTTCAAATTTGCTTCTCAGGTTTAATCTTCTATCTTTTGTGGCGTTCCGTCGGTAGCTCTTCTTACGGACCAACACTAAGCGCCGGATGGCCACTGAGAAGTTTTATTACAAAATCATTCCTCTAAAAGATCAAGTATGTTTTGATGCTTCCCCTCCTTCCTCTCCGAGATAACAAATGAAGTCATTAATGGAAACTTCAGGTTGAAAGTTGGAATCTATCATGTTGAGCTTATTATGTTGTTGGACTGGGTGAATTCCAAATATTGAGATTCTCCTTCCATTGTGTCAAGTCTATACTCTGTATTGAATAAATGTATTGAGAACAACATGAGTTTCCCAGCTGATTGTTATAAAAATGTTTTTCTTACTCTTTACAGGAGCACATTTCTACCACTTCACAGAAACAGTTTATTTTAGTACATCCCCAGATTATATATTTTGAAATTGGTGATTCGGTAATTCCGTAATAATAACAATAACCGACTGTTGGAGTCAAAATCTATAGGAAAAAATAATACAAAATTCTTTCATAGATTTCTATATTTAAATAATAATTGAATTTAGATTCTTCTGCGATTTCACTGCAGGGTAGCTATTTGGGTTTTTTGTAATGAAATTATGATAAGTAATATTTCCCAGTTGAAGACGTCATTCGCGTCCTCGGCAGCAGGAAATCGATGTTAAACATAATTAAAACTAGCTGTCTACATAGAATAAAACAAAGACTTACTTCTTGAACATTAATATATGGATTTTCATGCGGTTTTACCAATGTGTAGAATGATTCATGAGGAACATTCAAGTGAAAGGTATATATAAAAAATAACAATTCAACTGAACTGCCAAGTAAACTCTTGTCTGAACTGTAGGAATAAATTTATTTCCCGAGGTAAAAGATATCTTAGACGTTGTGGATCATTTCAATCTGTTTAGTAGTTTCCACGCGATACGGCAACAGAGACGGAAAATAATAGACAGATGAAACCCAAAAATATTCATAATTACAGTTTTATTATTAGTTTAGATTGGTACTGTAAACAGAACTGGTACATTGTCGGGAAAGTTCGAGAAATCTCTGCAAGATTTTTAATGATATGAAAGTGGAAAACAGGTAAGCTGGTTTACAGTATAGTACGATAAACACCAAATAAATTTTGTAGGGAAAATACTGTAGCGCAAATTAAAATTGTAAATTTGAATTAATTATGCACATTAAATGTTGCTCCTACTACTAGTATAGAAAAAGCGTTTGTAAAATTTAAAATGTTTTAATTCACTTGCACTGACTACTGTGTAAGCAAATGACTTCAATAGAACATTTGCCCTATACGGGTCAATTTTACATTACTTGATATGACTAGTACCAAACTATTACAATAAATTAACGTTAAAGAAAAACCATTTGTTATCCCGGGAATATAATTCTGAATGTTAACAAACATGCATCTAAATAAATATAACATATTAACAAACATGCATCTAAATAAATATAACATTTTATTGTTATTAGTTAGCAATCGTATGAAGACATTTTTAAATGTCTGTAATTAATTGTTATTAGACAATTTTTTTATATTTAAATACAATGTATTTAGTATGATGCTCATATTATACTACCCAACTTTATTAATTGTGCACCAAGTTTAATAAGATTTTTTCTTGCGCTCGAAGTTCTACTTTGGTGATACTAATTGGTGGAATAATGTTTTGGATTCGAATTGTAAGTGTTAATGATATTTGAATCATTTATTCTTATTAATTTCTACTAAACTTTTTGAATCATCAGTGTTTACTACGATTTAATTACTACCTATTTGTAGGCATCTTCTACGTAGCTTTCAAGATTTTTGATTTAAATTCAACTTTCGAACTACATATTTCATAAAGAAAGAAAATTGTCAAAGAATTGTATTATGTTAGTGTTACTCAACCATACATCACTACGTTCACACTACATTTTTGCTGGGATGGCTGGCGAAGTATATTCAATGGGCAAGACTCCCAAGAGATTCCAGGAAAAATTGCCATTCCAAAAAATTTCCATTCCAAACAAGTTTTGTGCATTTGCACAAAACACAAAAAACGGCATGTTCAAGCCTACAAAAGACGACGATAAACTTGAATATAAAAAAATTGCTTTCTATGATATAATTCTCTGTCATATAACGTTCAACTATAATTTTTGTGATTGATTAACTGGTCGAAACTTATACTATACTTTTATTGTCATATCCCTCACCTGAGGGTTCCATAGGTACGAGTATAGCCACATGTAACGGACGCCGCGTTCGTTGGTTAGGTAGCTTACCAGACAGAAAGGGAAGAACTTCGCGTCTATTGGGATATCAAAAAACTAAATTTGAATAGAGATACGTACGTACCGTCTGATGCGAATTCCTTCTTCATTTAATAATGCAAAGCCTTGTCTGAGCAGACTTTATTTTTTGTATTACCTTACAGGAATATAAGGCTGTAGACATATAATTAACCTTATGAATGTGTGTTTATGCGTGTGTGTGTGTGTAAAGTATACGGCCGGTTACGTAGCTTTTTAGAAATTAAAAAAGGTGTTATTAATAGTTTTTTTTTTAACTTTTAAACAAAATTATATATTCGAAATTAACTAGATGTTTTCAGGAATTACAAGTTGATATTGGACAATTATGTCCGTATTATATGTGACACTAGCTATGACTGCGACTTCGTCTGCGTGGAATTTAACAAAAAAGTTATTTAGTAGAAATAAAAGTAAGGCTTAAGTTACTCCTTTTTACATCAGCTACCTGCCAATGAAAGTCCCATCAAAATCGATCCAGCCGTTTCAGAGATTAGCTGGAACAAATAGACAGACACACAGACAAAAATTGTAAAAAATGTTATTTTGGTATACGTACCGTATTATAAATTTCATCATATTTATTTTATTAATTTATTTTTTTATTTAATTTAATTTAATTTAATTTTATTATATTGTTTCATCTTTCTATTATTTTCCATCTCTGTTGCGGCATCGCGTGGAAACTAATAAACAGATTGAAATGATCCAAAACGTGTAATATATCTTTTACCTCGGGAAATAAATTTATTCCTACATTCATATTGCATGTAGTTAAAAAGCGAATATTTTAATATTACAAACAGACACTCCAATTTTATTTATTAGTATAGATGTACTGGATATGTATATATATATACATATATCTCTATTCTGTAGATTGACCTGCACAATAAATCCCCTATTTTGTAACTCTCATGACAATTTTGTTATTTTGTGCAATTTCAAAATCAATGATTGGTAAATTTTATATTCCAATTCAAATTCAAATTCAAAATCATTTAATCATATAGGTATTTAGTAAATATACTTATGAACGTCATTTTTTGCTTCTACCACGAATTATGTTGGGAACTTCAGTTCTACTTAAGTGCAGTTTTAGCTTTCACTAGTAAACAGAATCAAAGGCTTTATCAAAAGATATGTAAACCAGATTTTCAGTTCAGTGGTCAGGCGGAGCAATGAAGCGGCGGTAAGGTCGCGCGCACACTGTCACGCCGTGGTCATCGTGACGCAATCGTGCATGACCGTGACATCAAGCAGCGTGACATACCGCTTGCCGCTTGATTCTTGGCGCCGCGTGTTAACAGCTGTGATGTATTGGATACCTAGTAACTATTTCGATTACGAGCTTATGTCTTCAAAATTTGGGCCAAAATCAAACTTCATTTAAGTACCTAGTCGACAAATTAGCAGGCGAGCCATATGATGATAAATGATCACCGTCGCCCATGGAGTTCAGTAACACCAATGGCATCACTGAAGTGCAGTCACTTTATACCATTGCGGAAACTAATAATTCAATATAAATTTAATCTTCAAAAACTGAGCTATGATTTGTGTTCAACGTATGGCAAACAAATCAAATTAATATTCTTGATAAGTCTATATCAGAACCTACGCAAACAATTATATCTATATAGATATGTTGACACGTGCCTATGATTATATATTTATTACTATTACATACTATATATTATCATTAATAATTTTGCATATGGTAAAATAGAACCGAATAGAATAGAATGGTGTTATATTGATTTGGTATTGACTAAATTACATTTTGCAGAATGCTGTTGCTTAAATAATACTCAAATTAGTATATTATTCTTATTAAAGTAAGTTTATAAACTGCAGCGGAATATACGTAATTTATATATTGTACAAATTGTAATGACATTATTAAAAATACTGTCTGTCATAGTGAGTGTGCTTTAACTTGCGCTGTTAAATATTATCACAATATATCAAATAAAAACTATCCAAATAAATTGATCATGTTAATCTCGGAATTATCGCTAGCAACATATCTATCTGGAAATGACTGATGAATTATTTTGGGTACCGACTCCCAATTGTTCAAAAATGTGGAAAATTTTGATGAGACAATAATTTAGTTTTCAAAGCGATCGCTCAAAGCTTGTATGGCCATTTATTAAGCGAAGGTTATGGGAGATGTAATAGTTTTTAGTTTAAAATCTTGTGATTGCCCTAATAGTGGATGTTTTTATACGTTTTATAGACGTAGATAACAAAGAATGGAACAGTGTATTGATTGTTTTATACGAAATAAAGTTTACCAAAGTATGATAAAGACTATAGAATGCCTAAATAGATATTACGAAAACCATTTAGGTAAAACTAGTAACCCACACTCGCCTTACTTTAGAGAATTCCCCAAGAACAGTTCCATATCCCTATAAAGCATCCTAGATAGAAATTATATAATTATTATAATCGGACTATTATAATTATTTTTAATTATAATTAATTTCCAAGTATGTAAATAATGATCTGAATCTGTTCGGTGGTTTTAATGTTTTAGTGTATATGTGTGTAGATAAATAGGAACAAAATGTGGTATGGTTTTTATATCGGTAAAAACTTTTTGTATATTAACATTTAAAAAAAAATGTTCGATGTCCAGATTCGGTATCAAAACATTTCTGTCATTAATATTAATTAGTACACAATTTAGGTATAATAAACTGTATGGCTGAGAAAGTTTCATCACACATTTGGTTAATTATTAATTTATTATTATTGGTATTGGAACGCTTGAACTTCAATCTCGTTAAGATGCATTATAGCATGAATTGAGTAGTGAAAGCGAGACATATTTGAGTACGTTGGACATTATTTATGATTGAATTCACGTTGGAGATGAGTAAATGAGATGGGTCGGTCGTGGGACGGAAGCCGGCCGCCACGCGCCTATCGGGCGGCTGCTGTATCGCAGGAAATGTGGTCAAGCCACCGGACCGCCACTCGTTACTGTACAATGCATTATATCAAGCTGTACGCGATAACTCTGTTATTGGAATTATAATAGATAAATCATATTTATAGCGCTGAATTATATTACAAATGGGCATGCAATATAAATTACGATTATTTCCTGGTTTTGTGGCACAAAGAATACAACAGTGTCACCGTGGAGAAAACTACAATAATGTAATAATAATAATAATAAACGTTCACACACTCACACCCCCGCACTAGGATTCCCCGTGTTGCGGGTGGCATGGACATACACAATTATCACATCACAAACACCCATGACCCGAGAACAAACATTTATTTGTCACATATATATCTGCCCCGGCCGGGAATCGAACCCGGGACCCCACGCTCGGCAGGCAGGGTCACTACCAACTGGGGTACGAGGTCGTCGTAATAATTACATGTTTATATTTTTGGCTTGAATCTGTTCAAGTACACTGTTTCCATCAATATATTGGATAAAAGGCGACTTTAATAAAAAATAAAAATTGTACTACATTATATTGATGTGATACTTGCTAAATTACAAGCAGTAGAATAATGTAGAATTCAATAGAGTAGAGTAGATTAGAGTATAGCAAATTACAATATTTTTATTGTTCCGTGACAAAGGGTCTTCACGTAGTAATTGCTGCCAAGGCAAGAGCAAATCAGCTACGCTGATTTTTAATACAGCCCAAAGATGTAATCAGTTGAATTAATTATGAAATGCATATTATATTAATATAACATTTTAAAAGCTATTATACGTCAGTACTAAATGCTTTTGATGTATCAAAAGATATCAAAAGACAATTTTAATAAACAACATAGAAAGATGTGGTTAATTCATGCCACAAAATATTATTTCTCACCCGACACGATATGTGTTTTGAACTCTTCATGGCGATGATCCACTAACCTTAATGCGTTATTGTGAAATAGAAGGATTGGCATTACAACCTAAATTGGTGCAAGTAAAATGGTATGTTCTATTTTCATATTGCGTATAAGTGTCGAGTCGGATGGTTGAATATAAGGTCGCGTTTGAACGTACTAGACTATGTGTACCATGTGTAGCTATCATCTAGGTTCTCCATCAACTTTGAGTCCAGGTCTCTGTCGCCTCTTGAGCACTCCACTTTTAATCAATGGATGAGGTCTCGGTATGCTTTATAATCATCCACTGATGACACGATGGCACTAAGGCACTTGTGTTTGAGGTGGCTAGGTACTAAATGATCGAGATTAATCCTAACGGCATTCATTGACGACCCCGTAGCCCAGTTGGTAGTGACCCTGCCTGCCGAGCGTGGGGTCCCGGGTTCGATTCCCGGCCGGGGCAGATATTTATCTGACAAATAAATATTTGTTCTCGGGTCATGGGTGTTTGTGATGTGATAATTGTGTATGTCCATGCCACCCGCAACACAGGGAATCCTAGTGCGGGGGTGTGAGTGTGTTTTAAAAAAAATAAAAATAAAAAATAAAAAAAAAATTCCATTACCTGTCAGGCTAGTTGTCCCTTTAAAATCGGTTGAAACGTTGAAGTGCCAGTAACGACCAGATTTATCATTTCCCCCTTGGTTATTCCTTCTTGTTTTTACTAGCAATGAGGCCCCTGTTTTTGAATGTCAAAACGACTCACCATCGCAGCCATCAGATAGTCAGCTTGATGCTGGTTATTAAAAATAGTTCTATACATAATCTGATTTATAATATACACATTTTCTTTTACATTAATTATCAATGTTGTATACCGTAAGCTATATTAAATAAATTAAATATCCGTCTACAATAAAGTAGTTTCATGGATTGATTAAAATTGAATTAATAACAGAAGGGATTTCGTTGACGGAGTCCGGTATACTTATCGTGATTCGCCTCTCGTGAATTTCTTTATATATTTTTTTAATATAATAATATCCTTAATTTAAACTTAGCCATGTCCACTCATCTCTATAATAAAAATCCACTTAATAGGTTGTAGTTTATCAATTGACCATTTAATTACATGACCATTCGATATAGCGCCACCTTGCGAAGTCTTTAAGGTATTAGATTTTGTGTACTTGCTTTTCTTCGTTTTGTTAATGTTCCAATTCCAGTGTTAGTTCACAGCTTTGTATCCAATACAGAACGATATGATAAGCGCGGTCAAAATAGCACAACTGTACTGTCCGTGTAGGCGCAAATATATGTAATTACAATGTAATATATTACAAACATTCGTCTGTTTGTCTGCTCAAATCGAAAACTCAAAAACTATTTCGCGCACTTTTATGCCGTTTTTATCGATATGTTTCTCGCGAAGGGTTTAGGTGTGTATGGGATAAACATGAAAATTTTATATTTATAAAAAATAATTATAAAACGCCTGACAAAAATTAGTTTTAATTATTTCAGATTTGGTTACGTCAATTACTATAAAAGGCCTGATAAAAACTAGTTGTAATCACCTCGGATTTGGTTACGTTAGTACATTAAAGAAATGTGTGATTCGACCTCAATATTTGTTCTATCAATCATCCCTTTTATCATCAGTTTGATATATTATGCGTAGAATAGGGGATAGGTGATTAAATTCTGAGTTTTAATTTTAGAATAGGTATTCGTATAACATAGACTACATGTCTACGATCAAGTCCAGTGGTGTGTAAGTACATTATTATCACTGCTCGGCCAGTATGGACTGACATGAGGTCAAAGGCTGCGGTCTGTGCAGATTCCAGCAATGATTTATGGCTTTCGTCCGGCAAAATATAACCCTTACAGATGCCTCAGACCCTAAGTTAATAAACACTCTCCAAAAATACAAAACCAAAAATAAATTGGTCGTTTTTAATACTTTGTAGTTTAAAATAAATTCTCTTAGTCTAATATGTATTTAAAACTTCATTCTGAATAATAAAATGCGTAGAGCGCATTTTCCAATTTAAACTTACATTTTGAAGTTTAAATTCGAAAATCATCACAATCATTAATTAAGTTCATCGAACGTACGTTAACGTTATGTTACTTTACTTACTACAGCGGGTATTTAGTGGGCAGTGGCCACTGGTGCACAGGTTATTAAAAATTAGGCAACAAAATGCACAATGAAAGCGTGGAATTTTCTATTTATACAACAACTTCTATTTACAATACATATTTAAAAACAACGTTTGAGATGAGATTTTGACTGGACTGAAAAAGTTTAATATAAAATATCGAATATTATAGAATATATACCTAATAATATAATATATAACCGGCCAAAGGCAAAACGTATCAATATCCTTTTGTTTGGTAGCTATTCACGTATTGTACTCGTAGTGTTATGTACAACACATACAATGTAGACGACCCCATAGCCCAGTTTGTAGTGACCCTGCCTGCTGAGTTAGGGGTCCCGGGTTCGATTCCCGGCCGGGGCAGACATTTATGTGACAGACAAATGTTTGTTCTCGGGTCATGGGTGTTTGTAATGTCATATTCGTGTATGTTCATACCACGCGCACACTAGTGAGGGGGTGTGTGTAAACGTTTATTTATTATTTATTTATCAATAAAAATATTTGGAAATAGAATATTAATTATTGATTATGGTGGAAAGAATACTAGGTGAAACCTACAAATAATAATACTGGACGGACATCTATTTCATTGTCCTTCATTTCAACGCTGTAATTTCGAGTATGATAATATTATTCAAACTGTTAATAACATACGCTTCAATCATGCAAATTTTGTAATAAATTACTAGTAGTTAATGATAGCGAGCATTACTAATAAAGTGGCATACATAAATTGTATGTACAATGTCTGTCTGCGGTTTACAAACAATTCATGTACTTATAGAGTTTATAAAATACTAGTCAAATACAAATTGTTCAGGGATTTTTCTGTTTTCAGTAGCCATTTTAGGATTAAAATTGTCATATTTTTGTCGCTTAAGAACGTAAAAATACTAAATCACAGTTCATTTGATTCGGCGATAACGGAAATAGTAATGAATGGTTAGTTTTATGTCCATTAATTTTATTATTTTACATTCAGTGTCAGATTAATAAAATCATCTATAATATACGGATAAATTTACATTTATTGTTGCATGTTTTTTATGCATTAAGTCCTTAAAATATTAATTCAGATAAAAATCAATCTTTATTATTGTGATTTATATCTTATCTTTGAATGTTGTTTTAAACCGAAATTATTTATAAGAAACGGTTATGTAGCCCCCAGTTGAGGTGCTAATTATTTTTGATATATTAATAAGCTAATAAAAATATTATTACACTCAAACACGTCACAAACGTCTTGAATTTTAAATTAAATTCCTAACCGTACATCGTAATATTAGAATATCATTAGATATTAAACGTACGTACAGTACGTAATTATATATTGTATCAAGTCCGGGAATTTGAAGCGACCGGAAACAATCATTGGTTGCTATGACTTATGAGACACGTGTGGAGTACTTAAACAGGGGTGAAGAACCTGCCGGCCCGATAAGATCCAAACGCCATGTTCGCTGGACAATCATTATAATTTAAAATGGGTGAATTTGTGTCATTTCAAGTATCGCACCTAATTTGTTGATTGCTTACCCACATTCTATCGCGTTTGGGTGATGTGATAAATGCTAAAATATTGTAATAACCGAAAAATACACATGTTCATACGTTATTCTCATAATATATTTAAAAAAATGCTCAGTACCGTATTGGGGCCGCTTAGAATACTCCCCCCTAATCGCATGCTGGCAAAACAGGGTATCGTAAGAGGCGACAGAAGCTAGCCTCCTTGGTGGTAAGGATTATATTATCAGTATTATTATTAAGCAATTAATACCATCTTTCCGTGAGGCCTGCCTGGCTAGCTACCACCCTCCTGCTTGAGTCGGCCGTCAAATGACTCGTCGTATTCCGGTTGTGGGTATGAGAGCAAGTACTTTCTAGCTGTCTACTTTAATTTTAGTTTACTTTTTTAGTTTACTTTAATTAGTTTGATAACCTTGGTCTTGCTGATGTCCATGGTCGACGTTGACCACTTACCATCAGGTGGCTCGTCTGCTCGTTTGTCGGCTATTTACATAAAAAAATTGATTATGATTCTACAATAGTACACAATACCGTATAAATTGGCTCAAATTTTCATCGCAGTCATCAACACAAAATTTGTCCCATCGTAAGTCCTCTCTATATCAGAAAGGGTAATAAGGCCTCTAGTTCTCCAAGTTTCGTGGAGTATAAACTCAATCAATGTATTGAATTAATGAACAGATGACTCTGGATGTCAAGTCGATTACGCTCTTGCACTATGTGCTTCTATGTCTTTACTCGTAATTCGTCTTGGTAGCTAATTATTATTTTTCACGAAGAGAAGATTACGGAACTACATATGTAGAGGTGTATAACTTGTTTACTGTATGAACCATAAGGATAAACAAATATTGAATTAAGAACATATTGTAACCGTGACTTGGAAGTAAAAAGTTGGAAAAACTCATAACAGTCGATAGTCTCATGGATTGGCTTCAATATTTACTCTCAACTTACCACAATGGCAGTCGAATACCACAATAAATATTAAAAAAATGGACGACGAAAGAGTAATCCAGAACCCTAACGTCAGGCTCACGACCACCGAACACTACGTCTGCCTAAAGTCACGGCCCGCACTAAAGAGGAACACGACAATGTCAGAATTATTTAATGTAATTTGGCACGGATTTTATAAGATATTGTACATTACAATTCATAACCTTGACGACTATTTTAGCCGCAGTTAACTCGAAGGATACGCGCATTGAATAGCCACATCAATACCGCGCGCCTACTGAAACGTGCATTGCTTTGTTAATTTGATTGTTGTTGTGTGAAGTGCCATACCATGCACAAAAAGATGATAACTCGATGCTAAAGAGTGGTCAGAATTTGAGATGAATCACTGAGAACATCAATATATTAGGTATAGCGTCCGAAAACAATGACAGTAAATAAAATGTTTACGGCCCTCATGGCAGGTCGTGCCTATATCGTCGAAATTATCTGCGCGAGCGACGCACTGCTGCAGGCGTGGATACGATCGAATGATTCAGCGGACTGTGACGTCATCGAAAAGGCGCGTCCGCCTTTCCTTTCATAACGTTCCATCACCTCATTGCACGTTATACTAATTTGCTATACTCCTTTTTGTGTTAAATACCTGCGAACGGGATCGGGAAGCAGCTAACGTGGCTTTGCTGTTGAAGTTCGTGTCACTGCCCATGCCTTAGGCGTACGAATGGTTTTCAATTTAATTCTCGAGGTCATTCGTCTAAGACTCAATATTAATTCCGTAGTAAATTTAATCATGAGCATTACAAATCATTTATAGTTCCTTAGCATTGATGTGTAATGTTGTTTAATCGATGTGTAGAGCGCTATCTATCGCACCCAGCAGAAAACTTAGTTGTTAAGTGTGTAATAATTGCAAAACGAGCATCGAGAGGTGAAGTTTCTTAAAACCTCGAGCATATTCACAGGAGCGATAACAGTGTTAATGTGAGCTGACCTTTCCACATCCGACCTAGATATTAATTATGATATTTTCTTCACACTTACGTTTTGATTGTTTTCATGGTAAATTGATTAGGCGAGGTTAATTGTATAATCGTGGTTATGCCTCAGCGCCTCAAATGTTTATAATTTTGGAGAACTCGGCAATATTGAAATTTACATGGCCGTACATGAATTTACATGATTTCGTCATGTTCACTTCATATAACATTAAAAAAACAGTCAATATTCTGTATACATGAAAAATGGATATTTATAAATCCGAATACCACTATATCGATTGTTATAATAAAATCAAATTTATGCACGTCTGACATATTTTACTTAAGATCTTAAAAAGTAATACTAAGCGTGTTCAATTATTCTACATTATAAAATTAAACGTACCTGTAATCCACATATCATTTTTGTTAATACATTTTTCAATACAGGAAGCATTTGCATTAAATTGATATCGGGTAGCTTGTATCTAGTGAACCGTAATGAATACTCATTATTTGTTTCTTTGCACGTGGCACGGGCTCGCAGCACTGGGCGCTGGGCGCGCTGCCAGCTTCGACCGACAAGAACTTTATTGCGTACCTACATGCCTTCCCCACAATTTGTTAGCTTTTATCAATAAAAGCATAAAAACGCTGCATTACATTAACTTATATCCAGTCTTAAAATGTATTTTCAAACGCAACAGTACTGTTAGGATTATAATGCTGGTTAGTACAAAGGTTAGTGAACTTCGTTGCAAAGGAGCTGACGGTATTGCCTGAATGACCATCACGGGCATAAGGGAATGGGTAAAAGAGGTATTAAGTAATTTATTCAAACGAAGATTACGTTAATAGTTATACACAATTTATTTTCCTATCGTTGACTCCACGAAGGTTAACAGAATCTCTATCGTATTTACTGAAAATGTTATCAAAAAAACGACTTCTGTATTAGGCTACTGTTACAAATATGTCTACGCCCATATACAGTCTACCGGATGTACTCGTATACCTAGAGCCAGTTTCAATTTTCATTGTGGAGTATCCCTAACATGAATTATATAAAATACCTGAGATTTGAAGCGTTCATATTCGAATAGTAGCTCCGTTATACGGCATATTTAAAGAGTATAATATGCTTTGTTATTAATGTTTACTCGCATCGCATAGGAATATCGTTGTTCCTTTCACTCGCGCCGCAATAGAGCAAGATGGTAGTTGTTTGTATTCCTTTAGGAGATGTATCGGCAATACGCAATTGAATGGGGAGACGGCGACGCCTCGGCTGCTCGAACACAGTACTCGGTCTTTGTAGTAAAAGATGATGAGTATTTATGGATTTCTTTTCGTATTCGTACTTAAGCTTTATTCGTAAAAATATTGTGTCCAGTTTTAAAAATATTGTGTTGTGTAAATCAAAGCTTAGAACATCGATCGGTTGATCATGCAAGCCCACCTTCGAATCATGCAAGCATCTCGAATTCTTTAGTTACGTGCGTATTAGAAATTCTCAGTTAATCATAATTTTCAGTTGCTTAATGAAGGACAACATCGTGAAGACACCTCCATACCTGAAAATAGTACATACTACTTTCGAACGTGCGTGAAGTCTTGCTTATTTGCAGTAAGCCACCATGGAGTATCTCGACTTTAAATCCCTTGTGGGTTCGAGCCACAACAGTGGACCAGTTATGGGTTCTGAAGAGTGTTGTGAAAAACAATATTTTTGTATGAAGTTGACTCTTTTCTTCTATTTAGATCGACGTCGAGTTGGTCAGATATCTTCTAGGACGTTAAGTCTGTATACGATTTGTATTTAAAGAGGCCAGAAATTTTAGTCACGGCTTTTCTCACTTGAACATACCGATCCTTCTGCTCTATTTTAACCGCCATCCACCATGCGAGTGCATCTCATGCCGCGGACAATGAAGAAAGTAAAAGTTCACCTTTGTCTTGTAATTTATTGACGATAAATCGAGGGAATAGTTTTATTTTTGAACAGTTAATATGAGAAAAGTCACATTTATTCTGATACTTTGCCACGACTGTTCGCGAATACTAATGCGGTACCTAGTTTAACTGTGAGAAATATCTATCTTCGTTACAAATTAACACAAACGCTTACTCACACGATGATCCGAATTTTATACCTAATTCTAATTTAAAACGTTGATCTATGCAATTAAAGGCACATAGATACTCTGTACTAGAGATATTCACCCAGTACTGTATAAATTATAAGACGGTCCCGTAGCCCAATTGATAATGACCCTGCATGCCGAGAGAGAGGTCTCGGGTTCGATTGGGCAGCTATTTATGTGAAAATTAAATGTGTGTTCTCTCATATGTATTTGTAATGTCATATTTATGTATGTCTATGCCACCTGTAATACAGGGAATGCTGAGCGCGGAAGTGTGGGTATTGTAACGTTGCCATTTCCAATTTTATTTTATTTTTTGGTTTCCGGTATTATATACCATTTATTATGTATATTAATTTAGAGGCAGACAAAAAATTTTGAATTATATTTATGAAACGCGAGAATATTATACCAAAAATAAAAAATGTTAATGTTTGTTTGACGTAAGACGGATGAATGGTAAAATCTGTGTGAATGAAAGAGGTTGCATTATATACAAGGTCGCCGTGATGTCAGAAGAGTGTTATGCTAATTCATATTACGTATTCATCCATATACATAATATACGGGCAGTTCCAGCTTTGTCAACCGAAATAAATTATCGAACATCTCTGTCCATTTGAAGCTATAACATTAAAATATATAAGATTTGAAACTTATAACAGATACTTTTATATATAATTCCTAATTCTTTCGGACCATGCCAAGACAAATCTCCAATTCTATCAAAGATCGAATTCGTTAATACTCACTTTTCTATTTGTTTTAATGCTCCTTTTACCGTCAGTGGTAGACATGTTATAACAGTCAATGTGTACATGATTATTAATTACAATATTAATATAACATCATGTTTCTTCTCAGTTCAAGTTGGTTTGCATTTAGTTAACAACAAAAACGTAGACAGAAAGGCAAAAGTTTTGAGCTGAAACATTTCGAACCATTTATTCGTGTAGGTTCATTTATCATTTGTCACCTGTATGATAATGGTTACAAATGCCGCTAAAATTCAGAGTAGGTCACTATGTGGAGTCATAATTAGAAGACATTTCTGTAGTGCCACGGAAAACAGTATTAATTTATATGGTTCTTATTTAAAATGTATTATGTTATTCACAAAACCGGATAAAATATTTATTATATGGTCTTGTGAAACAAGGAAATTACGTTGATTCCAATAATAGGCACACAAAATTCATTTCGTTTAATTGCAGTAGCATTTTACAGTTTCATGCTAAAGTTTTGCTTGCATTTGTACTGGTCTTATCTATATAATTTATTATAATTATATCGTGGACCCATTTTCTCGTTATTCATACACATAATAATATCAACTGATCGCTTTCTGTACATGAAGGATACATACGAAAACTATTATTAGGGACCTTTATTGACACAACAGAACCTAAAACAACAGTTGTTAGAAATTGTGTATGTTTGTCTAAGCGTTTGTGTGCGTAATCTCAGAAACGACTTAACCGATTTAGTTATGGATTTCACTAATGTATTGCAGTAAGCATCCCTTAATATTTAAAGTTCGTTTCATTTCAATCTGTCCCTAGATAAAAAAGTTATAAATTAATCTAAAACAATGCAGGTGTTATATCTAAAGTTACGGCGTAGTTTTTCTTAAGCGAAGCGAGGACAGTTCGTAATAATCATGGTTACTGGATAGATATTAGCAATAGTAAAGATAAGACTAAGTTAACGTAAGACTGAGAGAGCGATTATGAAGTATTTTAAGTACATGTACATGAAGTTAGTTTTAAAGTATTGTGGGGAGTAACCCGTTTTAACTACTTGTTCTAGATCGCTACAATCTCATATTAAGATTTAATTTTTATAGAGCAATTAATCAGTTCATCGTATATATAGACGAATGGATAAATTCCGTAGACAATTAATAGTAACTTCTGTTAAAAATACCAAACATATAGTTAAGAGTTATCTGGTCAAATTCGCATACATTAATAAATATGTTTATATCTGAATATGATTGATCAAAGAACTTTTACTGTTTTAAGAAGATAAAATTAATAACCAAAAAAAAAATCTACAAATTTTTTAGTTGTTTTTCATAAAACGATAGTAACAAAATTATATCGGAATCGCCTCTGTCTAAAAATAATTATTTGATAGTATGGCATCTGATCTGAGTATGGATAACAAGCTTCTGGTAAAGCATATACGCAGAAGTTGGCTAAAATACCGTTTCCGTTATCTATATAGTTCCTATCTTCTACACTATTTAATTTTAACTTTTAACAAATTTAACATCATTTAATATTTACGTAATAATTGTAACATTCATATAATAGTACAAAAAACTTAACATGGTACAGATTTAACTTTACTGTTTTCATCGTTGACCCCATAGCCCAGTTGGTAGTGACCCTGTCTGCCGAGCGTGGGGTCCCGGGTTCGATTCCCGGCCGGGGCAGATATTTATTTGACAGATAAATGTTTGTTGTCGGGTCATGGGTGTTTGTGATGTGATAATTGTGTATGTCCATGCCACCCGCAACACAGGGAATCCTAGTGCGGGGGTGTGAGTGTGTAAACGTTTATTTTTCATTTTATTTTATAAACCTATCTAAAAAATAGTTGTATACGAAATTAGCATTTCCTCATAATACTCAAGTAAGGTTGTCGTCTCTTCCGCCCGAAGCGAATAAAGGAACTCACTGGAATTGGCTCCACTTTATGCTAATTCTGCCATTCAATACCTGCAACCAATACATTAAAGGTAAACTCAATTTATATTCTGCAATCTGGAGAGCGCTAGGCAAGCGCTGCAGTCCTATAAGTAAAAGATCTGATTCACTTCACTACCTAAGTTAGCAACGCTAGATATCAAGATTTTCTTTTAAATTAATTAATCACGCGTGGTTCGACCGCCGCGTTTCTTAGAGCGTTTATGATGAAAAAAATTACATTTGAGAGTACCGAATATTCAGTATATTCAGAATATTCTTTTGTAAAGAAGCTGCAACACAAGACCTCTGAACTCTATCACATATAGGAAAACAGTTTCGTGTAAAGTAAATGACAAATGTATCGCTACTTCTGATGAAATGAAGCTACCGGTAGAGGTGTTAAATCGTTACAGCGTAGGCAGCTGGTCACATTACGCATTGAACACCCGCCGAAGAACTTCGAAGCGGGTCGGTTGACCTCGTGCATTGTTGTCGCATTAGCGCGCCGATTAGCGCCGACCGTGACTATCGGCACCGCTCGCTCTGCTGTTTACATCTGTTTACATAAAATAGTGGCACGAGCCTTGACCTTGCTGTGGTTCTGAAAGTTTGGATGTCACCTGTACAAATAAAAAGAATTTACATTTTTTTACCTTTTATAAGTCAATGCTTAACAACAATTGAGATTTTAAAAGATAAGAGATTTAAGAATAAGTTTATAAATTGATCTATAGAAGAAATTATTGTTATGTGACGCTCAATCTGATATGATACCTTTGTGCTTTGCTATAATTTTATTTATTTTGTGATTATGCAATATTAATTATAAAAAAAATTAAAGGTATTTTGCAGGCACTTTGTAACAACATCTTTGTGCTTTTATAAATCTAACAAAAATAAATGACGGACGGTACGTTTCAAACGAGTACGAATATGTTGCACCTTGATTCATTTGTTTTAGGAATTCTTGAAATTGTAATATAAGTAGTTTATTTTTCATGAAAATCGTTTTTTACGAGAGGCAATTTTTATATTTAGTACTAGGTGCTAAATATACTGTATACTTGAATGGTGTCGCCATATCCATCGACATTGGCAGCACCAAATTTATCATTGCTGCGGTGACGCACAAGGAGATAGGAGAGAAAGGGACACACATATTCACATATAATTACTTTCAGTCATTGTAAAAGAAACAGACATAATAGCATTTTGCTATACAGGCTGGTAAAAAAACCCTTTAAACTTTCATGAGTATCGTCGCAGTAAATTGGGTGCTGCAGGGTCCAGTGACCTCTGACCGGAGAGCAGATCAGATTCCTCGTCAGTTGTTCAGCCGGTTGTACCACGAATAGGTGAGCTTGGTTTGGGAGATACAGGTTAGATTGATAAAAACAATAACACCTCAACTGAAATGTCTATACGTAATTGTTAAGTCCGTCTTTCGTATAAAAACTTGTTTACAGGTCATCCCGATAAGAATTACCTAATAATAATGTTTAAATACATTTTAATTTTCTCTTATTTATAACATTAATTTTTTATAATTATGGTCTTAGTTTCAAATCTACTTCATGAGTACTTTTTACAAATTACAACAGTGATTACTTGGCGCCACCACGGCATGTGTACCACTGTACTACCCCTCTTTTTAATACTCCGATTAATTGACAAGTAGAGAGAGATCGCGAAAAATGCTTAATTTCGGGGGAGGCTTCACCCTTTCTTTCCTCATGCAAAAATTCAAGTATCCTCGACCCTTCGTTTATTCGAGCCTAAAGCTTTTGTCCAACAAAATTCACGTGAGAGGAAAAGGGGAGGTGAACTGTTCCATGCAAAAAAGATTGCGTTAGTCGTGGGGTTATCGTGGAACTAGTTTGAGCTATGCACGCAAACACCTTGTACATTTCCACGCATTTTCTATTTGTACTCTTATGTTCGTTTATACATATTCTGTTTAAGTATATTCGAACTAGGGATGTTGTGGAGCCCCGTAACCGTAAACGAAACTATCGGATATTTGAAATACCTGATATATCTGAAACCGTAACCGAATCCGATAAAAAAGGTTTGAATAATTTCGGATAGGGACAATCTAAATGAAACGTTATTCCAGGGCTTCGCCGGCCGAGCCGATAGGTAAACTAGCCGCATCGCTCTCATTTGTAGACTGTTTTATTAATACATTTTTAAGGCAATTGTTCTTTTATATGATTGTAATATAAGATAATTCCTAGAAATAATGTCAAAGTGTTACTTTGTAAATACATTTGATATTTTTTCCGAAGCCTAAAGCATCTTGGATCCGTAACTCAAATTATCCGAAACAATACGATAATCCAGAATAATTCCATATCCGTAACCGTAACCGAAAGCGGTAAAATATTATTCATCTATTCGTATCCGTATCCAGATCCGAAATTTCATATCCATAACATCCTTAATTTCAAACCTGTACCAGTGATATGAGTAAGTAGTAGTAAAAGTCTTAACCGACACATCGGTTATGTAGGCACCTCTTTAATTTTATATACTTTGTATTTAGCATGTATGAAGAAGGGATATAAGGGATATGGAATTTCTTATCTGGTTAGTAATATACGAACAGTTACGGATATTAGATGATTTAGGATTTAGAAAAAAATGCCTAATTTTTGAATTTTTTTATCATTCATTTCGGTAGGTATATAAAAATATTATCATATTTAGTATTCACTGCTTACTGTACAATGATGTGATAGTTAAAAATTTAAATAATAATCAAATTAAAACACAATTTTAAGAACGGAATAAATTGGTCCAATCATTACTTTTAATTGAAACTAAAACCTTCTTTCGTAAAACAACGGATATTTTGAGGTATACTTAAGAATGTGTGGTAAGCTGTTTTAGATATTAAGTAGCTTTGGATTCTCAAATTATTATCAAATTTTAAGAATTTCACAAAAAGCCCTATTAGATCGAGAGGGAGGTTAATCGGAATTATTACTACGGCTGTCACTCTTATTTATGCACAGTAATATTTTTGCTATAGTCAACAAAAATATCTCATTTAAAATCTAACATTTTTAAAATCTACTTAAAATAATATTATTTAACTGACAATTGAAGAAGATATTTAACTTCAAAAATATATAATAACTTTTTAGTTCACATTGATAGAAAAGCGTATAATTATAACTGATGTAGGTATAACCAATATACATACATTAATTAGGTCATTCTGTAATTTTATAAATCAAACTTAGAAGCGAATTTTGCAGGGAGATAGAACATTATAATGTTATGTTTTAAAGTTAATTTTATAATTTATTATGATACGAAAATACTGCCACTGGTTATGTTTAAAACGAGTAATGTACAATTTAGTTCATTTAATCTTGGACTTGTAAGTTCGGAAACTTGATCCAACTCCACTATTTAACCCCGGATCCACCGAGCAGGAAGTAGAGTTTGAAACCACTAGGCTATCCATGCAGATACCTGCGTACTCGCGTACCTAGATAGTACACAAATTATAGTATAGGTATGCGGAAAGGAAGTTGTGTTTTTGCGGCGGTAGGGTCAAATTTCTTGTGTGTTGTCAAGGTTTCTGACGAACCGGCTGTCCATAAAAGGTAAAACTAGTCTACGAACATTATCATCTTTATTACGCGAAATGTCATATATAGACATTAAATTTAACAGTCCATTTCGCATTTATGTCGCGAACGTGTCGTATACTGCAGATAATAAGTATTTGCGTCATTTATTCATTAACTTGCGTATTATGTGGTCGATGGCTCCAAGTTGACATAATTCAGCATATTACGCACATTAACCTCGAACGACTCGTATCAATTAATTAGGTCCATCGATACAGGCTTTAATACAATTATTACTTTTTGTTTTAATAGGCGATAGTGAAATAGAAAACTTGTCACGTGCTGTCATTGCTGTACGTGGACATCTGGCCGTTGAACGTCGGCCGTTTTTAAACCCACTCTCCGAATTTCTTACCGAAGAAAATCACATTTGAAGATTGATTTTAACTTGTTGTTAACTAGGTACGTACCAAACCGTCGGATCTTTAGTGTCCCATAAGAAAAAAGGTAGCAGAACTTTCTATTATACCTCTTACATACCGGTTGAATGCGGCAAAATGAGCAGATGCCAAAAGATAAAATACACTACAAGTCATAAATTTGCACCTAAAAACCATGTCACCCTGATTTTGTGACGATGACGAACGTCCACTTACCATTAGACGGTGTATTTTCTGCTGTTGACAGAAAATAAAATATTTTATCTGCAAATAATACATAAACTTTTAATGTCATCATGCGCGTTGCTTTGAGTCGGTACGCGACATACGCAAAATTAAATAACATTCTAGCGGGAATATGCAAGAGTTGTCAAAGCTAATGTTCATAGGTAAGTAAGTAAGTACGAGTATGTTGTGCATGCATCCGCATGACGGGCGTGACACACGCCGCGACAATTCTTTTGGTACGCGCACCCGCAGCTACACAGTGAAGTTAGGGTGACTTCACACCGAGAATTCAATATTGCACTATTATAACACAAGTTTAAAGTGAAGTGTTTTAAATTTATATTTAAATTTTAAAATATGAACTTAATGTCTTCTGGTATGTTCTATCGGTCAGAAAAGATACAGATAAGTCGTTAGGAAAAATCTGTTCAGATTTTAGCTACAACCTATTTGTGGTCCCTGGTATTGGAGTGTAGTAATAATAGGTATTACGTACATAGAGTGACCCTTGAGGTAACTCTTAAGAGAAGTCTCAAGTTTATGCCTTGCTATTATAAAAATATATCTATGTAGCCTTTGATAACAGTTTTTAAAACTTTGCTTCCTTTTTATTCATCAAGTGAAACGGGTGATAATATTTAAAATATTCTTCCATAAGTAAGATGGAACATTTAAAGAATATCGAAAATGTACATTTTCAAGATGACAGACGCATGTCATATTTTATAATTTAATAATAATTACTTACTTCCAAAACTGAACAGTACGGTCTGTGTGTCCTATTTTTGCAATACGGCAAATTCAAAGAAAACATATAGGCAACCGACAAAATAAGGATCCGAGAGCTATTTGAAATAGTTCCATTCATCCCACTCATTAAAATACGGCAGAGCTTTGTCAGCACTCGAGTAAATATAATTTTTGTGACGTATTTAGATGCATAGAAAAATAGCATTTCACGTACAATTTGTTTTTTCGATATGTTTAAAGAAATAGCTCTCGTAGCGTTGTCTTTACTAATCTAATCTATATTAATATAATTCTATATTAATATTATGAGAGAGTGCGAATTTTGTGAGTTTGTGTATATGCGGAAGATAATCTCGGCACCTATGTGAAAAATTCTTTTACAATTTGAAAGGTACATTATTCCGGATAGAAATAGGCAAGTGTATATCCGTATATATGTATAATAATTAATTGTTTCAAACGGTGTCGGGACGGGCCGCTAGTCGCTTATAAATTTGTTAACAGTTAAAACAATTAATACATTTATTGGTAGTGCACTTCAAGTGTAATTGATGGATTTCTTTGTTTAAAGTTTTTCTTAAATTTTATTATAGTTGCTATTGTACCGTAGTTAAATTTTAATCCTGATTATTACGAACATTCTCACGTACCGCAACAAAATCAAATCGCAGCTACAAATCGTAGAGTCGCTGGAAGTTGCTTTATGGCTATAACGGCTACAGTGTCGTTCAGTGTACAAATAACGTTAAAATGTATGTTTAAATATGTTTCGTTTATTGAAGTTTGCATGTAGTGTTGTTGTGAAGTTGCTTTAATGTGGTATGGTTGTATGAGTAGTACATCTGAATACGGCTTTACAGTAGAAACAGTTATTAAAGAGAATCTTTGAATTCATAGAATATGTGTTGAAATTGGCATTTTGAGTAAGGTCTCAGCAGTAGCAACGCATCTGTGATATTTATATGATTTTGGTTACACATATAAATAATAAGTCAATAATTATGAAAAGAAAACTAATAATTTATGGATTGCCTCTGATATTAGTAACGAGTTTGGCCGTATTGGGGCGGCCTAGAATACTCCCCCCAATCCCATACTGGTAGAAAAGGGTGTCGTAAGAGACGACAGAAGCCAGCCTGCTTGGTGGTAGGGCTTCGCGTAATGATTATATTATCAGTATTATTATTAAGTCATTAATATTATTAGTGGTATTATTATTTTTTCGTGAAGCCTGTCTGGCTAGCTACCACCCTCCTGCTTGAGTCAGCCGCCAAACGACTCGTCGTGTTCCGGCTAGGAGGTTGAGATTCTTTCTTTACATTCTTTCTTACCTTCTTCTCATTTCCTGGCCGACGACGCATCAGTGATACCTTTGGTCTTATTGATGTCCATAGCTGACGGTGAACACTTACCATCAGTTGGCTCGTCTGCTCGTTTGTCGGCTTATAACATAAAAAATAAAGTAGAAACTTTGGTAGTAGCTACATTGCGAGAAACACGTTATTAAATATTTTGAAAGCAACTAATATTACACAAATGAAATTTAGATGTAAAGAAGAAAACCCTTTAGAGGTATACTAGTATCTGCCTAATGGTAAGGCAAAGATTCGCAATTGAAAAAAAAAACATTTTTATCACAATTTCTTCAAACCATGTATGGATAAAATCAATCATTTCTTTGTTAATAACGCAACTCGCAGCATTAAATACTAACAAGTTATAAGATTAATAAACGTTGTAATATCTTTTCTCTTCTTCCGATAATATAAACAAAAAGCCGAAAACGCCTGATTCATTTATAATAGCAAAAGCGCTCAATCTATACAAACATATTATTGTTGTGTTTTATAACTGAAAATCAATACTAATTATATGGTTTATATTGAGGTTAAACACATAAAATTTAATAAGTAAAAGAAACATCAAAGAGTTGCTGTGAATTTAGCTGTCCCTTTTGTCCACGGATTAGTTTTATAATTCCATAAGTTTCCTTTATAATTGCTAGTTGCTATGAAATATATAACGTTTCGCGTTATTAGACCAAACATTAAAAAATAGAAAAAAATACCACTTAGCCAACTTATAACATAAGTACAAATGTGTGCGTGAAAATTGTTTGACTTAGCCTAGATAAGGGCAAACTGGTAGTTTTGGTCTTACTGTAGTTCAAACTATTTATAAGAACTACGATAAAACGCTCGTGTAGAGTTTCAAATCCATAATCTTTCAACACCATAATTGTGAGTACTTATTTATTATAGTACATACACAATTTTCCTGTTTACTCGTATAACACAATTGGTATTAATATATTTGTTAACCTATTCTGTTCCACATCGCTTGCTGTAAAATATTAAATAATTTAGCTCTTTACATTTATTTCATAGTAACATTAACAACTTGCTCATAGTCTTTTCATTCATATGTACAAACATTTTCGTTACTTTCTTTATGAATCACAGCCACACAGTAACAAAAATTCTTGACAAAATCAACGACAGTTTAGCCCATTTGATTGTAATCTTGTCTGAGAAGCGTATGGCTCCGGGTTCTATTCCTATTATTATTAAATATTCATTAAATTTATAAATATATACTTTAATAACTATAACGTTTAAAGAGCAGACGAGTTATCTAACCATAAGTGGTCACCGCCGCCCATGGACATTAATAACACTAAGGCATCACTGATGCGTTGTCGATCAAGAAATAAGAAGAAAGAAAGGAAGAAAGTGAAATTAAATATTTTTTTGGAAATTTTAATGTAAGTAGGCATTGTTATTGATATATAGGTCAAATAAAAATTTTTGTCTGCGTGTCTCTCTAGCCTCGTATCATACTAAAACCACTGAACAGAATTAAATGATATTTGCATATTAATAACATACATTTCGGATCATAATCTAGGATATTTTTCGTCCTGGGAAATGAAACAGTTTCCGCGGAATCTGCAACACAAGAAGATGTGTTGTTAAATAACATATGACTTTCAAACTTGATACATTAAGGGAAGTGGTCAAGCACGTATTTAAGTGGTTTAAAACATTTACAAATTACATTACAATTACTTTGAAACCTTCATTATAACGTACCTGACGGCATTGTCTCGTCCGTTGATAAACAATTGTTCCACACGCAGGGCGGCTTAATGAACGATACACATATCCCCACACCAGTATTACTAGCCATGTACCCACAACGACGACAATATTATTCATACATTGTTACTTTGATGTTTGATAATTAATCCAGAGGATGCTTTTAAGCTATGTACATGAATGTTACAAGTAATTTTTTCGTCCGACACGCGTTTATACAATGTTTTAAAATTGAAACTACGTTTACTTTTTGTTTAACTTAGAGTAAGCCTTATTTTATTAGCCTATATTATAAATAGTAAACATAACCGATGTTTACTATCTGAACAATTAATTAATTAATATTAATGCATTATATAATTTAATTATTATAAATATGTATAATAAATATTGACACACACTCCAACCTATTTTACTACCTCATTCGCCTCCGTATCTAACTTAGCAGTTATACTCCCTTACGTGAATGTCACGAACAGAAAAGCTAGAACTTGAGTATTTTAAGATTAATTAAATACGTGCCCTATAGCGGCTACATCATAAGTCAGATATAGTAAATTATAACACAAACAATTCTAATTTATTTATAAATATAACAAAATTCTATCTGATCGCTTTTTGTGCACGAAAGATATACATATATAAATATACATATATAGCAAAAACTATCAGTAACGTAATCGAACCTAAAACAATAGTTTTTAGAATTTTTGTCCGTTTGTCTATAATGCATTGCAGGCAGCATCACTTAGTATTTAAAGTTCGTTTCATTGCAATCTGCCCATAAATAAAATAAGTTATAATTTAATATATGTATTTCTAATTCATAGAACGTGAAAAACCCAATCCTAAAACAATGAACGTGCTATTTCTAAGTGTAAGGCGTAGTTTTTCTGAAGCTAAGCGAGGACAGTTTACAAGTTAGTTATAAAATTAAATATTATTTGTACAAACAGCTAGTTCTTTGTTCATTATTATTATACAATTATCTGTTATTTATCATATATATATAATATGCTGCACTTATTTTTAAACCTGAAGCAATCCTATGGAAGGTCCATAAAATTTGTGACAGACAGTCGGTCTGTCCTAGCGGCTAAACACGACGTGAATTCTAACGTCGGTACCGTTGGTCACGATTGAATATACATATGTATTTAGGTGCCACGCATTATTTCTGACTACTCATAAGTTCCTTAACATTGTTTATCAATCAATACTACCGGGCTCAAATATTTTTTGGCTGAAATGTTTTTCAAGTTCAAAGTAGGTAGCTTTATAAAATATTAGCTACGTAATAAAGACGAAATTAGAAGTTCTTTTCGGAAATAACAATTCTATTGAATCTTTAATTATTTTTGTTAACGATTGAACTACGTGGCGTGATGGCTAGGATAACCAAACGTTTGAAACTAAAAGTGGGATATTTTTTTGCACATCCATATTGTGTTCAGATTGAGAATGTTTTTTATTGTGCTTTAAATCATAAATAAAAAATACATTAGTTACGAGTGTTCAGGTGAATATTTAGAATAGAAATAATATAATAAAATATGGATTCCATCGTCGTAACGGATTCCATCCATACTAAAATCCAAACCAACGTGCCTTGCTCATGTAGCACCCTGGTGAACAATGCACGAAGCTATGGTGCCAGCTCTATTCTATTGGAGATCTCTGAACTCTGCATCACCCAGATTAATTCCGACAGTAGGGTACTTTGACCGCCTGGCTGTCTACCACCTTTCTTCTATAATCGACCGTGAAATGTTTTCATACATATTTCGGCCGTATTGTCGGAGATCCAGTAATAATACGAGTTACCTACTTTCTTTTCGATCGGTAACATGTCGGTGATGGTGTTACTGATGTCCATGAGCGATGGAGACCACTTATCATTGGGTGGCTTGTCGACTAGTTAGTTAAGGAAATGGTTTAGAAGTAATTAGGTATTTTGTAACAGATTGGTATTAATAATTTAAATAAAAAATATCTATATAATTATGTGGTAATAACAAAAAGGGAAATGTGGCGCTATCCAAAGTTCTCGGCCGCATGGTTACCCCAATTACACCCTCAGATGCCGGTTGGCGAAGTGTGGGAGAGAGGCCACATGCGGCGGGAATTGCCAATGGTTCGAGGGCGTCGTGGTCGATCGAAAAACAATCGCCACCATTCATACTAGATTTAGTTTACAAGTAATCGATACCGAACTGATTAATTTGGAATAGTGGTGTTGTATGTAAAACTTATAAATTATATAGATTTTATTTTTACAATGTCATAAATATTTCTATATACGAATCATATTTAGTTAATCACGGCACTTTTATAACTTATATTACTGATTATTCCAGGAAATAGATTTACTCCTGTGGAAAGGGAAATGAAACTTAATATGGCCAGTGTTTCTACAGCCACTGCACTAAATTAATGTATAATAAAATAAATAAGCCGTAAGTGTTCTGAACAGACACAAGGTGTGAGGGAGGGGAATTATTGGTAATAAATAAATATCTACTAAATGCGACATAATAGGTATCCAGTTTAAAAAAATCCATTAAGTCCGTGGAAACTAACTTAAATAAAAGTAAACATATTTTTTAAATATCTACTAATCTTGCTGTAATATTTGATTGAACCTTAAAAATTGTAGCCGGTGTACTAGGACCATGGTCTACTTAATAATTATTAATTTTGTTATGAAGAAAATTCCTTCGTGTTTTAATTTGAACATCGTGTGGACAGAAATACTTAGAAATAAAACTTCCACATCTATTCTCCAAAATACTAACAACAAAATATGAGTGTATTCACTTACGAGACACACTTTAAACGGAATCGTTTATTCCTGAGAGCTGCAGCCAGCGCGTATCATATTGATTGCACAATATCCATCTCATGGAGGCATTTCAAGAAGAAATGCTTATGCAGGTTACAAAACTTGAAATCGAAACAAAAGTTGTGACAAAAGTAGTAGCGTATACAAAACTGACTTAAACTTTAGAAGTCTATAGCTAAAGTCCGTTGGTAGTCGCTGCAGAAGGCTTAGGACGGATCAGCGAGGGGTCTGAAATTGATTTTGATCATTACTTTTTAGTACTTACTTTCTACCCGTATTGGGCCTAGAATACTCCCCCCAATCCCATGCTGGCAGAACAGGGTGTCGTAAGAGGCGATAGAAGCCAGCCTGTTTGTTGGTAGGGCTTCACCGACGCTTCACGCTTTCAATAAAATACTACATTCAGTAACATATTTTCTTAATAGATTAAAAGCTTCTACCGGCGATGAAGTTAGTGAGTTAGTCAACGTAACAGGTATATTTTGAAAGTGATTTTCAATAGCGGTTGCTACTTCATTATCAGATGTGATTTTATTGTTATTTATCACTAATTCATATTTGAGGTCGCGTAATTTATTCATACCGGTGTCATTACTAATAACATTCCACGTAGTTTTAATTTTATTATTAGAATTTTGAATTTTTTCCCAAATATATATAGTGATTTTGCCTGAACGCAATTAACTTGCTCTGGATTCTTAAATCTTAACCTCAAGCTCTAATCACAGGAAAAAGTTATATAATTTCTTTAGCCGTCCTTGAACAGAAAAAATACTAATCCAATATTGTTTACTTAAAATATTTACATTTCCTTAAGTGTACAGATAAAATTAGTAGTATTTAATTATGTCAATTTATTTCCATTCTTATTATTTGAAATGTTTACCCGAAGTAACAAAAGTTTGATTGGAAAGCCTTGCTCTTTACCTTGTAGCATACAACAAGCCTTTGAGCGCATTATTTCTAAGTTTAATTAAATAGTTGCTGAAATAAATGTAGTAAATTGAAGGAAGCGATGTTATAAGCAAGTTCTTTATTAAGCTTTGCAACTTTCATTACACAAATAGGGCACAAGGGGGAGGCGGATTAGTGTAAGCCGCACAGACATCTTTCATGAAGTTATTACCGTCGCTCTCCTTACCGTTGACGAGGATGTATGGTACGTACTGATAATTTATTTTGTTGCTTTCATCCCCGTAATATTTAAGAAGTCTTTGACCCTCTTCGCTCTTTGCACATGCTTTGATGGATTCACAGTCAATTTTCATAGATTTACCGCACTGAAATGAAATATATATTTAGGAATATTTGAAAATAAATTATAGTAGAGGTTATGTTATAGGTTACTTACAATTTTTTTCAAGAAACCTTTAGGTGCAAAGAGGAATAAATGTACAAGAGGAATTAAATGATCCTTGATTGATTAAGAATGTTATAATACAAGTTCTGACGTTACTATATGCCACATTCTTTATTTAGGAACTACAGATAAAAGACGGTATACTACTTAAAGCGTTTGTATCAGATACATTCACTAATCACCACTGACTAGCTAATAAAAACCGTTCCAACTAATTCTAAGATACTTGTAGGGTATTGGGGGATCTATTCATCATTGAGTCTTCGTTAAACACACTCCTCTGGACCACGTTGCTACTTCTGAATTACGCAGTATAATATTGATGCTATCAAGATGGCAAAGTTTTCAACTATCGTCTACCGTCCAATTCAAATTAACATTTTTTATGTTAATCGCTGACAAACGAGCAAACGAGTCACCTGATGGTAAGTGGTCACTGTCGCCCATGGATATCAGCAAGACCAAAGGTATCACCATTGCGTTGTCGGCCAGTAAATGAAGGTAAGAAAGAAAGTACTGGCTCATAAGTCCCCAGCCGGAACACGATGAGTCGTTTGGCGGCTGACAAACCAGGAGGGTGGTAGCTAGCCAGGCAGGGTTCACGGAAAGATAATAATACCAGTAATAATATTAATGACTTAATAATAATACTGATAATATATCCTTACGAAAAGCCCTACCACCAAACAAGCTGGCTTCTGTCGGCTCTTACGACGCCCTGTTCTGTCAGTATGGGATTGGGGAGAATATTCTAGGCCGCCCCAATACGACTTAAACGGAATGGTTTTAATGGTTAGCTGCAAATATGGAGAACTAGGTCTAAGTGGCTTTATAATTTTTTTAAAGCAACCGGTTGGCGATGCCCCTGTTGTTCTGGATGTCTATGGTCAGCGATTAAAGATTGAAATTTATTTATATAATTTTCTATAAGTTTCACTTATTGGCAGGCTTATATTATTATTATTATTATATTTGCCTGTGTTACTATTTTGGAAAGGTGTCATACCGTGAAGGAGAAGAAACGGCAAAAGAATATATATGTTCACCAGTTACCAATAAATGAACCAGCTATTATTTTGTCGCGTTACCATAAAAACTTGAGTACACTATATCACACAAGTAATGTAGTTAGGCAATCTTAATGACTTAATACAACGCCGGCCGCAGCGAAAACCGTCAGTAAATGATTTTTCCTGCATTTTCTTCGCTTACTTTCTTCCACTTACAAAACTTTCTCATTCTCTTGGCGTGCACGTGTAGGTACTCCAATGCAAGCACCATTCGCGTTGCTCCTTCACTTATGCTTTCACTTTGTTTACTTGAACGTGCGTAACTGGGAAACCACTGCATTGAGTTTACAGCTGTAGTGGCGATGTAAGACAACGTGGTAACGCGACAGTTAAGTCTTAAATGATCCAAGAAAAAAGTGGTCTACATATTGCGTCAATTCGGCACAATTGTCACTTATATTCAATTGTATTAAACTGAATAAATCTGCGGGTGGTATATAATTTTAAAATGCTGTAAAAGCCTTGTCCGTACGTTATTAATGACCTGAGAACTCGTTTTACCCCGTAAGCTCTATATATACCTGTTGACGTCTGTTTAACGTTTATGTTGACACTTTGTATGAATGTCCTCGTAGGCAGTGGGTACACACACTTAATATTGTGTAATGAGTTCGCACTTTATTTGCGTAACTGTTTTTGTCGTGGTAATCCAAACTACTAACAAGTTGATTTCTTATTCGCAATTAATTAAGGTTAATACAATTAAAACTAACACTATTCGGTAAATAATTCATTTCTGAAAATAGAGATTCATGTAAAAGATATATTTAGAGGCACGATCAAGCATTATAAATGCAAAAAAATAATTGATTGTAACTTAATTTTATAGTTACTAAACTCCGATAGGCCTACTTGACGTATTAAAATAATAACGTAACACACATTATAATACAATAACACCTACAAAAATCCTTTTACAAGTATCGCCAATATTTTGTGAAGAACCTACCGGAACGGCAAAACAACAAAAAAAACACATTGTAGCATTATTAATCGGGTATTATATGGACTACGAAATTCGAATAGACACGTTGCATATTTCAGGTTTTCAAATTAAGATTCATATTGAAGAGGGTATTCTCTATTCCTTTACGTACGAGGCGATGTGAAGTACTGTGATCATTCTACTTGTGTCGTCTGTTCTATGTACGTTGTTTGTTGCGCTCATTTTTTGTTTTAGTTAGTGTTATTTACTAATGTTATCTATTTTTATAATACAATACAAGAAAAATTATTATCCGTGGGATACAAAAGTTGTCTAGATTTTATAAGGGGTTATATTATAAGGACTTGTGTATTTTACATCGATTTTGTTTGGTGCAAGAACAATTTTAAATTTGATAACAACGGGGTCAAACACTTATCGTGATAAGTCTCGCCAATAGAGGAGTGTGTTCACCCCGGCCATCCGTGAATTGTGAGATATTACACTAAAAGTAAATACTTTTACTGTTAATATTATTACAAAATACACTGTTAGATGTGTCTTGATAACGAAACCTAAGACAGAAGGTGTGGATTGTATCCAAATAGTAATCGCTAATGTTGTCAGCGTTAGCCTAATAGCTTCGAAATCGGTCCCTCGTTCGAGTTCATATCTTTTACGTTCTTCTGATTTTTTTAAGTAATTGTGTAAAAAATTACATCATTTGCCTCGGTGATTTCAAACACCGAGATGAAACCAGTGCACTTGATACTATTTTTATTACTAATATACATACTACATCTAACACTTACGAATCAATCGGTATTATGTTTACATATTACCTGGCAAGCAGCAAGGTTGTCTGATCCGTTACCCTGTTGGGAGTAATCCATCATACAGGAGTTGTACAGTAGAGCTTCGGTTTGGTTTTGTACGATATTAAGAGCACATGCATGTAATATATTCCCATAGCACTCTGCTGGCCCGTGCTGACATTTGAACGTGTATTTGCCATTTACTTCCAATGTCTGTACAAAAATGAACATTATATAAACGTTTACACACTCACACCCCCGCACTGGGATTGTCTGTGTTGCGCGTGGCATGGACATCCACAAACATGACATTACAAACACCCATGATCCGAGAACAAACTTTTAACTGTCACATAAATGTCGGCCCCGTCCGGTAATCGACGCCTGGACATCCTCACTCGGCAGGCATGGTCACTACTAACTGGGCTGCGGGGTCGTTAAAATCATTTACTTTTATGATTATTATATATCATTTAATTTTAACTTAAATTAAGCGAAGTGTCTAGATAATGTATAAATGATAAAATACTTTCTAATATGCTATAAGGACTATTATTATAATCCAAGCGTTACTAATTGTTACAATGATAACAGATTCTAAGGACTGTATAATAACCAAAAAAATATTACCAGTGTGAGTACAACGGGCCAGTTACCTCAGAATATTGCACTGGCACGTATCAGTAAGAAAAAGAAATTACGACTTAGTATTTCGGATAAACTGACCAAAATCAGGGACACTCAGATGTCCCGATATTTGTACGTCACGAGTACCTAATAAAACATCTATGACCAACATCAAAAATTAATGTTAAGATTAGAGATTAATTATATATTTTACCTAACTTAATGTTAAATCATTACACCGACTACACGCCTATTTCCTTATCAAGAAAAAATAATATCATAATATTCATAACAGAATTACACTTTTATTGTAGAAAAGAATTATTTATATTTTATATAAGTAGTAAACTCACCTGTGCATTTCCATAGGGGTACGTTCGAATATTTAGGTATTTGTATAATTTCAAAACCACTTGCTTAAATTGTGTAGAATCAAAATGTCTGCAGTCTGGACAAAAAGTTTCGTAGTATAACTGTATATTGACTTTTTCGCTTACATTATCGACACGAGGCTGCAACGTGCAATATAAAAATACATATCTTTCATTTGTAATTTGGGATTATAATTTTATAAATAGTTTTGTGAGTAAATACCTGTTTAAAGTAACCGGCATAAGATAAAAATTGTTGTTCACGTAGCGGCCCCGATGCGATCTCTGAAAGAAAAAGTCAAGATGAAACAAAAACGAAAATATTAAATTGGAGTGAAATAATGATTACTAAACCTCCATTAATGTAAGTATCCGTACAAATTGTTATAAACAAAGGAAGCAATGATATGTAGTTGTTGGGAGTCATCACGCTCCGTTTACACGTTTGAGACTAAATTAAGTCGCAATATTCATTTCTATATATATTGTATTTGTATATATGTATATAGCACGCGACGAGTGAGGTGACTCGTCGGATACATTTACGTAAAATGTCACCATTGTGGGCGTATACGAGCACATACGTGTATTTCTATATAATTTTATATAATTGTATTTTTATATAATTTTATAATCATGTTTAAATCATTTAAATCATATACCTACAATAATTTCCAGCCTGAGAATACTTGAGATTATGTAATTAGTATGTCCGAATAAAATGTCGAAATTTCATTTATGCAAATTATTCTTTATATATCAACTTCACCAAAATAATGAAAACGAAAACAATCCGATACCGAATTCTGTAGCCTAATCTAAATCATTTTTACTATTCAACGAGTATGTTAGGTCGGCTAAGTATTGCGCTTTTTGCAACATGTAGAGTTTGGCCAAGTTTAATATGTTAATATATTATATATAATACGTTATATATAGCGTTGTATAGTAATATAATATTCAATAAATGTATAACAGAGAATTTCTGCATTAATAAAATTGTTTTCGCCACATATATTGTGGAGCTACGAATGAATAATATTTACCTTTAGTCAACAGTGACTTTCGAATAAACGAAGATCAGGTATATTGTAATTTTTTTACATAATTAAAAATGTAAAAATAAAAATATATATTTGTTTCCGATATTGAATACTTTCGATAGAAATGCTTTGTATCGTAAATATCCAGGAATGCGGCCCAAGCTTTATTATACATTTAACATACACACGTAAACATAATTTACATGTTTTAAAAATGCAATATTGTTTTAATTTCATTATCATTTTATTAGACGTTATTTTTTAATTACTAGATATAATATTAGGTAAATTGTAACACAGATGTAAATTTCAAATACGTTAACATTTATAAACATTACAGAAATCTATAGGTATTTCTTTGGTCAAGTCATTTCAACTTTCAGATTACTAGAATGGCATATACAGTTAAGAAAAATTAGCATCACCGACACATTCTTCTCTTCGTTAATAATCAAGGTTCGAAAACCGTTAGAGTTGCTAGTGAGATTTATGTTGTGTATGAAGAAATAATCAGTTGTGATTGATATGTCAGATTAAGAAATGAAAATGTTGAGCTCAAAGAAGCTCTTCGTCCTGCCTGTCCAGTTACGTTTGATGAAAAGCAAATAAACCGACTTTTGCATTAAAATTCGCGTCAGACGACCACGGAACTTACCGAGAATCGAATACTCAATACTGCTGTAGAGAATCATCTTCAATCGATGGGTAAGGTTTAAATGTGTAGAGCATAGGTTTCGTTCAATACGGCGGAATAATGAGTTTCGTTGGATGAATTGAAACAGAGTTATTTCTAGGAACGAGATATTAAATATCTTGTTGACTGTTGAGAAGAACTTAAAAACAACAAGGGATATTATATTAATGATAAAGCAATGGTTAATTTTTGTTGAAAAGTAAACTTAAAAAAAACGGCAGGAATTTCGTAATCAACTACTCGTACATTACCGACCTTAATAGATCTTCAGTTATGTTTGACGTTCGTTCGTTACAGACGTCCATTCTTAGTTGTGATCATTTATCACTTTTTGCTACTTTCATATCATTAAAGAAGTAGATGTGAAAGTCAAAAGTTACGTTATTAGACAACCATACTCGTATTCTAAAACTCAGTTAGAACAATTTACAGCAACAATAATAAAAGATTGTGATTAAAATAAAAATATATACTGAGAATAATTAAATGAAACCAATATAATTACGGTTTTACTTTTTTACTTTTATTCATCGTTGCGTATTAATTAAATTAAATGCATACTTTATCTCTCATCTGCTTATTTACCTTTGTTTTTGATTCTACTTGCTTCACTTATTGATTTTATTAGTTTGCAGATTTCATTATTGCTATGAATAATGATTGTTTAAAGACAGTGTTAATAGACAAATATCAATTTCATCAGAGTAGAACTTTTATGAAGCTTTGACGTAATCATATAATTAATAGAATAGTTTAATTTAGTTTAGTTTTTTAAATACCTCAACTTTTAACTTGATGATGATCGATGAAATTTCATAAAGTATATTTCTTAATTTTAATATTATATGAAATAAATTACTTTAATATTGTACAAACTCTGGTCATTAATACTGTAATATTTTTAATAGCCTTAATTTTGGCCGTATTGGGGCGGCCTAGAATACTCCCAATCCCATGCTGGTAGTAAAGGGCGGTAATAGGTAAGAGGCGACAGAAGCCAGCCTGCTTGGTGGTATGGCTCAGCGTAAGGATTATATTATCAGTGTTATTATTAAGTCATTAATATTATTCGTGATATTATTATCTTTCCACGAAGCCTGCCTGTCTAGCTACTACCCTCCTGCGTCAAAAGACTCGCCGTGTTCCGTCTGGGGGCTTAGGAGTCAGTACATTCATTCTTACCTTCTTCTCATTTCCTGTCCGACAACGCATCAGTGATACCTTTGGTCTTGTTGATGTTATGGGCGACTGTGATCACTTACCATCAGGTGGCTCGTCTGCTCGTTTGTCGGCTTTTAACATTAAAAATTAGCGTACTTTCTATATACACTCTTATTGTTTAAAAATAACGTATAGATTCACGTTTTCCTCCCGTATGTTTTTAACAACAACACTGATTTATGTTATAACATTAGTCACACTTGATTCACGATGATAAAACTTTATTTCATTTACAGCAAAACTAAATACCTTTGTATAAATAATTTTTAACATAACGACCACATAATAACAGTTTTTATGAGGTCTTTGAACTTTTATCTCATCAAAATTATGTTGGAAGTTTATCCTCATAAGTTATTTAAGTAACATGTTAAGTACTTGTATATCAATATCAAATGTTAAAAAGTATAAAATCTATATCATAAAATTGAAAGTTTACTTCCTATTGTGAGCTTACTATTACTGTGCTTCGATTCTTCGATTTGGCAGAGTATCGCGTTCACAGTCAAATTCAACATATTAGAAGGCAAAATTCGGGGTGACGTTGTAAAGACTGAATGGATAATTGTCGTGCATAATTTAAAAAGTACCGTAAAACAGTCATGACTGCTTGCGATATTTATTTATTTTTGTTATGTAATTATTGACCTCTCAATATCATGACGTATTTTAAATTACATAAAACGGGTTAATTCGTGTAGGGATTGTAACACCATATACTCGTATGCATAAAGACTCTAAAGTTTCACCCACTCTCTGTTTGCGCAAGTAGTGAAACACTATGCCTGCATATTTAAGTATATCATAATTATATGTAAAATTTAAAAAATTCCAGTCATGTCATACCGCTCTTTACACAGTAAATATTGAGCGTGGTTGTTGTGTTGGTTGTAGCTGTGTAAACTTCGTTTTTTTAAAACTTCAGTCAATCACTTTAATCAGATATATCAGTACTTGAAGGCAAACGTTTTGGTGACATGTTTTTGGAATAGAAAGGGATATATATTAATATGTTATTATCGTCTTGCCGATTGAATTAAAGCAATCTGTTGGGTGGTTTTTGCGTCACCTACAATGAAGATATAGACAAATTTAAGTACACTGATCAATCACTGATGTACAATATAATCGATAAACATAATTTTAATATCTATTAGTTAAGATTAATGGCAGCATACTGTAAGTGACTGGTCGGGAAAGAGCTTAAAGATGAGGATACACTGAAAATAGTAAACCAAATTATCAGCGAAAAGTTTTACAATTACCTTAAGACAACATAGTATATTTTAAATATTATCTATTTAGGTTATACGCTTATAAATTATTTGAAGATGTGTTGGTTAATAAGAAAAGTATATCTTTAATATTTGGAGTATACCATAGTCTTAACTGATTTAATGATAAAATATAACTAAATAAAATATATACAGTTCTTATAATTAAAAAAAAAAGCAATAGAATTATAATAGACTAAAATTAATTAATTAAAAAGACAAAAACAGATTTGCAAAAACATGGCGTGGTATAAAAAAATACAGGAATATTTGCAATAAAAATAAAAAAACTAAAAATAACACTAAGAATTTTAAATAAATGGGTACTAGAAATTAAATATTTCGTCAAGCGCGTCTGATCGAGGCAGGGTTCCCAGACTATTATAATTTTTTTTCCTCTATTATTTATTTATCTTTAATTATAATGTAACTTGTGAAAACAACAAGATCACCTCAATATGAGTAACTCACATTTTGACTTAATACCACTTTTATGTGCTATGTTGGTGTTGTAAAAAAAAATTATGACAAAAATTCACAGAAGTAAAATTCACTGTAATGCATGCGTTCAAAATAAATGTGTAAAACCTTTAAAGATTACAAGTTTCAGGCATTCCAAGTTCCAACTAAGTCTCCCATATTTTTTATTCCAAACTGCATCCTCTGCTATTCGCTTAACTTTCAGCTTGAACAACGCTTAAATGGCTTCAAAATTTTAATATTGTCATAGTTATGTAATTCATTTTTATTTATATCATAGTACTTAATTGTTCATAACTTGCGAAGTTTTCGTTTCGTGTATTTGTACAAAAATGTGCTAATTTATGTCATAACTGTACAAAATGTAACTGATCATAGACTTCGCTTAGGTAAGTTTCAACTAGGTAATTTATGGAATTTGAGCATTTCTGTGCACGATTTAGTAGTTTAAATTAAACGATTTAAAAAGTCTTATTATAAATTTGTTTAATTGAAAGTTTCTTAGTAAGATTTTTACATGCAGGCAGTGTGTGTTTTATTGATCACATTTGTAATATTAATAAATAGTATAATAGCCATTACGTCCAAATTTGACCTCATGCAATAGAGTCCTACCCTGAAAATATTGCTGCCCGAGAATATTTCTAGTGAAATGTAAAGAGTTTGGTTGTTAAGTTTTTTTGTAAACTATAGATGAAAATTGAGACGGCTACAACATATTTTTGTAACTATTAAGCTCATCAGTACTAGTCCGACGATGAGAATCGTAACCGTAAGAGATTAACCAAGTTAAGCAATTTGTGTCACAATTAAGCCGTCGGTACCGGGAGTTATTAGTATGTGTGGTTGGATAAAACATATTATATATTTGGATTGACCATAAACTGTCCACCGATCCGTTTTTGAGCAACATGGTACATTAAGCTTTAGGCTTTCTAGATCAAAAAACGAGATCCTATAATGGTTCCGTTTATACATCGGAAGTAACCCTAACCCTAAAACCTACCAAAAATTCTATCTTTACACCGTCTACACCATCAGGCATATTGCAATTAGCTGTGTGTTTGCGTTTCCAGTTGACACTGTATAACGAACAAACTAACGAACCCTATTCATACGTATTTAATTGAATGGTTATTTTATTTACACGGGGACGGCTTTTTACGAAACTGTCTGTGAAAAACGTTATAACGTTCACGAATTCATGTGGTGTGTCGACAGTTTCATATATGTTAAGAACAATATTATTGCGTGTTTAAATAATTGATATACCTATAGAAAAAAAGTGATCCTAAAACTAGTAATAATATAAAAGTTAAAGTTCAAAAAAGATTTCGATAAAAGTTACTAGTATTACGTTCGAAGTATTTATTCCCCCTCGTTTTTTCGAACACCTTTTTCTCCCTCAGCATGTTATACACAAAGAGAACTAAATAAAAGTTCGGGTGTCGTAATTACTAGGTTATAAAATTTTCAACTTCCTGATTCTAGTTCTTTGTTACTCGGATTTGACAACAGTCTAATTACTATTATGAATTTTCGAATCGTATTGCTTAGACTGTGGAACTTATTGTTGTACATTCAAAATGTTTATCCCATAAATTACAATGTACTTAGAATTAATGTATATTTCTACGCCTTTCGGAGATTACAAAAACTTAAGGTTTTTTAATGCATTTATGTTTAAAATGTTGCATATAAATATACACATTATATATAACAGAACTTCTAATACGATATTTAAAAAAATTACAATTCAATGTCGTATATAGGTGTGCGACATGAATACAATTTACATAAAATAGAATCATTTGAATCGAATACGACACGAACGCAATAGCGACGATAGAGCGAAGATGCAAATTGAATAAGTTCTGCAAATAAAAGAATGCCACGTGAACAGCAGACTGTAGTGATACAGTTGCGGTATTCCGCGAACAGGTGGCACTGAAAATTGAGTCTGAGACGTGATCTATCGCTTGATTTGATCACGGTCTGCCTATCCGAGTACTACGGCAAAAATTTACTTATAAAACTGCTGAACTGAGTATTTTATCATCGAGTTACTTAGCGATTGACAGAAGATAAAATAATGATCTGGGCATTAATATATTTTTGTCTCAATGACGTTGGCGGCTTAGACTTGCTTCTATTGAGAACTGATGCTTTATTTGTATTGTTACGTGTCAGGATCCGTAGGTTCGTGAAATGTCACAATAGTTCCACAGAGACTTTAATTCATTTCACACACACACTACGCAATCGCAGTTGCACTCGTAGATCGCAGGTTTTCGCTTCGTAGGGAGAGAACTCTTCACTTCGTATTCGGGAACCGAATGCCCTGTGGCCGACCCTGCCCGCTATTTACATCGATTTCCGGGCTTTCAGATCTTTCCACGGCCTCTTTTCTGCAATGTATGTCAATCTTCACCCCTTTTGCCTAAGGCACAAGGGCGAAATTGGCCTGAAGTGTCTTAGGTAGTTTTTATTACTACCTGGGTTTCACTTTTATTGCCTCTATTGTTCTCAGTGGAAGGGTCGGCCACCCTTCCAGAAACATCGTAAGCCTGCCGACTTTTTCTTCTCGGCTATCCTTCGAGAAGCTTCGTAACAGTATGAATGAGCTGGCAACCACATCTTTAGACCGAAAGGAAAGTTATATATTTCATGAAAGAAATGCAGGTGTGGCTGGGACACCGTGGGAATTTGATATTGTCTATATGTATTTACTAAACAAAAAAAAAGTTATTTTGTAGTAAGCTGTTCATTTTGCCTATTGGAAGGAATATCATTCCTGTTTATATAACTGTGCAAAAAAATAACACGAGGAAAATTGCTAGCCAGGTGGTCGGCGTAGCGGAAAGCAATGTCTATTTGTCTGTGGAGAGATGAAAAATTGAGTTAGCTTGCGCTCCATCTATAACAAGTCTGTTACCTATAGATAGTATTATATATGTCAAACGAAGCTTCTATGTTTTTCAAAAGTTTATTTATTTATTTACTGTAGCATAAAAAAATTACAGGGAACAAAATATATATGAAAAGTTTGTACAAAGATGAAAAGTTTGTTTCTAGTCAAAAGTTTCTTCCAGTTGTTTAAAAAGTGGAAGTCAGGCAAACTTAGTGCGTACCTAAATAAGAATATATATAAAATACAAAGTTATATATCGACGCTGGAAAGCGTAATTGCTGTAACCCAAGAATATACAACTTTACACCAGAGCCAAAAAAATTAAAAATTTTAGAAAAAAAACAATAACTTTATATTGATTTGACCTAGAAACGTCATTTTTGGAGAGATTAGGAATTTTATGTTTAGCTATCATTTGCTTATATTGGACTTCGCCTAAAGTAGTTTTTATGGATTTAAATTTGGGTTACGACAATTGTAACTTTTTTTGAGACCTTATAAAAACTGTAAATTGAACACATCAATGTATGAAATTACTAATTTGTAATATTTTTTGGAAAGTGTATATGCTGTAAACATTATATTTAATACGTCGTTATTACTCTTAAAAGTTGTAACCCAGTAAGTTTATGTTTTTTACTCAAACAGAATGCTGTTATTTGTGTAATAAATAAAATTGGTATAACAATTAAAAGGCGTTATTAGAGATCAAAAAAAAAAAAAATTAAACACTTCGATTATGTATAATTTTTATTTTTCTTTCATAATCCTCTATTTCTAATTAACATTTATTTCATTTACTTCACTTTGTAAAATATTTATTTTCTTTAAATTTCAAAGTATAAAAAAAAAAACTAAATAATATTTTTTCATAAATTCCCAATAAAATCTCCTTAAAAAACTGAGATTAAGGGGGGATTGATAAAGATAGGATAGATAAAGGGGAACATTAAATGTCCTTGACAAATAACATGAGAGTCGGTTCAGCTTTTTTTCTTAAGCAATCGAGTCATTGAACTGGAAATAAATAAAAATTCTATTTGATTTTGCGGTACATTGACGGCGGTTGAGATTAACTTCTGTTAGCTCACACTGCCTCCATTGGCAAAACCAGAAGGCTCAATGGCTCATACGTCTAAAAAGTAGGTGGATTTGTTCGCGTCTCTGTTTGCCGACAAATCGCGTCTAGATGCTAGCAACAACATACCACCACAAATAACTCACAGCGGTATCCCTATTCCCGAGATTCGCATAACGAACAAGGAGGTTCTCAAAACCTTGCGGTGTCTAAACATGAAAAAGTCCAGTAGTCCTGGTGGAATTTCAGCGATTTTACTAAAGGCGAATGCTCCCAAGTTGTCTCAGTGTGCGCAGGAATTGTTCGGAATAATTCACCCATCGCCGTTTCTCTATCGATCAACTCGACGTACGATGGGTATTCATCCTTACGTAGTGAATGTACCGCCTGTGTACGGACGGCGCGGTTTGCGTCGTCATTCATTGTGCGCACTGCAAGGGACTGAAATAACTAGTCCGCGTCGGTGTTCCCGCCTTCTTACAATGTAAAAGAGGAGAGTGAATAGGCTTTTATAATAGTTATTTTATAATAGGTAGTGCGTTCAAGTTCTTAGACTTTATCGCCACTTACCATCAGCTGAGGTAGATGTCAAGCTTTAACTTCTATTCTCTGTAAAAAAAATAAGGAAAGTAGTCGGGTAATTTTCTAACTTATATATAAGTATACTTATATTATGCGTATATATTATGAGTTACTGACTAGCGATAAAGCAGTCGGGTGACCTTGTGTTAAGCAATCACCGTTGCCTATGGACATGTGCAACCCGCGAGGGGTCACCACAATGCATGGCCGGTCGTAAAGGAGAGCTCTTTTTACGCCTCTTTTGAAGAACCTCATGTCATAGCACTTCGGGAAGACCTAGGAAGGCAGCTCATTCCACAGCTTACACGTACGCGGTAGAAAATCGGACTGTTGAAGATGGCCACGCATAATGCAACTATGGAAAGGTGATGTTGGCATCGGTCGAAACAGTTCCTCGGAGCACTCACCATTATACAGTCTGTAGAACACGCAGAGTCAGCAAATGTTTCTCCGAATATTTAAGGACTTGTCACTGAGATAAGGAGTTGTGTTGTAAGAATGTGTCAGTGATTTCCGGGTTATACAAGATTCAGATTGTGCGTTTTTGTATAATATCAAAGGGATTAAGTTGGTATTGTGATACATCTGCCCAGAGATGAGAACAGTACTCCATACGAGGCCTGATTTATGCTTTGTAAAGCATGATCAGATGTCTCGTAGTGAAGTACTACTTTGCCCTATTCAGGACTTATATACAATTTGTACTTAAAACCAACCATGCTATCTTAGATTCATAAATGTTACTGGACATGTACTTCCGCTTTGCTTGCAGCACGGACGTCAACTGAAACCTTTTCGTCGGCTCTGTCAAACGAGCGCAAGCACAAGTAGGAAGGTGGTAACTTCGAAGAGTACTTCGTGTGTAGACGTTAAAAAATAACGTAAATATTTTCAAATTAAAGTATTGGATACCTTTAAAATGTTTTTATATAATTTTAAGTATCCTATACAGGTGTTATGAAACGTAGTATAACGTTAATGTTGAGTTAAAGTTTGTACGAAAATAATGATTTAAACCTGTCATATTTGCATGTCTTATTATACTATATAAACGCTGTAACTATACTTCGACTTTAAATCTTATACTGCGTAAATGTAGTAACCGAGCAGGGGGTGGAATTCTTGAACTGCATAACCGCTGTAACCCGTGCCGTGCTATGTTGTGAAAGTCAAATAAGTGTAAGTGACTCGATGCAAAAAAAGTACGGATTTTAGACAGGGTTACGGCATTTCGAGGTAAAAAAAAACCATTTCGTAAATTTTTTTATTAGTATACATATTATATATACTGTTATAATTAAATCTGTTTAATGTACAGACTACGTTATTAAAGTTTATTATTTTATTAATAATTATCACAAATCTCATGTTTTTTTTATTGCGGTTTACTTAAGCTTGGGCAAATGTAAAAAAAACTATTATAAATATACATTATTATTGTATCAGTATTTTCTTACAAACGACTGGCTTTAGCACGTAAATACTCGACGTGTTTCAAAATTTTTCTTCACGAAATGACAATACCATACGGTCCACTACATTACATACGATGCAACTGAAGCTTATCACGCTATCCGGGTATTATCGATGTTAAATATTAATTCGGTAATGGTCTCTACGTTAAAAGCATTCTCGTTATAACATGTGTTTTATCTGTTTAACAAAAGAGAACTATTCTGTGTTGTTTTATCGCTAAAAATTTCATAGATATATATGTATTTATATGTGTAGTATTGTCAGTAATATTTAAAGCACAATGGAAAATCGCTTGGTATAATTCCCAACGATTGAATTTCATCTACAATAGTGTTAATATTGTTTACTTACATATATTTACTAAATTAGAAGCTGTCTAATTTAGGCATCTTTATAAATGACAGCATTTTTATAAACGATGAATCTTGGACTATTCGATACGATAATAAAACGTAGCGCAAGTTAATGGTTTTCATTGCTTCAAAAAGAACGAACCCCTCCGAAAGTGAATCGACCGAGAAGCGTAGGAATTTTGATCCCTTGGTTTATTGGTTTGACGGGCATTAATATCGAATCTCATCCTGCCGAATGCTTATCTAACGTGTAGTATGTTGATTCGTACTGTTTGGCTTTGGAAAACATGATCCTTACAAATAACCTCACTTGAAATAATTTTTACTTACTTTTATCACTCGTTTTATAAATTGTTCATGATTTGTTCATATATTTTAACATATTTCGTGAAATCACATATATCCATCAATGTGCATTTGTTTTACGCAAGAAAATTCGCGCAGTACTTTCTGACATTGTAGTGATGAGACAGTTCGAGACTTTGTATCATACTATCTCGAGTGATGATCTGCTCTATAAAAAGTGATATGGGTGATAGTCTAGTGGCCTTGTGGTTGGTAATTTCATTGGTGAACTCTTACAGTGTGGGTTCGAATCCTGCACGCACCCGTTGAAGAGTTAATAAGGTTATAGATTTTACTGTGCAACAAAAATGTTAGTAGTAACATTCAAAATACATTTGCATACTATGTCTTTATGTTTAATTTGTGTAATCTCTTTTGTTTTATTGGATTATTCTAATTTCGGTACAACTGCATTGACTTTATAACTAGTATTATCATTTCTCGGACTGCTGTTTTAGTGAGATTTTCCTTACCACTGGCTGCAAATTATATTGTCTCTGTATCGATTATCTGTTACAATTGAATCGATAACTTTGCAGATTAATGATTATTCTATGTAACTGTAATCGGAGAGTCAAACATTAATGGAATTTAAAATAAAACATTTGTTAATCAATATAAATGCCCGTATTCATTTCCAGTTCTTTCATAAATTTTAACTTTGAAAGTTGGGTAACTCTAATTACGCTTATAAATTACTCAGAGGCCTTACAAAACGACAAATAATTATTGAAATCGGTTTGGTTGGGGCCAGTTTAATATACCTAGCTGTACGAACATTAGCTATAACTTAAAGTTAATAAAATATAGCTAAAAAACACTAAATAGACGCTATCGTAGAAATATGAGCTAAAAAATAATAAAAAAATTACAGTTCTATTATTCTTTTTTTTTTAGTCTTCAAATGTTACAGCCGTCATATAACCTTTAACTTATGACCACAATTTAGATGTTTTTGGTGATGAATTAATGAGAAAATCATACTTTAAGTATGAAATTATTGTATTATCATCGGTTCTCTATATGTATGCAAAATTTTAAATATTTTGAAATTGATGAAAATGTAATTCAAAGATTCCATTACATTCATACATACATAGATAAATACATAAAGGTCAAGCTAATATAAATATCGTCAAAAGATAATACAGTTTTTTTATAAATTAGTTTCTATATGTGATTTCTATATGAGAACGAAATATTTTAAAATATGTTTGTTTGAAATGATGAAGCCAAAAGGCTAATAATAATTTTAAATAAACCAACAGTTGTCTATTTATAATAACCGATTTCTAATTAGGTTCAGACAATCAAGTACTATAGTGGAAGTCCTAAGTTAGTGTATTATTTAATTACTTAAAGAGTAACAATTCGATTAATATAATTGATTGGAACCCTTTGGTAACTTCTTCAGGTAAATAGCTTTTTTCTAAATACAATATATCAATGCAGATAAAGATACAGTGTTAAGGAAAAGTAGAGCGAAAAATAATAAGAAGTCATTACATGCACATTCATGAAATATGTATTAGTTTTCTCGGCGCGGGATAAACAACATTTTCCGTCAATTTACCAGCGCTCTAGATATGAGTATGATGGCAATATCTCTACGTTGCCGACGAAGGATATACAGATTTTACTGTACGATAACATTCTATTACAAAAATATATTTCTTACTGAGCCCATTTCACGTCAATTTGTCAAAATAATCGTTGTTTCCATTGCATTTACGTTTATTCACTACTTATACACTTTAGTTATACTTATATTGTACATAGGTATTGTTATGCGTATATAAATAACAATGACGTCCAAACTAAACTGTTAAGAAATGGAAACGTTTTCTTGCTATCTAGCAGAACCAAATATGGATTAAAATACATACCTTATGTATGAAAGGGCCAAAATATATAACCTAAAACTATTAAAATAAACAAATTTTAATAGGAAGCTTTAGCTACATATGCATAAGACAAATATCGAGATTGTATCTAATTTAATTTAAATCAGAATGATTAACAAATTACATTTATTTATGATTATTACTATTAGAATCGATTAAGATAAAGCACATTTAAAGTCTTATAAAACAAATTTCGAAAAAAGATGCAGTGAATCGAAGTTAGTAAAATATAAGACATTATTCTGAATTCGCAGAAGTCATAGCAATAAAATCTTATGTTTATGATGATTGTTCTATGAAGCTTTTCTTTTATATTTTATATTGTAATATACTTGCGATTGTGTTAATTAAACTTTGTAATCGATTAAAAATAAGTTTATAATTTCAGTACTTGTTTGGTCGGTTAACCGACTCAGTAATTATAACACAGACTAAAACTCTTTGTGAAAATGTGACGTTATATCACGGTAAAAATGGCATGAAGAAAATGATGGCGTTTCAACGCAGATTCCCTGCAAGCACCCTGTCATCAATATTTAAAACCGAAGTAAATTTATTGCTTATAAATGAAGTGAATTTGAAAAATATATTTAGCAATTACACTCTTTGTATATTGAAGTAATTTGAAAATTAAAAACCATTAATATTGATTATTCATGATTCCCATGACTTTCCACTGTATATATCATATATCTTCATTCTATTCTTCATTCTAAGTTCGCGTTTGTTTACCTACACTAAATTAAGTTTACCCAATGCGTCTGCGAGTTTCCGCTTTCAGTATCGTTCTATGAAAACGCTTGAATTTTTCATAAGATATCAAAGGCTAGCTTCTGTCAGCGAGTGAGTGTCGCGCAGACAGTAAACGAAGCGACAAAAAATATCATATTTTCACGCAAAGTAAAATTTGCGGTAGATGGAGTCTATACATGGATATTTATGGGAAAACATTGAAGCCTTCACGTACACAAGACGAAAACGCGCTCTGCTTTATGTTTGAGCGAAAATTCTTTAGTATCTTTGGTCACTTGTTTCACCATTATGTGGCTTTCATACAAAAACTGCAGTACCCTAGACCATTGGGCTTCAACCTATTCATGGTTCACTTAAGATTTGGGTTTCTCCTCATAATCCTAGCAGTTTGTCCGTGCAGATTGGTATAAATGTTGATGGTCAAATTAGGTGTGAAAATCTTTATGCCGCCCGAAGACCACCGATATGGTATAACGATTTATATCTAATGATGACAATTAAGGGCTTGACATGCCCTTCGAAGAATAGAAGTGCTTAAGATTCTGTGTCAATTTTAGTCACCCACCCCATAACTAATCGCTTACCAAATTTGTTGTTCTCTTTCAATTTAAAGAATATAATTTTAAGAAGTTCGCGAGTCGGGCGATGGGCACAACAGTAATTATCTATGTATATAACTGTGGTCACCATTACAACCTACGAGTATATAGTTCCCCTGCTGGGACTCGGGACTCACCTCACTATGAGAGGGATTAAGACATAGCATAAAAAATCCGCCATGCTGGTCAAGTGCGGGTTAGCATACTTCACGTACCTTTCAGAACATTATGGCGTTCCCTCAGGTTTTGCTAGTTTCATTAGGATGTTTTCTTTAGCTTACTTTCTTTCGCGGAATAGGAAATAAAAGTCAATATGGACTTTGTTTCTATTTCATTAAAAGAAAATTATATTTAGAGGGCAGTAAATAAAATCTTGATTGTCTGGTTGCAGCTATTTTAATAAATATTTTTTTCTGATTCATACAACTAGAAAAATTTATTCCTGAAACAATTCTGGTGCTATTTTTAAACGTAACGAATAAGTTTTCTGTAAGAGTGTGTGTAAGCGTTTATTTTTTTATACAATATAACGAATGTACTTGATCGTCTAGTATGTATTACAGGATTAAAAGGGGGAGTTTAAATTCTACTGAGTGAAATAATTATAAACATAACTGTGAAATGCCTTTAATATGGCCTCGTGTTGAAATAAAAAATAAAATATATATATACAGCATATGTACAATGAAAGCTTATTATAAATATACCCACCAAATTAACATAAGAACATTTCTACCCGAGATAAATATTGTCTGAACACGCAGAAAATAAAACATAAAATAATACATGTTACCCAAAAATAAAACGCCTTAGCTGCGTATTTATTTATACATTGAGGCAGAAGAGTTCTACTTTCCAGCGAGTCTGCTCCCAAAGGATTAAGTTTTCCACCTATCGAAATATAAAAAAGTAAGCACATAAGTTCCGCGAACGTTCGTTTTACCGGCGCGGAAGTCAACCTTCCCTAGAGCTGGTTTTTAATATGGGTAATATATCTGCTTAAATGTACAGGATATTTTACAACGAAATATTACCGCGCACAGGAGATAATAGTGATACTTCATCGTAGCAAATTGTAGCACCTCGAGAACCTTGCAAGCGATTATAGTTAATAATGTTAATACATATTTTTGCTACACAATGATCAAGCTGGTAATATATATATATATATATATATATATAGGTATATATATAGTAGGAGATTTAATTCATTATTTAACATGATAGCTGTGTTATTTGGCGTTGAACGTAATTAAATTAAGGTGTGTGCCTGCCATATCAGCATATTCGTGAGGAACGAGAGCACATCTTCAGCCATACAGTGTCTCGGGTTCATCGCAGGGTTATCGAATCTTGATAGGTCACTTACCTCTGCATCTGAGTCGTCTGTAGTCTGGAACTTTAATCCCATAAGTCTCAGAAAGTGCTCGCTCTCGATGTCTGCTCCTAGACGAATCATAATAGTCGTGTGTGGTTACAAATATCCCATATGTATCAAGCAGACTTTGTGTCAGAAATGTGAACTGAATATAATTTGTTACTTTTAAAATTCCGCACATAGAATAAACTTTTAACTCACTTGGTGAAAACTAAAAGCAAGAATAAAAAAAATATATATTTCCTAGGGGAATTTGTTTCTTAGCTTCGACTTTATGAAACAGTTTAGATAAAAGATACCAAAAACTAGGTAGCAGGTCTCTCAAGACAAGCTCTTGCTGTATTAAAAAGAGGGGTCAAGTACCGGGTCGCTTTCTACTTATTAATGCATCAACCTCAACCCGTGTGGTGTTGGTGCTGTAAATATTTTAGAATATCTTTTCTGCATAAAAGGAAACCTTGACATTAGCATTTTCATTTACATTTGGCATAATGCTGTTCAGGTGAATGGTCATAAGAACAAGGACGATACGCTTTTTGTAAATTTTCTGATTATTTGAAAAATTTGTCTTATTTTTAAACGTTCACATTTTTATAGAAAATTTTATTCTTTTTAATTTATTCGTAGCTAATATGGCTAACTTATTTCCTGAATACAGAAAATTTTATTCTTTTTAATTCCTTCGTAGCTAATATGCGTAATATATTTCCTGAATACATTCCTAATTTCTTGATAAAATATTATCTTCATCATCACAACTCCTTACTTTCTAGCAGGGTTCCTCTCACAATGCGACTCAAAGACCTAAACCCGTCACCTCGGTCACTACGCCACCCAACTATGGTTGGCAAACTTCATATACTTCTGATAACATTATCCGTTGCAGTGTGAAAGCAATTTACACGAATACAGTTCTCTGTGGAACTACTTCTGGGTGGTCCCTCGAGATAACAGCGCGTGTGTTAAAAACGACGATATCTCTAAGTTGTGTATGGAAGCTGTATATAAAACTTATGTCGTTGGAATTGAGACAAAAAACCGGGTAAGTTTCGACGTCAATTCCAAGAACACCGAGTCAAGTGGCTTAGGTTTTTAACTTATAGTTTAGTATGATCCACAAACTTATCACATGCAGAGTTTCAGCGTGTATCTTATTAGAAATCAAACACTTAACCAAGCACTGAAAATTTTAACTTTTATTTTAAATTTTACAGGATAAATTAATATTCTATAACTTCATAAAATTTATGAATTGATCATAATAATTAATAGGCATCCTGCCATACAAATACATTTCAAATATCAACAACCAAAGTTATCAATTTCATTACAAAACCCATCTATAAATAGACCAAGGACAAATAATAGGCTAATAATGGGTGGATACAATTACAACCAACACGTGAACTTGAAATATGAACTTATAACAAATTAAGAATGACATAATGAAATAAAATAAATCTTATTTCAAAAAATATTTTTTAATTTAAATTGAAATAAAATGAGAATAAATTTAACATGACAAAAAAAAACCTCCAGACCCCGTCCGTCCGACAGGTCCATCGTGTCGGCTGCTCCACTACGTCGCCGTACTCAAGTCTGAAATTCAAAAAGATGTTTTTATGCTAAACTATTTTGATTAGAACACATTTGGTAGTGGCAGTGACCCTGCCTGCCGTGCAACGGGTCCCGAGTTCGATTCCCGGCCGGGGCATATATTTATGTAGCAGAAAAATAAGAATCAGTAAAAAAGCCTTAGTCAATGGTAACGAAGCTACAATAAACGAACGCTAAACCAGTTGTTCGAAATATGCTGAGTTTTATGAACGATGACCATAGTCTTTTAAATGTTACGCAATAACCATAACAATCAAAAGAAGCGCACATGTTTCAAAATCTGTTGGAATTTTTAGAATTCAGTGTAAACAGCTTCAGAAAAACTACCTCTTACACTTAGAAATATTATTTGCATTGTTTTAAATTAATCTATAACTTTTTTATTTATGGACAGATTGTAGTGACCAAACCAAAAAAAAAACGTTTAAGGCGTTCTCTGACATTAACTCCCACAAATGTGTTAAATAAGTAAATAAGCTTCCTCGTCAATACTGCGTGGCCCTGGTCGCTCCTAGCGGGCCTTAGCACGACTTCCATGCGATGGGCGACGCCCATTAGGACCACCACGAAGCTGGAAGTTCCCCACCGGTGACGGTGCAGGTCCACTTGGCCCACCTCGTCCACCTCGCACACACACTTCCCGACCGCGTCGACCATCGTGCATACGAGGGTGTCTTATCTCACTAAAAAAAATGAACTAAAACATGCAAAGTTTCACAAAAGTAGAAAGAAATACGCAATTAAATAGAAACGCAAAATCTTTGAAGTTAAAAAATATGCATATAAATAATTATTATAATGTTAGAAATAAACTTAAATTCGAATCCACAGGAGCTAACTCTTTAATTTTCGACTCTGTCATCATTGGAGCGAAAAACACAAAATGGCGGGTTAAATTCGAATTTCTAGCAACGCCTTTGGGTTGTTTATCTTTTCATTTCAGTTCCGCGAAATCGTTTTTTAAATTAAATGTTTGGTAACAATAAAAAGATACATCACAATATACGTAATGACGTTAATTCGTCATCTTTAGTATATTTAATATTTAAAACAAATAAAAATGTGTGGATAAGACGTCGCCATGACGCGCAAAAAGGCAATCAATGTTTTTTGAAATTATTTATTTTTCTTTAAAATATTTAATAAATACACAATGTACCCAGGTTCTACACAAAGTTTTATAACAGAAAACCAGAAAACAAAACAATCACATTAAAAAAGAATGAATATCTTTTAACTAAGCTATATCTTTAATTCTTAAATATTTAATTTTAAATCTTAAATAAAAAATCAAATTAATTGTACTCATAAGAATCGTCCGCTTCTTCCAAAGGAACAAATAATAATGCCACTCTTTTAAAAACACACAGCTTGGTGGTAAAAAAATATGGCGCTTTATTACCGTCAAAATAAAATTTGCACGTAATCAATGTAATTTTTCTAAATAAATTTAATTTACATTTCAAAATTCTTGAACTGTTTTTAAATAAATTTTAAAAATAATAAATCATTTTATAAACTCTTATTTTATATGGTAACGAAAATCCACAATTCCCCCAAAGCGGAATTAACACGGATTCAATTTAATCTACCGAAATAAATTTAATTTGCATCTCATAATTCATGATTAGAATTTTAAGGAATTTTAAAGTAAGAAATCATTTTATAAACAGATATTTAATAAGTTATTTAAAATCCACATTAAAAAAAAGCAACATGTTTAATTAATCACTACGCCATCTAGTTGCATGCTTGTAAACTCAAACTATCAAGATAACAAAAGTTTCTTTTTGAATGATCCAGTTTCATGAATTTTCATTAAATTACATCAAGTTACTAAAATTTTTGTCTGTAAATAATTAAAGTCATTAACATTATTGAATTAAATTCAAATATCATGAAATTATTCAAACTATATTTTAAAAACTGGAACGTCTACGCTTTTGAGTCAACATACATTATTTTATTATTATAATACGATGTTAATTGTTTAAAATCATTTTAAATCTAGTTTGTTTAATATTACGAATTATTAAGAATTGTTAGTATTGTTTTTCAAAAATAATAGAAAAATAATCGATTAATTGAGTTGTTGGTAGGGTAATATGATGGGTATAAAAGCACCGATATTGTGCTTTCTTGAGCAACTCCTAGAAGCCGTAAGGCCAAAGCCAACCTAGGGTGGTGTTTAGTGGGTAAGCCCCTAGGTCTTTCGGGAGGCCTACATAACCAGCGCAGCCAGCTGCGCTTGTATGCTATGAGGATTCACCACACACCTCCCGCACATCTCCGGAGGATAACCCTTTCTCCTTTGTCTGAGCGCAAAAAAAAGCTCTCTCTTAGTTTATAATGTTGTTATAGTATTAATTTGTATAAAGTAATTAATGTTATGTTGATATTATGCCAGTTTATGGAAATTTATTGATATTATATTGTTATCATGCCTGTCTATATAAATTTTGATAATAAATTGTAATTAAAAGTATTATTATTTTGATGTAGATAAAACTAAATTATCCTGTTACTAATTTCGTATTTTTAAAGAAACATGTTTTTGTAGTGGGATATCTTGTGCCTCCAAATTAACCTTCATATTGTATTTTCCAGGCAAAGATGGACTGTGAATAGATTGGGGATCTTGTCAAGGCGATCCGGGATGCTGTCTCCTCAACACTTTATAAGGACGACGACACCGCCCTGCCAATGTTTGATCCGAACAAATCGTACTTCTGAGCTTGTAGCTGGTGCGATAACATCGAGACCCGCGCCGCGGGAATGAAGTGGAGCAGTATCAAGACAGCAGCTAAAGCCCGTAAGTCCCTCAAGGTTTCTGCTTTGATATAGTTACAACAACAACAATAAACTTTTTTATAAGTTCAGTATCTGGTAGATTAGTTTACGTCATATTTTAACTTGGTCACCAGTGACATGAGTATTATATTTACCCTTTCGGAAGTTTTCAAACACGTTTTGTATCTACACTAAAAGTTAAAAACACTGAACACAAACATTTCTGCGTAGTAATAGATAGAAACTTGTTTTTCTTATAGTTTGGATAGATCCGATTCAGAATCTAATTCATACTTGGCATAAAAGTAGTGTTTGAGATTGATAGAGCGTGACAAAGTATGTGGGTATAAACAAAAAATATATATAATCTGTAATTTTTTTCTAAGGTAAAGTAGGTAGAAATGAAACACAAGCGTGCTCGAATAAAACGTTAAAATATAAGAATAATTATCATTATCTATAGGACCAACAAGATCTAAATATAACTTTTCAAATACAGTACTTGCTGTGCTAGTAATCATAATTTTCTCTTTAACTCGTAATAAATATTTTTGTCGTTGACATTTATCGCAAAGCTTTACAAATTCTCTAACATCATTTTCAATGCCTGGCCAATAATAATAGTTCTTTATATTGTTCGACATTCGTCTCCTACTAGCATGGCCACTACTACGTAGGAAATGGAAGTCGTTTAAAACAACTCTTCTGTCATCTTTATTATCAATTATTTCTACATCATTTATAATATATAATCGCAGCCCGTACCAATCTTTATTATTTTTTATCCCCTCTAAAACTTTTTAATTAATATATAATAATAATATAATAAATATATTCTCATTAATTTATTTATTAAAAATACACTATATTTTACATCAAACAGACTTAAATATAAATATGTTTTACGATCTCTAGGATCATACCAATGTTCTTTGGTCATAGCCGCGATCAGGGGATAGCCTGTAACGTAAAACATATGTAAATTAAAAGGAAATCGGAACTAAGAGATGACTTTTTAAATGTCGAACAGACGTCCTAGTTTTGTTTTAGAGCTTGGATATTTGGTACTATATACTTTCTGCAAGTTTGGTTGGAATAGATACGATGTGCAAATCGGTTAAAATAACAACAACACGGATTATTTAAAAAAACAATCTACAAAAGAGCGATTCACATTCAAGTATAAAATATACTATATATGTCACTCTTTTCCAGCAGGGTTAACTGCCGGGCGGAATATGAAATATGGAGTTAGGATACCTTAAATTGTTTTCCTTCACCGAATAAAGTGATAATATTTTAGCATACACACACACAATTTTGAAAGATTACAGGTGCGAACAGGTTTCGTAGACCGTGTGGTAGGTCACCGTGACCACCAATGACCGTCCACAACGACTAACATTCAAACCACTAAGGTACCACTGCAGTAAAAAATATATATACAAATAACGACAAATAGCTCAAGTGTATGTTATAAGCGACAAATTTGTTTTTAATGTTCATGTTCGTGTTAGGTACTTACATATTCATTTGGATATTACGTCACGCAGAAGGTACTAAAGCACCTCGGGATTATTGAATAACAAACCAAATACAGTCGTCACGTTACTAGAATGTGCGTGACACACGCAATTCAGTTCAAAGTTTAACTTGTTTTGTTCAAAGCGTAGTATTATTAAGCTTTTTCTTCAAACTCGTAGTTTTAGTTATGCACGAAGTTAGTACTTAATCTCCAGATACGACACAATTAATGTTGGATACGGCAACATTTACTTTATAATTACAAATTCATTAAAAGAGTTAAACATTAGATTTTTAGGTAATAAAACCTTAAAATGTTAGAAAATATTTATAAAACTAAAATCATAATATATGTTAGGATTTACTTTATCTTCAACCAGCTACTCGTTCCGACTTCGTTCTAGTTCACCATAATATTATTTTACATATATGTACACTTGATATGTAGCCTACATCTATCCGGAATAAAATACCTTTCACATGGCAAAATGATTTTTGAAATAGGTGTCAAATTCCGGAGATCAACTTCCACATTTCAATTCCGCATTTCCACATTCAAGCATTTATCATTCAATTAATTTGGTTGATATATAAGTACTAAAAAACTACGTAAAAAATTCAATTTCCTATTTCGTATAATGTTCTTAAACAAACAACCCGAGTCTTGTGAACTTTTCAACTTGTAAACTCATTTGCACAGAGATGCTCATATTCATAATATTTCATAAAAGCTGCCTGCAGACGTGGGAAATTGGAAAGTGCATAGAGGAACTTCGTAATAGTGGATTATAAAGATATAGTTTAATATGTTGGAGACATAATTCAGCGACGTATAATGTACGAGTATATAGAAAATTAAAAAGAGCAAAGTAAAATCTTACTATTATACGAAAATTTGTTCTTTTTATTGAAGTTATTTTACGTTTACGGAAAACTATCTTCTATATCTATAACTTTCATTCTATCATCTTTATATTTTTGTTTTTTTTTAGTCCATTCTTACATGAAACTATTCGTCACAAAATAGTACTATCACAATTTCAAGTTAGAAATTGATTATAATATGAAGTTAAGTGTTACAGTTCTATACTTGCTCTTTATATTAAAAAGTGAAAAAAGTTAATTACATGACTTTTCTATTCGTTAGGTTATTAGCGTCAGTTGCATTTTCGTTCTTTAGTTAGCAAAGCCGGAGGAAGTCATAAGGCGTATACCTAATTGGCGTAACGTAGCAATTCAATCTTCAGCTTCAGACTATTCGTCCTACCTTAATTGTGTTCTTGTCGTAGCTACCCATTTAGTCTAAATGATTGCAGTTACTATTTATGTCATGCAAAAGGTATTCTAATATTAGCTGCTTTGGCTGGTTTATAATTTTTTTTTAAGTTTCATCATACACAATCATCTTGGCATAACGTTATATTGTGTATATATGTCCTGAAATAGTCAAAACCTTTATTTAAACAATAACTAACTTAACTTAGAAGGTAAAGTAAAAAAAATCCGGCTTACTAATTTAATTGAATAACACCGCTGTTATTCTTAATGTTAACATCTTTTTCACATTGAAATCCTTCGTTTTACAGTAGATTTTCTCATTCTTACAATAAACAGAAGCAAAAGTAAAGTTTCAGACACAAAGTGAGAGAGAGCGAGAGAGAGTTGGCGTGAGAGTTGTCGATCTCAGACATTCCGAGAAAATAAATCCCTAGCTGACGATCGCGCTACTCTGGACGTATTTTAAATTGACTGTATTGTTAGTTATTATCTACTCTAGTTGTACATACCTACAATACGTATAATATAATAAAACTATATAGTATAAAACAAAGTACGTTTCTTTTTTACCGCAACACTCCATAAAAATTTTGCGATGATTTTAATTTGATTTTTATTAATAGATAATGAGTAATGTTAAAATACCGTAAACATATAAATTCGTTATCACATAGCTCTTCTTGTTATTCTCGTATGTATGATAATGAAAATATGACATCTCATCATAATACGACAAAACTCATCAAAAGACTGTCATTCTTATTGTCTTTAGCGAGAGATAAGCTTCTTGGCGTTAAAGCACGGTTGGCGCCGTCATTTTCAGATTCCTTCTCAGACTGAGTTCCGGAGCCGCGCCGAGACTTAAATAACCCCGCCAATTAAACCACTATTCAACAGGGGCATAATTTACGAGTCTGAAGGCTAGAATAGCACCTGCGTCGTAATTCTGTGATCTCACAGCTAATTGCGCGGTAAGATTATTTATAATATTAATAGATTGGGCTTAATCTAAGAATAATAAATGGCTTAAATATACCTAATGAAAACTATTATGTGGTAAATTGTATAGATTAACTATAATTTAAGTAGTACAAAATTTTTTTCAACGAATCATCACCGGTAAGTTTAATTTCTTAGAAATACTAAATCAGGAGTGTTTTAAAATTATTTTATTTAAAAATGTGTTTATTGTCAAATTTTCATAAAAAGGCAAATATCAATGTTTTTAGTAGTTTTTATTGAAATAATATAAATGTTATTATTCCAATTATTCTGGCGTCAGCGAATAAATCTTGTTTATATTTTTTAATTGCTATTGCACTTGCAATATTTTTTGTGACATACATATTTCTAATCAATCCATATATATTTACTTTATTTAATGAGAACTTCAAAATAAATTCACTTTACTTAATTATTAATACCAATACTATACTAATATTGTAAAGAAAATTTTGTGAGTTTGTGTGCATGCGCAAAGTAATCTTAGAGCTACAGCAAATTAAAAAAAAGTTATAATTTGAAACGTATTCGTCAACTATGAATCAATACATATAACACACAATAAGGCAGTAAATTATTCAATCCGAAGAAAATCGGATGGACCGCTTGTTTTGAAATAAATATCTAAACTATAAATATTGATAATCAAGAAATCCGTTGGTAGGTATAAAGAAGAGCTACTACCGATTCGTAAGATGCAGTTTTGAGAAGTAGATATCAATGAGAAACTCTACTTTTGTTAAATAGTGTTTTAAATCTGACCCTATGATCACCACTATCATACATAATTATTATGTCAACTATCAAGTTTCAAAAGATCATTGTACGTTGCTTTATGTTCGAGCTTTAAGAGGAAAACACTAAATCAAGCAGTTTCTAGTTATCGATTATGTATTTCGCTCCTATGAGTCGTGTATCAATCGTCAGGATACATATACTAGGCATCTTCCCAAATAATTTTGGCATAGGAAAGCAGACAACTCGGTGAATTATGCACTATTGTTCATGAACATATCATTCGTGATTGCGGCTAAGAAATTTAATATCTGCAACATCTAAGTTAATGATACAAATGAGTGGAATCTATACAAATAATAAAAAAGTAACATGTGCGTGTAATATACCTTATATAAAAAATAATTGAAAAAACTTTATCGCACGTCCAACGAAGTGGACACAACAGATAGTTGCTTATACACATAGTTAAGTATATTTATTATGTTGAGTTGTTTGTTGGGTCCTAAATTACGTAATAACGTACCAAAAGTCAAGAATTTCGTTTATACATTAAACCATTCTCTATTCAAATAATTATCCCCCACTTACAATGGGTGAGATTGTACTATCACCCCTATACTTGGCCATCGACAATGGCTGCTTAATTACGGGTTTTAGGGACACGTTTGGTAAAATACTCATACCTAATTATGTCCAAAGGTTTTGAATTATTCAAACAATCCTTTGCTGTTTTAAGCTTACGATATTTATAGGACAATTTATTACTGCTAGTGTTTACCTAGTGGTCGAAATTAGACCGTTACCATTACACAACGTTTCAATTCCAACTTTTTTTTATTACATCGTTATAAAAAACAATGAACGACGACTGACGTTCGTCAATAGTTACGAAACGAAACATTATAAACAGAAAATCGGTTGACAAACAGAGGAGAAAATGGTACTAAGCTGTTTAGTCTGTGCCTATTTATGTATAGATGATAATCTTTACAGACATTCACATAGTTACAGCCCCGCACTGCTATTGCCTGTGTTGCAAGTGACATGGACGTACAGAAATGTAACATAACAAGGACGTACGATCCCGAAATAAACGTTTATTTGTGGCATAATTGTCTGTCCCAGCCAGGAACCCACCTCGGCCGGCCGGATCACTACCAACCAGGCTACGGGATCGTCGTAGTATAGCTTCTTAAACAACGCTGCAGTATTTTTTGATCTGTAGCTAGTAGTATCATATTCTATTAAGCTGCCCCAATACAATTGAAACCACTGATATTTGCTTCATATAATTTTACAGTACTGTTCCTGTTAGCAGATAAATAGGAGATACTTAAAAGACAATCGAAATAAGTCATAAAACCTTATAATATTCTGTACCGATATCAACTGATTGGGTAATTGAATTTAATATACATAGTTTGCTTTCAAGGCAGCACGAATTATCTTTAAGACTAATTGCATTAAGGCTATAATTGAAGCAGAAAATCCCATTAATTCACTGATTGAATACATTATGGGGTCACAGCCAAATGCATCAAGCATACATTCAGTAGATACACTTTTTTATATATGATGCAAGTTAATAAGTTATTGTGTTAACAATTTTAGATCGTCATTTTTAGTCTTTATGTTTCAGTTCTCATTATTAACAAGATTGCCGAAGTACATTCATAAAATAGACGAATTGTTAGTACTATATCACGTAGGGTATATAATTACCTGTAGAGTATTAGTATAAATGTAATAAACCATGGACACGACGTAACTTAGTTTTTATATTGAAAGTTTAATAGTAACGGACACCTTCGTGATATTCATATATAATCGAAATTATTCTTTGGAAAGAAAGATATATAATAATATCAGCAATGTATTGACAAAAGATGTGATCTTTGGATTTACCTATCTTGTAGATTAAAAAATCCATGTTCGTGCTATCGAATAATGCACTAAAGTTCGTGAAGAAAGTAGCTTAACGCATTCTCAAGTAAAGGTAGAAGACGCTGTCAGGGGACTTTAATTATTTTCTTCTCTAAGAGTAGGTACATGTGTTTAACATATCTCGGCAATACACAACGTTAGGGTACTAGCTTTAAGTAAGATAAGAGCTTTAGTACATAAACAAGGTATAATAGAGACAAAACTGATAACGTATAACCAAAGTAGTCTGGAAACAAAATGCCGATGTCATTTTAAACAGCTGAAATTCTCGGTAACGAAAACAAAAGTCTAGTGAAAAAAGAAACTTCGCCGTAATCCGGCGAATTGAGCGATCCTGAAGACCTGCGATGCCTTCGCCCGTCAATCCCGGTATTTGCGAGTTAAGTCCTTGCACTTTTAAGAATTCCCTGTAACACACATATTGTTAAGCTCCTTTACATATTTTATTAAAATAAAGTTTTAAATATGATATAAAGAAAGAAGGAATTCATTAGGTGGTATTACAGCACGTATAAAACACAACAATAATAAAAATATAAGAAACAAACATGCAATTTTTGTAGAAAATATTGGCAAAAATCAATCTTCACTCAGAGAAGAGAAGAGAAATACGGACACTGATCAGTGCCGATTCGCTCTGTCAAATGCCTACGAAAAAACGTACTAGGGTTTCTGTAACGATACGACCCAAAAATGTATTGCTAGAACGAAAATATCAATAAGTTAATTTAATTCAATAAGTTACTTTTTTATAGGCATGTACTCGTAATTCACGTATAAAAACCAAGCTGTGTGTTTAGCGTTGAGATCGCTAGCGATGAGGGTCAATCCATCCCGAAAGATGGTGTAGATGTCCGTCAGGTTGAAAAGATGACCCGGCGGTCGATAGGCTGCGTACAATTTTAAATCCGCGTCGCTGCGCCCTCTTTTTCTTCTTCTTGACCTTAGATTTCCCACCGCCGCCGGGTTGCCCCTGAGCGGCGCGGGGTAGGTTGGCCGGCGCTATCAATGATTCGCCCTCGGTGATGGCGTACTCCTCCACCATGGCCATGGATTGGTCGTGGCCTCCGTGGTCTGAGCACCTCGAGAGGGTTTACTAGTAGGCAAATCGGGCATAAGGGTTTCAAGGTAATCCTCCCGAGGCATGCAATCTTTTTCAGGACCCCACACCGCTGGTCATTAGCTATGTGCGATCCCGAGCGGTTCACACACTTGATTTTGCGGCCTTTCGGATAGATCGACAATCACCGGTGGCGTGGCGAGGTGGCGTGTCCTTCTGCACACCGGACACACCTGGGCAGCCGGTGACAGTTGGCATAGGCATGTATAAACTTTTGGCAATGGTGACATTGAGCCAACACCTTGGCTGTTGTCCATGCCTGGACAATCACCCCCGGCATGTACAGCAGCTCGTCGATTGCGTACAGGCGGCTGAGCTGCTGCTAGTCCATGCGGTCCAGTTGTACATGGAACACGTAACCGGCGCGTTCCCTCTTACCCGGTATATATTTGGCGAAGTGAGCCGGGAAATCCAGGCCCTTTAAGGCCTCGGTGATAAGTTCGAGATTAGTGTCGTGTGGGAGACCTGAAATGGCCACTTTAGTGGGCCCCTCTTCTTGGGGTGTATAACACCACCACGCGACATACGGATCCTTAGGAGGTCCGTCAGGTAGCCCTGGATGGCCCTGAACTCCTCCGCACTCGGGAATAAACCTTACCCTTCTACCGAACGGACGCGCGTTCCGCGCGCAGCCTAAACGGTCGCGTAATGTGGCGAAGTGGCTCGTCCAGTTCGGGAGACGCTCAGCCATGATGGGGGGATATCCGGACTTTGCTGCCGATTAGGACCCCGTGGGAGCGGGGTGCGGGAATTGTGGGGGGCGTTGGTCGCGCCAGAGGGCGCAACCGTTACCGCCGAAGTACTTGAGCGCTGTTGTGCCTGTGCTGTTGTGCAGGCGTTGCAAGGGCTGCGGCGAAGGAGACCTGATCCGGTTTCGCCGCGGTAATGGTTGTAGGTGCTATAAGTGGGCTATCAACGCATCGAGCTTTTGTTGTTATTTTAATGCTACGGTACTTACCCACGTCCGGTGTAACCGATAGGATGGGGGGCGATGGGACAAGTGGTGACGTCAACTGTGACCGCGAGATGGCAGAAACCCCGCAGCTGCTGTTTCACACGTTCTCTCCTGCGCCTCCGCATCTTCCTCTAGAATCTCCTCAAAAGAGTCCTCGTAGTCCGACGAGGAACTTCCCGCGATCGCCTGGACCTTGGCCGGTGCCTCTTCCGTCAGGGGTGACAATGGTCTTCGCGTCTTTATGCCCCTGGGGGATGATGGCGGTATTTCCGATGACCTTTATTGACGCAATAGAACCCAAAACAATAATTGGTAGAATTTTTATCTGTTATCTGTTTATGTGTGCATTTGTTCGGACTAATCTCAGAAACGGCTTAGCCGATTTCTATCTGGTTGTCACTTATGTATTGCAGTAAGCAACACTTAACATTTAAAGTTCATCTCATTACAATCTGCCTATAAATAAAAAGTTATAAATTTATATATTTCTAATTCACTAAACGAGAAAAACCCTTTTTTTTTGTTTTCGAGGGCGGAATCTTCAACAGGTACCCGGTGCTGCGGGAGCGACACCGGGGTATATGTTTTTTACCGCACTAAACCACCGCCCCCGGTGGTTTTCCTCAGCGCTATGTATGAACAGGACTCCCGGATCTCCAACGGAACGCAACCGGAGTCTTGAGCGCGTGCCCCGTTGGGCTCCGCTCGTGATGAGCCTCCACTCACCCCCACCTTCTGATCTTTACTACGGTATGCGGCCACTTATATCGTCGTCCTTCCCGGGGTCGCTGACTGGACGGTTTAAGCTCCCACTTTAACTGCCCACAACCCCGGAAGCCCCTTTTCAGTCGCCTCTTACGATAGGCAGGAGATACCGTAGCCCTATTCTAGTCCCGAGCTACAGGGATGAACGAGAATAACCCAGTCCTAAAACAATGCAGGTGCTATTTCTAAGCGTTAGGCGTAGTTTAATAATACATCTTTTTCCACTGTTATGTATGATATTCAAAGAGACCACATTCATTTAATGTTCTTGTAAATTTCATACGTGGTTTTGTTTCAAATGGCTCCCACCTAGGCTCAAAACACCTCGCCTCAATTGAAGTGGGACATAGTACTGGCTCAGGACAAAAGTCACGCTACTTTAACAAACTACACATTTGTAATGCTTGTCCTACTCAACGCTAGTTTAGCCAATAGCGTGTGTTTTGATATTTTGAATTTCTCTCGTATTTTTCCACTTTTTATTAATTTAATTGCCTGGGTGTTAAATTAATGAAACAGCCATTAAAGACAAAAAGTTATGTATGGTTAAATTGGCATAAGCCAATATTACTTTAAAAATGTTCCCTAAGATAATTTTGTTGTAAACCGTTTTCTTGGCATCAATGCCTGTATAGATTACACGAAACGTGAACAAAGAATTTTATGTCCATAGGTAAACAGGCGGGCAGTCGCTCAAATCAATGTGAAGTACTGTACAGTGCTGGTGCCGCCCGGTGCAACGGCCCGGTGCCGCGCCACGCCGCCCGGCCGTCTAGACTGCCCTGAACAACTCTTACAGGCTTCATTAACGAAATCAAACTGATTATAGCAATCGTACTCGAGCATTTCCGACGTTCCCTTTAATTTTGTAGATACATTAATCGTTCAGTTTTTTATTTAAGGCTATAAAAACCAGGGATGTTATGGAGCTCCGTAACCGTAACCGAAACTATCGGATATTCGAAATAAAAATATATCCGAAACCGTAACCGAATCGAATAAAAAAGTTTCCGATATTTTCGGATAGGGGCAAAATCTAAATAAAACACGTTTTGGCCGGTTTACGTCGCCCGAGCCGATATATTAGCCACGTCGCTCTATCATTAGACAGTTTTTATTATTAATTATCAAGGCTAATGTATTTTTATGTGAACACAACACCTAGAAATAAAGCCAAACCCTATAAATACATTATATATTTTTCCCAGTCGTAAATCATCTAATATCCGTAACCGAAATTACCCGAAACAATCGGATAATCCGAAATAATTTAGTAACCGTAACCGAAACCGGTAAAATATTATTCATATATCCGTATCCACATCCAGATCCGAAATATCATATCCATAACATCCCTAATAGAAACAATATAGTTATTGGATTGTTGCGATTTTTATTGCATATGATAATACGATAAATACTATTCATTTGAACGTTGGTCTGCCGACATGCTGAGTATGCAGAGCCTTGGTTACAATCCTGCAAGTACCTTTAATTTAAAGAACTTTAGATTATGTACACATTACATATTTTAATTATCATTTACTTTTTTGGAAAAAAAAAACATCGTAATATCTGCATGTGTGCATATACATATAAGTGTCGATACTTGGTCGGCGCAGTGGACTATCACCGTTTACCGTCACATTGTGAGAGGAGACTCGAGCCCAGCATGGTAGGATAGTTCGAGTATGACAGAGCATATTATGATAATAATTTTGTTTATTTGTCCTCTGATACTATCGAGTCGAGACATGTCGAAAATAACTCATGGGTTAATCTAGAAGGAGGTGGTGAGGCAGTTATCAACCGAATGTATATATCTACCACCCGAAGGCCACCAACACGGTTTAACGGTTGCTACCTAACAATAAACAAGGCCGAAAATTGAAAGCACCCTCCGAAGTTAAGAAATCGCTAATTACTATCGATCGGGCATATAATTACCGATGTGCGTTTCAGTTACATACTAACTTATTCGATCACTTTTGACATGCACGCGTAAGTGTAAGCGAAACGACACAAGCCGTCGCGTCGCGTTAGGCTGTCTGAGGTTAAACGTTAAACGACATTAATATTTACTGGAAATAAACTAGACAACTATGTTCCAACAGTTATCAGTTACAGTTCTTTATATCACCATGTTTTTAAATATTAACTTATTTTTTTTTGTAATTTTTATTTTTCATAGCCTCTCTACAGCTATTTGTTTGAAAATGTAGACGTGACATAGTGCCATCTAGTGAACATTTGTCAAAATTGTTTGTCCAACTTGGCTAAAAGATCCTAATCTAGTTCATCGTGGTAGACATAGGTGGCGTTGTATACTGTATCAAAACTTTTTCCTAATAATATGTATTATTATTAATATATATGTACTGCCGATATTACTCTGTATTGTTGTACACTAATAAAATTACTTAAATATTTTACTTCTTTTGTATTATTAAAACAACTGTTTTATAGTGAATGACTACTTTATATAATGTGACCTAATGGATTCATAGGTGGAGTTGGAGTAACAGAAGATTATTAACAACAAAGTATTATCAGATATGAAATGATTATAAATTAATTTAAATGATTAACATTGCTACTTATTAGTTTTAATACGATGCTCAATATTGGAATTTTTCTAATAATATTAGATGTTTAGTATAACGGATACCATATTATTGAAATATAAAAATTGTGCTTGGATTTCAATTAGGCTTGAATAGTTAATTTTTACTTTAATTCATCAAAATAAAGATATACATTGTACGAGTTACTTAAAACCAAAATTTAATATAGTGCGTATATGACGAGGTGGCCGAGTGGTTAAGGCGTTGGACTGCTAATCCAATGTGCTCTGCACGCGTGGGTTCGAATCCCATCCTCGTCGGTAGTTTTTGGTTGGAAGTAAGCAGTACCTTCCCAGTTTTCAATTTTTTTTTTGCCAACATATACATACAATTACTATCGATACAATACAACATACACAACAAATTAAATAACTAACAAATTTTATAATCTTTCATTAAGTAACAGTAACAATGTAGGAGGAAGGAAGGTGAAATTTGTGCGTTATTAATATTTATTTTTTATCGTAACAGCCGGTAAGCAGACTGTTCTGTCACGGGATAGTAACTGGTCAGCGCCACCCATGCTCGTCTGTAATAAACTCTGACGCGTTGTCGCCCAGCACAGGTTAAGCTATTTGATAACAGGCTTTCCAAAACTGGAACCAACCTCCACGGTGGTGGTTAATTAGTTAATTTACGTATCTGTAAACAAACTTACTCGTCGGAATTAATCAGATTGTTACACAGTCTAGTGACCTTAAAACGAAGGATGTTCGGCAAAGTGCATAGGGTGAGCAGGGGAGGTTGTCTTAGACTCAAGGATGACAAGAGGCAAAATAATTATAACCAGATAAAACTGCATTTAATTAAAAACAAAAAAATAGACTTTTAATGTAACTTTAATTCATGTTTACTTTTACTTAGTTCATATCGTATGTCTATAGGTATATATTAATATTATAATTAAAAGGGTGAAAAAATGTTATAAACTAATAAGACCAACCACCAATATCAAAAGGTACTAGCTACAAAAGGTACTATCTCGGTAATCGCCAGCAAAAATAGATAGAGTTGATAACAGCGTATGGCTATCATTCGTTCAGAATTTATCTAGACCTGCTTTCATTATCTTATCTTACATTGTTGGTGCCCTTTATTTTACAAATCCGTTGGTGCAAGTTGCTTGCGGTCGAATCTATCCGTAGGTCTTTTTTAATTTAAAGGTGAATTAGAGAATTTTTGTGCGCGTGTTATAGGATATTTGGGTGAAAGTGTCTGTACACAGTGTTTCATTCGTGTAAAGTAATATACGAAAACCAAATATTAAGTAGATATTTTCAAGGACTACATGATATAAGGTACAGTACTGGAGCCGGATATTAGACTTTTTTCTTTGTCATTATGTAGCTAACATATAAATTATTACCTAAGAATTTAGTAGGTACTAATTGTATCACGCTATTGAAAGCTACTACTCGTATCTACTTCGTAGAGGTACATTGAAAAATTTTCACTTTACTTATACACGTGATTGACTGAATTATAGTTAATTAACAACATATTTAAATAAATTTATAGTATGTATGCATGCATATAGCAAGTGATTTAATAGATAACACAAATACATTATCTATGGTCTTTCAATAATGAGGTCATCGTATGACAACGTGACAAAATAAAAGATGTGAGTTTTAATGAGTGAAATGGAATATAGTCATTAGATTTACATTGATGAAGCGGATCTTGAATCAATTACTTTTCACGAGAAGTAGGTAGGTACAAAAAAATAAAACGATCAGCACAGTAATTCCGTAAACACACAAATTAAATTCCGCGGTGAGATTATTATTGGATTATGACCTTAAATATAATGTGTCGTATCAAATAATATAAAATTGTTTCAAAATTGTGTTGCCTGAAACAAATTTATTATATCCTAGAACACACATGTAAGAGATGTTTTTTTTCCTAACTAATACATACATAGAAATAGATAGGAAGTATATACAATAATTTTTTATACACCAAATGTGCAAAACAAAAAGGAAATAAGAAGGAACGAGATGCTATCATCAGCTATGGCAACAATAAGTTTCTAAGCCTAAATCATTCTTCTATATAAAACTGTGCATGCTTTATGCATTTAGTATTTATATTTATCACAGAACAAAGATTTTTTACAAAAAAATATTATATCGTAGAATAGCCACAATCATACTTCTTTTATTCTTAATATACACAAAACACAAAACATTCAACAATCCACATAAAGTTAAAAAGTGGAAAAAAGCACTTAAATGATAACGTGACACGACTTAGCATAGATCGCCATATACCTAATAGCGTCGAACAGAAATTGCTATAAAATATCAATTCCTCTTTTGAAACAGACGAGAGCAATAGACTGGAGAAGATAATACATAATTAGAAATAAGACGGTGTACGATGCTCTCTCAAGAAACGTAGTTACTCTATATACATAAATCGCTTTGTTACAATCACAGCGGAACGTCAACCAAACCATTGATCACCGAAGCAAGACAGTGACCGATTATTACCGAGAATGTAGGTTGGGTATTATACCATACCTACTAGTAAAATCCTTTTCACTCCGTTTAAGCAAATATCAAGACTTGACAAGTTTTTGAATTATTACTACTAATTTTGTATGTGGAACTTATTTATAAAAATGATAGCTATTTGAAAAAAACGCAAGTGGAATACTAGTTTATTACCATTTTGTAAACTTCGGTATCAAATATTTGAAATACTTTGTTAATTAATATTATTATTATCTGAATCTCGTTACTGGAAATAAATGTATATTAATATGGTTATTACTATAATAATGTTATCAAAAAAAATAAAATCGTACATTAACATTGGATCTCCATATATTTGTATTACTCTCCTGGTACATTAACAACGGAATATTACACAATTTTTCCACGCGCAAACTTTGTGTGATATGTCATGTCATGTACGTTTTGCGTTTGAAGTTGGATTTGGAATTGGAGTGCTTAATGGAATAAATATTTTGTTTACGTTATCCATATAAAAAATATATGCTTTGGTTTTTAGTGAAATATGTCATCACAATTCTCCCATATGATAGTATAATTCACATGAGGTTCATGTAATTAAAATAATCGACAACCATTTCATAAAATGATAAAAAACTGATATGCAATACATAACATTACCGTCTTTTATGTCTACACTTTGTATTTATCACCCCATTCCAACTTGTATTTATCACTTTTTTATCGATCGCGCTAAATCATCTGTTATCGGCAAAACCTTGTATCATCACATCGACAGAAGTAATCGGTAGGTACACGATCGTACTAAGACGCACTAACCATTGTAAACGGTAAAATTTTTAATATACATAGTTCGAATGTGTAACCTTCAGTTATCATTGCAATTGCACAACGCTTACCTTTAGCCCTAAAATGTACAATAGCAAATTAATTAAAGTAGTTCATATGAATTTCTTTACTACACTAATGAATATCAATTCAATCAACTGTTACTGATTTTCTATTTGCGGAAAATATACGCGGCGCAATAATATTATATAATAATTACCTGGTGTGTTTCATAACAAATAATGATATTCTTTATTACGGATCTTTCGGCAGGGATTAGGAATTAAAAGTTGATACAAAACATTCTGTCCAGCGGATAATAAACAAATTTTTGACTTTTCTGTGCAGCTATTGCAATAAATGCATATTTCTAATGAATAACACTAGGAATACCGCTTCGTAAAATAACAAGATGGAGCAATCTTTAAATTTGTGAAATTAAATTATCATTAAATACCTCCTTGAAGTTTTTCAGGTGTAGTGCTATTTATAAACGCACGCAAAGGTTTTTTGAAGCGAAACTAATGAAATATATATAAGCCTATATGAAACTTTGTCTTTTGCGTCTGAAACACTTAAATATTCATCAAGAATGTGCACGACAGTATGTGTCCTCGTATTTTCTTTACCACACTCCTAAGATCAAACTTCGAGGTCATCCCTTCATTATTCCCGCGAATTAAAAATTCCTTTCATTGTTCGCAAATTGCAGTAGTGTTTTATGTGATGACACGATAATAAAATATGATATATGACTACAACTGGGACGATGGTGAATCAGTTACAAACGAGTTCACCGTTCCCGTCTTTCATCTGTAAGATCTATCCGTAGGTAGTGCTTATCACTTTTTTGCAGGGTATTGCCGTGAAGTAAAGGGTACGTTTTAAAATATATTGTAGTACGACACAGTAATGAATGCAACAATTACTATTTTGTTGTTGCAGTATTATAAATAGTAATTAATATTTTAGCGTTCGATTACCCAGCAATTAGTCAGAGTTATTGAAGTTTATTTGACCGCTCCCTATGCTGATAATGAATATTAGTCACTAAATTCCATAAATATATCGTCAGTGATATCGTATCACATTGTTATCATCAATGTTTTTCTCAGTAATACAGACACATACATTTGTATACATATATACGTATACCAGTGTGTATGTTACTGTATATATCTATACACAGTATCGTCAGGGACTTACGTATTAACTTTTGTTTTCATTTGCACAAAATAAAACCAATTGAAAAATTTGATCACATACATTGCAGCAAATGTAATTAACGTGCTATCTAGAACATAAGGTCATAAGGGTACGGCGCATTAGATATGCCCGTTATGTTAGTTATAATTTAATATTAAATAAAATAAATAAATAAAAAATAATTCTGCAAATACCAACGAATCAATTATTTTCTATAATTAGGTGTGTCCAATTTATTTTTCCTGTATCTTTCGGATGAACTTACTTATACATATGAAACCGAAAAAAAATTATAACGCTTAGATATATCTAAAAATCAAGTAATCCCGGACCGTGTTCAGAACCTAAGATACCCAAGATACAGTTCTATATCTATATCGCAGCATATGGTAATAAGAGAAAAGCGACTCTAGATGAAATTACAAAATTTTTAAATCTATTAGTAACTACATATACTAAATAATGTTGTGAGTGTTGTTTTAACGTTAAATATTCTCTGAAAACCTAAAATATTCTCTATGTAACTCAAAAGACAAGGCGAGAACGAGAACTTTATTGTCTTTAGTCTTTTAATTTTAACACCACTCAATAGCTATTGGATTCTTAGCTCTATCCTGTTTAACTTAATATCCATGTTTGAATTTACATGAAAACATAATATTTTCAAGGATCGAAAACGTGCGTTTTTATTTACCGCCGACATTGAAGCCTTCGTAGTCTCGTTTGAGGCATAAGTGATCTTCCGAATTAATTTCGGGTACGGCCATAGCTGTGGTGATGGTAGCTTAATTTAAGTTTTGTGATTCGTGAGGTACCTTAAGCTGTCGGTCTCGGCTGTGATCGTCAGATGGCGCTGCTTAAGCCACTTTGGAGATACTCAGGCTGCATTAGAGCTTCCAACCGAGTTGGGCACTAACTCCTCCACATAATGTCTAGGCTTGTTTAATTACCACGTGTAATTGGTCACTAATATGTTGAATTCACTCACCGCAGTTATAATCAATTTCTTATATTATAAACTGAGAGAGCGAATTTTGTGAGTTTTATTACGGGTTTTTCTTGGTAAATAAAATTCTCAGTCCTTTCGCGGAACGAAATGTAATTCGCACACACGGCTTACATTAAACTTGTTGAAAATTTATTGCAGCTACACTTAACTTAATTGGTACATTGGACGCCAGGAGAGTTTTTCTTTATCATTTAGAGGAACTCTGCCAAAACCCAGCGTCGGCTATCTCAGGGATACACATAAAACAGTGCTCCTCCAAAAGGGCGTTTCTCATAGGCTAAAACAATAAATAACGCAAATATATACTCTGTTCTACCCCTTTCATAAAGCTGAGAAGAAGTTTTACATTTATAAAAAATAATAAAAACTTACCCCTTCCTGCACACACTCACTTAAAATGCAACAATCTATAATTTATTTATAGCTACCGTAAATCGCAATGCAAACACGATTTCACGCAAGCACATGCGACCCTTCATCTTCCTATTCACAACAATCTTTAAATCAAATTAAGAAAATAAACACAAACAAAACAAAATTAGTCGACTCCACAGGATTTGAACTCAGGCGTCGCCGTTCTTTAATCCTATACACTTTTAATACGCTACCGATGTTTACTTACAAAGTGCGAATCTTCTTACACTATGCTACAGAACATGAGAATAATTGTTTTTAAATATTACTTACTTTTTGTCAATATAATTAATATCATAATGTACTAACATAATAGTTTGTGTACATGCGGTGAGTAATCCCTCGGCCCCTACTTGGAAAAATATTTTTCTATTTGATTGGCACAATATTCCGAATGAACATTGGCTATATATTATGTATGGATATAAAAAATTGCTACAGACATGATGATTTTCAATGATGATTATATAACAGTGTCTCAATGTATGTTAATTTATATGTTGTACTGAAATAAATCAGGAAACCATAATTATATAATTATAAAAGTAATAGGTATATTTAAGGTTAATAGCATCGCACAATTATTTTATTGAAAGCGGGTTCACTGTCACCTTTTTAATATCAAAGGGTTTGGAACTGTAAGCAATGCCTAAATATTTCATTTTATATACGTCAATGTGATTTGTTTCAGATTACCATTATGTACTGGCTAGTACTGTTGGTATTAGCCGTTGGCTATACAGAAGCTCAACTAACGGCCCAATCAAGTATTGCTCCAGACCTTAGAGAATGTTACACCCTCCCTACTTTGTTGAATAGAAACAATTTACCCCCTATGACTATGCCCGTTTTAATCGACATCATCCAACGGATTGAGGATAATCCCAATGTTAATTTAGATCTTAGACAACTAGCGGTTTTACTTCTTCACACGTAAGTAATATCTGTGCAGATATACAAACTTTCTAGGTACATACTACCGGCCTGATAGGCGTTGGTTGAATTATTTTGATTTATAAAAAATAAATAAAAGTTGTGTACAGCGCCATCTAACCAGATCTCAGCACAATTATGAACCAACGCCTTAACAAAACAAAATAATTATATTGTGTAAATATGTAATAAATAATGTAATCACTCAAGTTCTTCACAAGTTACATTATGACTAACGATTATCGTATATGTACGTATAAAAGTGAACATCAATTAGTAATTGTTTTCACATCGATATGGTCCTAAATAATCAAATGATTTCATCGCTTTTTATGTCTCTAGACCAAAGTATATGATTATCAATAATTATCGTTTTAAGCATTTTATCATATATATTTTAATTAACGTATAAATTAACGAATGATTTTCTTACCTTAATCATAAAAGCTTACGATTTCACAGGTACAGGCAAGATGGTATAGAGTACCACCAACCAGGATCCAGCATATCATCTTCGTCTAATATCCTTCCATTCGCACCCACATTCCATTCTTTCCATAGACACAGACTTCTATTGACCAGAATCATACCTGGAAATCAGCAGGTTTTGCAAAATGACACTATTAATTCTCAGTTAAAGGTAGGTAAATTCTGTCATAATCTTAACATATTCTCCATAAATATTTAATCCTAACAGCTAATAATATTTTACTGTATGTGCTTTGTGCTTCTTTCATGTGCATAGTGAATATAGGTTGAATTTTCAAAATGTTCTTTTGAATTGAATTAGTAACGCATGTTACATTTCTGTTTGTGTTTCTGTCTGTCTGTAGCATTTTTGTTGTTTCCTCTGGAACAGTTCATATTTTCAGGACAAAATACTTCTTATTCTATTACAAATAACTATCTCATAAATATAGCTTATTACCTAAATTAATTAAGGACGAGGAATATCGCATCTCTCGCAGATACTCCTTAAATAATTATTATCAAAATGTCTGCATGATTGTTTACTAAATTTATTTCCAGTGCGCTCTTCATCACATGCTATCAATAACTGTTGATGCTCGCGTGCGAGGAAATGAGAATCAATGTAATCAGTTGTCCCAGTATCGTGCCCTGCGAACAGCGCGGCATATTCCCCAAAGATTCCTAAAGGACGATGTCGAACTTCTGGATCTATCACAAATGTTAGTAATGTTACATATATATCACAACTGACTGCTATTTCTTCTTACACAGTACTCAACTGATCAACTTTTTACAGACAGCAAACGGGCACAAATGGCCAAATGATACATTCCAACCCTAATGACGACGTCGAGTTTACAAACAGTTACGGATCCCAATCGGAACGTCAGGTACTGGCTGAAAGCACGTGTCCACTAGCGAGCGGTGTTGTCAACACTCAATGGGGAGCAGTTTCGGCAGGAAACCTTATTGCCGGTATAGCAGCCGGTGCTGAAATTCAACGAGTTCCAATTTCGGAGCTAACTAAGGATTCAGGCATTAATTACCAAAACGTACAATCGACTGTGACTTCCATTTATCCGGCCACACTGTCAGGTATACAAAATTTTTGAATTATCTTACGTGTGTACATGGATAAGTAAATGTAAGATTTTCAATTGAAAGTATCCGTTAATTAAATTTCATTTATTGCAGGCGACTTGGCTGAAGCTGTGCTTATTCAGGGTACAGAGAGAGGAACATCGTCTATCTCGGTCGGTACAGCGGGCAATTGGAACAGTACTGAAGCATTTAGATTTTTCATGCTGCATAGCCGTCAAAACCTTGAAATGACAGATCCTGAAATTCGTGGCGGACTTGACGGCTTTGTCTTAGGAAGCACCTTATCTTCTGTTCTAGGAATCAGTAGTACGTTGAGACTGTCTCAACTACTTGATTTATATTATTCACCAACGGTAAGTAACAAACCAAGTCTGAATGTCAGTATTTCGTACGAGGGATTTGAACTGACGAAAATCACTTTTTATAATACTTTTCAGAATGGGGTATTTGATCCTGCCTTAAGAGCTTGCAATCGACGTCAGCTGATGCAGCAGTACGTGGTGAATACCCAACTTATTCAGGAAACGCTTGCATTCGCCGCGGCTCTAGACACTAACATGCCATTGCGGGGTACAATTACAGGGGGGCTCGACCAATTGGTCAGGAATGCTGTCAGTAATTTCCAAACTTACGCATGTAAGTAACATTATAATGTATTAATATAAAACTTCGCTTTCGTAAAAAGAGAACTGGATCAACTCAGTGTTAAATGCAATCAAGATGTTATAAGTAATGGTTTTAATTTATTTAATTACAATAGTATTATTACACTTTTAGGAATGTCTTAATGATTACCGTTGCAAAATATGTTTTACTTCAACAGACCGTAAGTTAGTATGGACTCAAGTTTAGGGATTAACTAAGTCGAACGTTTTGCAAATTATAGGTTGGGGACCCGGCATGTACTATGTAAATTAAATAATACTTACTGTAATACAAAAGTGAAAGCCATATCGAAAACGGTTAAGCCGTTTCTGAAATTGGCGCGCACAGACAAACAGACACGAATTCTTATTACCTACTATTGTTATGGATTCTATTGCGTTAATAAAAGTCCTAATATTAGTTATTCTCATAAATGTTTCATGTACATAATTACTAAATGCTTTCGAATATCATTCAGCTGCATAAAAATAAAATGTTTTTTCAATAAAGTAATAAATAATTTATTTTTATATATTATTATTCAATTCTATATGTATATTATTTTGTTTCAGCAAGCAACATCAACGATTTAAATTGTGCCATCACTGAGACGACATCACAAGATTTCCGATTGAAAACAAACCTCTATTTAGTGTTGGATGCCTCATGGGATTACCAAGCCGTATATCCAGCCATATCATTCCTCTTGGACAACATTGAAATCGGGAAATTTGGATCAAGCGTTACGTTATTGAGCGCTTTTGATGGTAGTGAAGTTATCAACACGACATTTTCACTAGCTGAATTTCACAGTATCTATACCATGGAGACACACCGATCAAGTAAGACAATCTAATTCTTTCATACATCATAATATTTATATTCTGGTTACCTTCTAACTGGTATATGGTGATGACCGTTGGAGTGTATCTATTCAGTTTAATCTCGACTATATTAGTGCATTAAGACTAATAATTCTAGATCAGAAGCGTGACTTACTCACTGTGTAAGCAATGAAAATACCTTACAATATTATATGACTGAAAACCCCATGTAGGTTATGCTGATTTATTGAGATTATGCTTTCTAAAACGAGGATGGGGTTAATCAAAGGGTATGGCACGGGGTGAGGTAATGTAAGTTATAAATTATTCGTGATATAAAACAATACAAACAAAATTAAAATATTTTCCCCTCTATACCGATAACAAAATCACTGAATATGTATATGTGGTGCTGTTACAATTTTATTATATTACTAGCAGCCCGCCTAGACTTACATCGGGTTGAACAACTACTTAATTATAGGTTAAAAATATAGATTTAAATTAACAAAAAAATTCATGAATATCATCATTAAAATAGCATTTTTTTATATCTATACATGATATATAGCCAGTGTTCATCCGGAATTATGTGCCAATCAAATAGTAAAAGAAGAAGAAGGAAAAAATTGTTCCGGAAGTTCCCATCTGCGTACAACACAAACTCGTAAAATTCGCACACTCTCCTTATAATATTTGTATTTCTAGTTTTACTGTCACAATAGTGGATCATATCACTTTTATAAACGTTAAATTTTTATTTTTAGTGTTAACAGGCGTCAATTTACTAAATACACTCACCAACATTCGAATTATGATGCACGCCCAGTTGAATCAAGAAAGAACTATGAACTACGTAGGAGGCAACTCTACTGTCCTTCTTTTCTTACTGAATTCCGCCGTACAAAATAACGCAGAGGTTTTAGAACAAGCGAGGATACTCAATGAAACTGTTCCTGGTGAGTACTTTGTCACTCGACAGATTGTATACGCTTGTGTATTTAGCTTCCACTATAACAAAGGCATTTTTTACTACTATAAGTCAATTTTGTACCTATATTAACTTAATTACAATCCCATCTGATGGTAACAAGGTTATACAATTGATAATTAAGCAATTATAATACCTATATAGTAATTTCAGCTTCTCACAATAAACTAAGGTTTATTATTGACCCCGTTTGCCGAGCAGATATTTATGTGACAGATAAATGTTTTTTCTCGGCCGATTCGTGTTTGTAATCTCTCATTTGTGTACATCCATGCCATCTGCTACATAGGGAATCCTAGAGCGGGAATATCAGTGTGTGAATGTTTAATGTTATAATTATGTATCTCATAAACACACAGTGGACCCGTAATTATTATTATGTATTTTTATAATTTATTTTAATGACATGTACACAAGCCTTCCGGACCAAAGTCCATAGTTGAAAACATGTTATCATTAACTTGTTTCGGTTATAGTCTCATAGAGTCAATAATTAGGAAGTTTCAAAACTTCCTTCTTATTCGGTAGTGCGTTGTGATATATTTTTTGTTATAAAATATATGTATATATGTGTCCCGGGGCCCATCATATCATTTAATAATTTACAGTAATGTAAATTATCATTTTTACATTATCCATTTTCCAGATCTGCGGATTCTTTTTGCCACGTCCACGAATCAGTTTGATAATCTATGGAACTTGGTACGAGATATGCATAATGACATAAATGTCATAAATTTGAATACCGCGGGAACCAACGTACAGTCAGCAATGGCCTCTGTATTAAGCCGTATTTCACAAAGTAAGCATTTGAAAATAATAATTATTTATTTTCTCAAATATATTCAGATTTCTAAAAAAAATTTTACTTTAATACACCTATATATTCCCCTTTAAATCTGAAGGAAAGTCTGAATTGATGTAAGTTCCTTTTGAATTCGTGCACTCGCTTCGACTTATAACCCTATAATATTTGGAGTATAATGAGTAGCCATGAAATTGCAGTCCATGCAAAACATTAATGGTTGACATGACAGCAACTATTTTTTCATTGCTTTTGTTTATATTCATAGTCATGTTAGCAAAATCAAATCCAATTAAGGACAATTAAATGAATTGCAGGTAACAGAAGAATAGTCAACTCAAATTGCGGCTCCACTTTCCCGTCAGAAGCTACGTCAGGGACCAGACAATTCCATGATTTCGTATCGCCGGGCAATATCAATTTCTATTCGATCAGTCCTAATTATTTCTTTGGCAATAATGATAATAGAAGAGTACGTATTACCCGGACAGGCGCTGGTGTCGGCAATCTAGTTATTTGTCACTCTCGTGTCATTTCACAACCGAGGCAAGTATTAATACCAACTAGAAGTAATTACGATAATATTATATTTTCATATCATGTACCTACACACGGCTTCATGAGCTCTAAAGACTAATAAAGTTGAATTCGAAAAAGGCTGCATGTGTTACAACCGACACTCGCAGGATTACGGACAGTTGCTTTGTCCACATTGTAACAGATTTAAAACCAATTTCCTAACTTTTGCAATAGAATAATATCAACGGAGGCAGCATAGGATTAACAAATCCATACTGCAAAAATTTATCTAGAAATATTTCAACTTTTCCGTCCGGTAGATGTAAAGACAGCGTGATGTGACAACCGGAACGACAGTTACGCGAGGGATCCTATAAGGATTTCATATTTTTAACGTTAGTTAGTTTTTTTATTTATGTATAATATGAAATAAATATATCAAATTATAATTCATTAATTATGAAAAAAATTTGATTTCTGTGTAAATTACGGGGTTGTCTCTTACAAGAGTTTTCTTAAGAGAAAACCCAACGAAAATAATGCGCGATAAAGCACACGTTTTCGGAAACATAGGTCCTAATTTTGCCGCCAAACCATAATAAAATTTTGGGTATAAGGAAGCCATAGATTCCTGCTGACCCAATTGCTGCTGCTACAACACCTGCTGAATTTACAGTTTTGCTAACCTAAAAAAACTCGAATTGGATCACTCAATAGTAAAAAATTGCATTCTAATTACATTTCCTAGAAGTGCATAATCGCTTACATATCACGTCAAGACTTTAAAAGACATTTTATGTAATAATATAAACGGGGTGCACAAATTCCCTTCAGTCCAGACTGCACAAAGATATAATACAAGCTCTGGAGAATTTGAATACGACTGTTTTTTATACATCTTGAAATTTTTATTTTTAGACAAAACGGTACGACCATTGGAATTGATGATAATGCAATAACCTGCCAAACGGTGACTGGCAGTGAAGCAGTTGATATCAGTCTACAGAATGCTTGCGAAGGACATTGGACGATCAATTCGTGTCCATTCTTCTTCATATCCGTCCAGTCTACAGTTATTGGCACTCCATCTTTGACGGCTACTTGCGCTGGTAAAATCCAATTTTTAATGACATATTTAATTTCTTTCAAGAAAGATTTTTGTGTTAATTGATATAATATAAAATCCTTTGACAGATAAATTTCATTCAGGTTAAATTAATAATCAATTTCATTTTACTTAAGATCAAAATCAACACAATTTTGTTAAATGGGTATCGTATTTCTCATTTAATTCATTTCATAAATGCTTATCTCAAATTATTAAGAGAAATCCATTTGACCAATTCACATTTTAGGTATTATTAATAAACGATATTATTACTATTATATCTCTTAATCGTACATATATTTAAATGTACCTATTTTTTTTTAATAGTTTTATGATTATACTTTTACAGGGTGCAGGTTCCCCTTTGATATAAGATACCAAGTCCAGATCCAAGAGTTCGGTTGTTTCAGCAGCGCCAGCACTATCGGAGTCAGCATTTTCTTGCTAATTGCTGGGTTTTTTGCCAGCTATCACAAATATTGTATCTAAATTTTAAAATTGTGATTCATAATAAGATATGATTAATTTTTACACCGTTGTCAAGGGTAATTAATTTAAGCTGCCGTGAGATTGACAATGGAAAAAAATAATGCAATGTTTATTTTTATTAGTGTAGGTACTTAATAGTAAGTAATCATAGCCATAAATTCAATGACAAATATGATCCACCTGTATATTCTTCCGTAGTTTTATCACAATCTTTTTTAACTATTTTCACATAACTTTCGACGATTTATGTGTGTTACTTTTTGTTCTTAGAATTAAGCTACATTATGAAGAACAGCATTTAATTAAACATGTTCTTATCTACTTATAGTTAAACATTTAATGGAGGGTTTTAGTAGATAATTATGATTTGCTTAGCCGAAAAATTTATAGATATATATATTTTGTATTGTGTAACAGGGTAATATATAACATGTATTTTATTTTCGTACTTGAGTTTGATCACGCTCTATACCGATGTATTAATTAAAGAAAACACTAATGTTTCCATTGCTGTGTGTCCGTCGATATACTTATAGCATAAAATTATTTTATATCAAAATGTTAAACAAGTAGGCCTACCACCTTTTATATAGATATGAATGAGTACTACTTTTACCGTTATTGTACTTTACTTTCATTTTCATAAATAAACTTTTATGATATACATAAAAAAATGAATTACTGTTAGTGTAACAACAAAAAGTATGCACTTCATTTATTTATTACTTATGCTTATTACTTATTCAAATTGTTTATTGGATTGAATCCCTAGTGATCACAAGTTAATAAAAATAGTTATTTCAGAATATTTTTTTTACTTTTTTATACATTTTTTTAAACCTAGCTCAAATAGAAATACCTTCAATTCTTTTAAAAATTTTATATTGAACTTTTAATATATAGATTTTTCCTTACGATAATGTTTATTAGCTGAAGTAACTAATATTAAATTTCAAATGCCCACGAAACGTTAAAAAAATTTAAGTAAGTACAAGGTTCAAAGCAGGTCCTATTGGTGGTCAAATTAGTTCTACTTATTTGAAGTTAAATAGATTATTAATTTTAAAAAATAGATTTTTATAAATAATATCACAGACATCTTAGCACGACGCGTAGGCATAAAAAAGTTACCTTCACTTAACACCTGTCTTGAGCGTGAGAGAGAATGCCCTAAAGCTCCTCAATTATGAGGAGATATCTGCAACTGCAGGGGCCATTTACAAGTTCCTTTTCATTGCTAAACTTCACCATAAACCTGCCAGTTACAAAAATTTAAAAGTCCCTTCTTTACAAAAGTTCTTGCTTATATATTCATATAACGAGTGTACCTTAGTTAATTATTTAAATAAATATTTAATTTTATTTTTCTTAATTTACTCTACTATTTCCGAATTTTTAACCCTATTTAAAAAAGTAAGCGGTTCTATGTCCGTGAGTATGTATTTTTTATGTATGTACAGGCATTATTACTCCGTTGTTTATGGATCAATTTTAATGACTTTTTTTTACCGTATATGGAAAGGCTTGAAGTTGGTCCTCTATAAATATCGTATAGTTTCTGGGATGATGGGTTGTGAAGAGAACGCTTCAACAGATAGCTATAATTGAGCCGTGTACAGCTATAAATCCATTGTTTATGAACAGATTTTGATGTATCTTATTTAATATGTATATAATATAGCTCGCAGTTGGTTCCAATTAAGTATGGGGAGGATCTGATAATGGGTTCTGTATGTAAAGAGTGGAATTTCACAATGGAAAGCAATATTTCAGCCATTTTTATAGATATTTACAGCAACAAATATAAAGATAAATGTTGTGTTCACAATCATTCATCGTTGATAATCTCAAGGTCTGGTGATACACTACCGGTCAAAAGTTTGAGACCACTATAAAAAAATTAAGAAAACAAATAAAAACCAACATATTTAAATCATTATGAAATACAGTTTTTATTTCCATGTTATACACAATATTTAAAATTAAAAAATTACGAATACAAAAGATAATACTAAATTACTAAAGAAAATACAAAC